>JAOWCC010001589.1:26488780-26816741 GCA_030867875.1 Actinernus sp. WN-2022
CTAGAAAGTTGTAACTACCCTTGACCTTAATTAATACCCTTTCACAGTAAGTTTACTTTGACCTTATGGAGGTTTCTGGAGAATCCCCACTCCCCCCCCCCCCAGAAACCGTGATTGATCCGACCTTATTCAGTTATTAACCTTGACCTTGTCTTAACACTACCATAATTTCGTTCTGCATCAGATTTGTGAATGACTACATAATATTTTCAATATCTGAAATATAACCCATAGACTGTGAAACAGTTCCTTTCATATCGCGAGAACGAGTCGAGAAACAGGCTACGAGTGCGGTCAGAAGAACAGCGAGTCACCACGCGGCCAGAGGAAAGGGGTTGGGTCGGAGTGACCTCTCTCTGTGTCCATTCTTCTGACCGCGCTCATAGCGATACGTGTTACTATACTGTTTATATAAGCCACATATATAATACATAGGTCATCGATTTTGTAATTTCCGCTCATTACGTAATTAACCATTTATATAAGCATTGTATATATCCATTTGTGACCTCCACTGTAAAATAAACCTGAAGAAGGTTGGTACTGGCCAGCCGAAATATCGTATAACCCTCTACAAGCGTTGTATATGATCAGCATTGCAGTAGTCTTCCGACACTTTATCGTTATATTTAATTTATTTTTCTTGCTGATCAAGATCTGTTTTTTGATCCAACGTATGGCAGGATTGATTGTACACGGTTTTTGCTGTGGTTTTCGCGCTCATATAGCCCTATTTCTCGACTGATTCTCGCGATATGAAAGCGACTGTTAAGTTTTACAGTCTATCTAAATCAGGGTCTATCATTTAAACTTAAAACGAAAATAGTGACATCCTTGTTCTGTCTCTTCTTAGATACCTCAGCATGCCCCGAGAGAAATCTCTTAAGGTCACCAGGTACGATAACAAGCCCTAATCACCCGGGCCTTTATCCTCCCAACTTGTCATGTACCTGGATTATTATGGCCCCGAAGGACTCCTTGGTGTCCTTAGAGTTTAAAACATTTGACATCAAGTCTGGTCCAACTTGTGGCAAGACGAAATGTCGATGTGACTTTTTGCAAGTACGAAAAACTATAAAGACTTCTCCTACGTATGTCAAAAAATTATGCGAAGGGAACCGGCCCACAGGAGTCATGAACACGTTAACGCATCGAGTGCGGATACACTTCAAGACGGATGGCACTGTACAAGGAAAAGGTTTTTCTTTGAGTTATAAGTTTATTAAGAAAACGACTAGTACTCCATCTGTCAGTAGCACTACAACGGATGAAAGTTCTACTCCTGTTGTGGTAAATACGCAGCCGTTGACGCAGAAACCAACTTCTTCTAGCACTTCAAAATTTAATGTATTACCTTCTGTGACCGCTGACCGGAAATCGAGTTCGCCCGAGATTTCCACAAATGCTGATAAGATGACGACAGCTCGAAGGGCTACAAAACAGGGCACCCCTCCCCATGACGGGACGAAGCACAGCACTCCTCGACCATCTAGTGAGTCAACTCCTATAGATCTTCCACAGCGGGCTAGGAGTGCTCCACTTCAAGGGCAACCAGTACAATTTCCACATGTTCACCCTAATGTGAGTGAGGCGTTGTACCTTGAGAACAAGGAGAAGATGAAGCAGAAGGATGAAGAGGAGGGTGTCTCTGATATCGTAGTACTCGGCCCTGCTATTCCTATTATTTTGATCTTCCTCGGCGTTGTGGCTGCCATTGCCTGGTGGAATTTCCGGGCGGATCGAAAGGAGCGCATTAGGTTTGTGATCAAAGGTTACATATGTTCTAGATTAACGTTATGAAACACATCATGATAAAGGAACTAAAAAAGATCGAATCCCTGTTGCGCAATATTTTCCAATTTCAAGTCTTTTTGTAATTGATTCTTGTAATGCTTTATCTACGGTCATTCAGGTCACAACTGAACCATTCTAGTCAATGCAAGTTTCGTTTGGCCACCCACTTGCATGGACTTTGCAACGACTTGCGTTGCCTTTGATCAAGCTCAAATTCGCACGCAGGTTTCGCACCGTTTGGCCATGCACCCAACACAAGTTGACTGCAAGTCGAAAGTGCCGGGTAAAGAAACGCATTTATCAATGAAATTTGTAAATAATTTGGAGAGTTTTAACTCAACAGTATGAAAATGGCTAGTTTTACGGCTAAACTTACGTTAAGGCTTGCAACCTAACTTGCGAGTCCGTTTGAACACCTGTCTGCAAGCCTGAGTCGAAATTTGCGTTGACTCAGTTGTGTCGACTTGTAAGTTCGTTTTGCCAATGCAAGGCTTAATACTTGAAATAGGAAATATTGCATCTTAGTTAAAGGAGTCTGTTGAAGTCGTGTCCCTCGTGCTGACTGCTATTTGACTCAAATCGAATTCCAGTTGTGTATGTTGTCTGTAGTAAGAGGAAAAGTGAAGTATTAGGCCATAAAGGTGCTATACTGAGCCATGCACAAACGTAAACATACCTACTTTTGTTTAGAAAGGCAGGAAGGATTAAACATAAAGGAATTTCTACTTCGCTTTTCCTACCTGAGATATCCATAAGACATACATTAAAGCTGTCTTGCCTTTTCTGCTTTTATCCCATGAAGTAACGTTGTCGATACAAAATTGTATGGGTCAAAATAACGACTAGATTACTTTTTTATCGTTCAGGTACGAGGAGATTACCTCGCGCAGGCGTCCTGTATATAAGAAGAAAAAACGCAAAGAAAGTTTACGAGAGATTCGGTAAGTTAGATGTCCTCTGCTAATATGGGGAGGTTAAGACTACGTTTACACTATGGAAAAGTCTCCGGATTCATATTGGGCTTTTGCACATCATGCTAGCATTATTAGCAAGGGAAAAGCATTGAGAATAATGCTAGCAATTCAATTTCTTCAAACAATAATAATTGATTAATTTGTAATTAAAATGAATGCTTTTGAACCATTTGTTTGATTTGAAATTTGACTAAATAAGAAAACTTTGGCGATAAATGTAGAGAGGGAGTTGGGAAAGGGTGGTCAGCAGTTTCAGCATTGTGTGTCGTCGGATGTGACCTCCGAGGTGAGTACTATATAACAAGGCCCAAGACCAGCAATGTTTCTGCAATACATTTTCTTTTGTCAGTGGTATACTTCATAGGTAGAGTTTCAAGTATAAAAATGAAAATGTATCACAATTCGACGTGGTTATCTCCGTAGCGCAGTGGTCAAAGGAAGCAAAATTTTGAGCGTTAAGCGTCAGCATTTTATATCAAAGGAAAACAAGCAAAAGTATCCGACTTCATAGTGTTCTCTATTCCCAAGGGAATAATATAAAACAGTACGAATCCGGAAACTTATTCCTTTAGTATCAACGTAGTCTTAAAGTCCCTTATATATACCACAACAAGGAATAAGTCGTCCGACAAAACACCGTAATTAATATGTAAGAATGAACACACAATGCCACACTAAACAGAGAGGTAACACGGTATATACTTCATGGTAGTGTTCCGTTCCATAATCATTTTATCTACTGTTGTACAGTATTATGCAGGGAGACTATATGGAACGGAACGCTACCATGAAGTATATACCGGTAACACAGTTTACAATTAAATAAATTACTACAAGAAAACGCACAATAATCACGGGCCTGTTGCAGAAATACAATCACGTGATTGTACAGGGTGGCAAAAATCTTAATTCATATGCTTAAAGGCACTTGTACGAGATCAGTAGTGTTATTTGCAAAACCTGTTTGTAAATGCTATTTTCCACCTCCAATCGATTGTCGATCTTTCTAAAACAACGTTTCTTGAAGATAGCTTGTCATCGATCATCCATGGCAACCGTTTCTCAAGGGGGTCACGAGCTCAAATCATTCGTTAACGAATTAAGTATTACAGCAGATTTCGTATGAGTGGGACAAGCTACAGCCCTGACTACAGCACGGTTACCGTACGGCATGCCGTGACATTGAAATGGTTTCCCATTGTTTTTGGCCTGCTGATCCAATCAAATTACAGGCATACGGTACAGCTCGGTTACGGTACGGTTACGGTCAGGCTACGGACATGCCGTAGTTTGTCCCACTCATACGAAATCTGCTCTGTATCAGCACGTTTCCTGCGAAAGGCCTATTTAGTTAGTGTGTAGACTGTGTTGGGGACGTTTGGATCAATATTAACGAGGTAGTGAGCTTTCAAAAATTACAAAAAATAAAAGAGCTCAATGTCCCCAATCCATACTAAACTCTCCTAATTTTTGTGATTTTCTGTATTCAGTTCTTTCATGTGGTTGGGTTCATTTTATAGAATTTAAAAATATATAAATTATTTAAATCCAATTGAATTTAAACACGATCCCAGTCCTTTATCAGTTTACGAAATGGCTAATAAGTAAAGTAAGAAGTAAGTGACTTTATTTAAGTGTCAATGTATTTAGCTTTGCAGCTATTTGGGGACACTAGTCATACGATTTTACGTCCTTATCCGAGAAGACGTGAAGGTCTAACCATTTACTGTATCACGTAAAGGCAGCACCTTCTACTCAGTTATTTTAAGACCCTGAGTGTTGGTCCGGCCGGGGTTTGAACCCGCGACCTCCCGCTCGACAGACCGGAGCTTAACCACTGAGCTAACCTAACAATATAGTTCTAAAGTTCTCAGTCATCCAGCCGGACTTTTCTACGTCAGCTTAGGTAATCACCTAGTCGGTAGATCAGACAATACTGGAAGGAATGAATGGAAAGAAATTATACTGCAAGCCAATAGGACGGTTGCATGATGACGTAACATACTACAACTACCAGAACTCTTTGCGCGGATTCTTTTGTTACTCTAATTTGGACCATTGTCTTGGAATTCTCAAAGGAGTTTATAAATTGGAATGAGAAAGAGAATTTGAAAAGGATTCTGGTAGGTGTAGTAAAATGACGTCAAAATGAAATTGTCCTATGGACCCTTTGCACGTGACGTCATAGCCGCCATGTTGGTGTACAGTTAACTATAGATTCTTCGTTAGCTTCTTTTGTTCTGTACACCAACATGGCCGCCATGCCCTTTGTCATTTGCAATTGAATGTCTGGGGATAGAGTGCAAACCATCTATAGCTGTACCGTAGTCGTACCGGTACTTAACCGTAACGCAACTCTGATATTTGACCTGATCATAATGAAGTAAACAATGTGGAAACCATTTCAATGTCACGACATGCCTTCTCCACTCATACGAAATCCACTAGATTGCATTTTCCGTAAAGTGCGGTGACGTCATAATTACATTAATGGGTGAGGATTGTTACAATATGTCATGTACACGTCAACCATAGATGAATTAGTCTTAGTATAATTAGCATATAATATATTGTATCGTATGTCACTTTGAGTTTGAGCTTGGGAGTAAAGCACGATTCAACTGAAACTACTCTTATAATATTGATCCCGAAGCTATTGAAACTACATGGAAATTGGACAAAAAGGAATAGAGTTGTATAACACTAGCGATACGCCTAACTCCAACTGGACCCGCTCTCTCATCCTCTTAAATTAACGCCATATACAGTTATGATACGGCTGTATGCTCTTATTAACTTGACGTTATTCAATAACGTAACATCACACATGTCATTGCTCTTTAAGATACCCAGACATAATCTTAGAACCTCATGACGCAACCATACTTCCCGGGGGAGCGGCCGGGTACTCCCATATATAAGCTATACGGGTACGTGCCGTCCTGTATATAGGGTATGGCTCTTTGGCTGTTCAGTGTAGTCCGAAAAAGAGTTATAAATGTTGCCTTTGTAGTCTGGAATAGCGTATGATTTTGACAGGGAAGTATGAGTCCGCACATGTACATCTATTTCTCTTGTTATGTTGACATTAACTTCAAGTTAAATTGGAAAAGAGAACAAACAACGCCGAATTAGATAACGCGAGTAAAGACCGCTTGAAGTGGTACATTGCGCAAATGGAACTGGGTCTGAAAATGGGTACAGTTTATCGGATTCAGATCTATAAAAAGGTATGGAAAATCTTATATTTTGGTCTGAAACAGGGTCAGGGTTTTGAGACCCATGCGGCACACATCCACTACCCCTCCCTCCCTTCCTCGGGCCGTACTTACATCTATGAGTATCGTCTCTTCGATGGATTGACAAGCTTGGAAAACGTCACTTTTGTATCCTGGCAGTTTTTAGAATTAAAATTCAGTTGGTTTCAATGACACTCATGTTGTGGAATAACAGGTCAACGAAACCTTTATTACATTATTTGATATTGTAAGTAATTTCTGTTTGGTTATCTCCCTCGTATTTGTTATTAGTACCAAGAAGCTGTACAGTGAGATGGCCAGGAACTGGAGGGACCAGAGCCAGCATGTACCTACCGCCAAGTAAGCTCGTGTAATGTCTTCAAACCTGCCCATTCCCCCTCCCCGGGCATTGTGGGGCATTTTACATTTCAATATTAAATGTCCATAGTATGGAAGAGGTCGAATTTTTCCAGTGCTCGATCTTTTCAGATATTTCAAAGTACTTATTTGGATAAATACCGATGTATTTTTTTACAAGGTCCAAATACGATTTTTATGTCTATGTCTAGGGATGTTCATAGACCCCTTGTCATCTTCATGTATTACAATAAGAATATTATTAAAATAGGAGACCTAATATCCACAAATCAAACATTTCTCCAAGGACACTTAATAGATAAATTCAAATTAACAACAGCAAATCTTTTAACTCTATTCGGTATGGTTACTGCAATACCTGCTCAATGGAGATCAACCATCAAAACAAATCAATATTGTTTAAATGAGGCAATAACTGATACGGTCCAGATTACATTAGCAGGAGAAAGAGTAGATCTTACAACGGTCTCGACAAAAAATGTTTATAAAGAATTTATAGCATCCAAACAGATATTTCCCAATGCTCGATTTACATTACAAAACAAATATCCGAATCTCAAAACTGACTGAAAAAATATATATTCCCTGCTATTCACTGTAACTCTAGATACAAAAACAAGAGAGCTTCAATATAAAATCTTGAACGGTATCTTATATGCAAATCTCAAACTTTTTCGCTTTGGAATTGTAGATTCCCCTATGTGCTCTTTTTGTAAAAATGAAGAAGAGTCTATAAAGCATTTACTTTATAAGAGTCATATTATAGAAATGTTCTGGAGCGATGTTTTATCTTGGCTTAAGATAAATGAATTTAACATAGACAATTTAACAGAAATAGATGTTATTTTTGGTAAATTTGATATAGCGATGTTTCATGTGTCGTCATCTATTGTCATTAATGTGCCAACCAGAGATCCATTGGTTCCTAAGACAAAGCGGGCTTTACAAATCATGGTTGTACATTAGCATAACAATTGCAATGTTTATCAACACGAAACATCGCTATTGGAAAGGATTTTGTATTGATCAATCATCTTATATTGATTGCTAAACACTTAATTTATAAATGCAAATATAGAAATACAATTCCATGCATGAAAGTGTTTAAAGCCAATATAAAATATATCTATAATATTGAAACTTACATCGCAAAGAAAAAATTAAAATTATTAAAACATTACAACAAATGGGAAAAAAATATACCTATCCTTTAATAGGAACAGTTAGCAGTATACGCATATTGATATTATATTTTAGGTAACCCTTATTTTATGTTTTCTGTGTATTATGTATTGAGTGTTATGTCAACATGTCATGTAAAAACTTTTAAATAATTTAAATAAATATGAATAAAAATAAATAAATAAATTATCGTGAGAAAAAAAAATCCTCATGTATTATCAGTATCGCGAGTCATACAAATTAAGAAATAGAAAACATTTTTTCCTTGTGTAAGTTTGGAAGAACTTGAAATAGCAGTAGAAGCACTCCGTTCTGTTTCGTGTTCCCACAGTCATTTCTCGTTCTTCCAAACCTTCCACAAGTGTTATATATAACTCTATAGTAACACAGCAAAAATGTTTTCAATTTCCGTTATAAAATAACTCAAACATCGAGGACAAAATCGGGAATTCAACGCTCAGTCAATCTGAAAATCGTAATGTAAATTCTATAATGACATTATGTTAAATGTTAAATAAGGTTGCTTTATCGTTCCCTTTATGTTAGCAAGACACCCCATCTCTTGTCATCTTCACGTCGGCCTCTAATACTCTCATGTGGTTCTCACATCCAACAAGCATGTGCACATACGAATAAAGGTCCGCGTGAAACTGGCATCTTGATCCACAAATTAATCAAGCGATATTTTATTTCACTCGTAGTACGAGGGAGAGACCACAACGAAAGAGATCATTTGCTGGAAGACTTCTCGAGCTGGCAGAGAAGTAAGTATATTGTAAGCGCTGATGGCAAAGACGAAGCTACGGGACGTCCCACTTTATTGGTTTTTCTTTCTGTTTTTACTGGAGCAGCTTATGTGTACTTGTCGGCTTTGGTGCCTGTCAGAACGCGCGCGGACGCGGACGGACGTCTTTGAAGACGTCGAGTAACAATAATGTTAATTACAAAATACAATAACTGCACGTGAAAATGCATGGCGTACATTCTGACCGTTCTCTGCAAAACACAACGTGAAAAATTTCATGTTTTAAAAGAGAACGCGAACGTAAGAAAGTTAAACACTCCGGTATTCATTCGGAGTGAACGGAAGTCTATGCTCATCATATTTTTAAAAGAGAACGCGAACGTAAGAAAGTTAAACACTCCGGTGTTCGTTCGGAGTGAACGGAAGTCTATGCTCATCATATTTTTCGAAAATCTTGTGAAAAGCGTGAAAAGCGACAACAGGCGATAAAAGGACACGATAAACACCTCATCTGGCGAGGAAACATTTTTTCTTCTCGTCGTCACAGCCGTTGACGTCCTCGGTGACGCAACCAGGACGGTAACGTCTTGGAGGACGCCGGAAAACTACAGGTACAGGTATTCATTTATATAGCGCAAATTCTATATGAATATCTTCAAATGCGCTTCACAAGGTTATTTTTGTGGTGCAATGTGCTGCCGTGCAGTTTACAATAATGAGTGATTGTTAGTACTTCAGAATACCAGGCTGTGGTATCGGATAGGCCTTGTCCACACGTATCCGTTTTTGTTTGAAAACGCAACGTTTTTTCTCCGTTTAAAAAAAAATCCCCGTCCACACGAGAGCGTTCTCGAATCGTTTCCCCGTCCACACGTAAACGCTAAAACGATTCGAAAACGGTAAGATACGTGACAGAGCATGCGCAGATAGCTTGAGCCAGCGATACCTATTGATACCTATCTTCGAGGTCTTCGACTTCTTGCCAGTCGTTCCAGGCTTGTTTTCATGGATGAAATGGACAGTAGCCTGGTAATGTTAAGCCTTCTCCTCGTGTAGTCAGCCTGGATATTTAATAACGCAATATTAAGTTGAAAACACGTGACTAAGCTTGAAATCAAACCTATTAATAGAGAAGCCAATGCAGTCACTCGGTTGTCCGCCATGTTGGAAATTTCTCTCTGTAAAGTAGCCTGGGAACGAAGGTGTGACGTCAGCGTTTTCGGAAAGTTCCGTTTTCGGACTTTTTGCCGTCCACACGAGAACAGGAAAACGGCGTTTTCGAAAAGTTCCACTTTGGAGAGCGTCTTCGAAAAGTACCGATTTTGGTGACCGTTTTCATCGTTTACGTGTGGACGGAAGGCCAGAACGGAGAAAAAAAGGTGCCTTTTCATAAAAAAACGAATGCGTGTGGACCGGGGTCTTAAAGTGTCTATGAAACTTTTTTTATATATATAGATATCAATTCTACATCAAGTGAATAGTAGAATGGTACAATATATCTTGCTTTGAATGCTGTGCCGTGAGTTAAGGAGGTTTTGATATCCAAAATGCTAATTACATGACGTCAGGGGAGGCATCAATTATTATACAATTTTTTTCGTTACAAATTTTTCAAATTATCAGTGTTATACCCATGGTTGAAATAAAATGATGTTAGAAATTTGTTTTCCTATATCAGTAGAAACGCCCATTCACAACCACTAAGAAGTGATTGCAGATACATCCCCTGACGTCATGTAATTAGCATTTTGGATATTGAAACCTCCTTAACATGTGTCATGTCTTTATTTATTTATATATATATATATATTTTGTTTCTTTTCTATTTTGTATTGTAGTATTGTTGTCCTCTTTTTGTCAAAATAACAAAATTATAAACCGCTTTATCTCAGCTACTTAACTCGATTAGCTCTGCTATTTTTAAATAGCTGTGTTCCTCAATCTTTTTCATTTTTATTTATCAATACTAGAACTAACATGTATATTTAAGAGGACACGAATAAATTGTTGTTGTTGTTGTTAACTCAGCGGCACAGCATTCAAAGCAAAATATATTTTACCAATCTACTATTCACTTGATGTAGAATTGATATCTAAAATAAAAATGTATTGTTCATAGGCACTTTAAACACGAAGTTCTGCTATAAATAGGTTAGCCCCTCTTTTCGCGCCTATAAATAGGTTAGCCCCTCTTTTCTCGCCTATAAGTAGGTTAGCCCCTCTTTTCGCGCCTATAAATAGGTTAGCCCCTCTTTTCGCGCCTATAAATAGGTTAGCCCCTCTTTTCGCGCCTTTGAAATTCCAAATTTGAAATTCGAATTGAAGAGAAGAGAAGAAAGCAAGCGAGCATATCAACCTCTCCTTTAAAATGTTACACTTTTAAGGTTTAAAATTAAATAAACAATATAAAAAGTGGCTTACCTGCAGAATACCCAGCCACTTCAAGAATGTGTGGTTAGCGTTTGTTAAAATGGTTGGGTAAGCTTTGTATGGAAACAATGGAAAATGAATTTTTAATACTTACATTCCTGAAGTGGTAGGGTATTCTGCAGTTACTCCCTTAATTTCGTGAATAAGAACTTTTTCGCGTCCAGTCTTCACAGCTATGTGCATAAGGTCCCCAGTGTCCTCGATTTCATAGTTTTCCAGTATAACTAGAACGCATACTCTGCTAATTTGAGTAGTTATTTTTGTATTTTGTAATGAGAAAATTGATCATTTCTAGGTTGACAGCGTCCCTATAAGCTACTTGCTCCAGTTCATGTTGTTTGCCGATTTGCTAAAGGATACACACTATGCATAACTCGCGCAGTCACAACACGAAAAAGAGGCCGGTAGGTCCTCTGGAATGTTGAAGTAGAAATACTAGCAGGAGGTGTGAAACGTTCTCATTTATCCTTTATTTTTCTTTATAGTACAACCAGCCAGGCGCATAACAAATTAACGGCATTTTTTCTCTGCGGGCGCTTCAATTTCATCATTCCAGAGGACCTACCGGCCTCGTTGCCATGCTAGTTACCAGGACTTATGCATAGGGTCTATTCCAATTGCTTTTTAAGGCCAAAGGCGCTAATCACTCCCAGGTCCTCCCGTCCACAATCTATGGTAGCACAGGACCAAGGTATCCAGCTGGTCGTAATGAGGGACAAGAAAAAAGGATCTAGACCAAGCTTTAGCAGAGACCCTGGGGCGAGTACAAGCTTACTAGAGCCCTCTTCCTCAGGCCATCTACCACCCTCACGGCCGGCCTCTCTGCTATTGAGAGATGCCCTAAATATGATATTTAGTGGAACATCGTCACAGAGCACCGAGTATCGCAGAGGGTAAGGTGTTTAGTATTGGTGAGTGTGTTCGTTACATCTGTTTAATATCTAAACGTTAGGTTATAAAACAGCGTCATATAAATGCATAATTTTAGAACAGATATTGTTGTGTTAGTCATGCTACATGTATGTGCAAATAAGGGTGTATTTTGGCACATATTCCGGATATTCCATAAAAGAAGTACATCAACAAATCTAATGGTGTTTACATTAGCAAACACAAACGTTTATTCCAAAAGTAGGGACTACCTTATAGATATTCTGATTTTGGAATAGCGAGAGGAAGTCCCAAAAACAGGTCCTAACTGTTAGGTGTTTGAGTCAGTTCACCAATCATACGCGAGCATTGACCTCTTCCTTGAAAACGAGGCCAAATCGAACTGGCGAGCCACACTCGATACCAGCTACAGACACTTTAGGTCAAAGGCCACACTAGTCTCATTTCACTGGTGTTATTTCTCGGTACATGAATCTAAATCTGTTAATACTTTTTTGGTTATGGTATTTAGTGACTCTCCGATGGACGCTGGCAGCACGTCAGATTCCAAGAGAGCGTCCCTCAAACGAGTGTCATTCTACGATGAGATCGCTGAACAGAAAGCAGAAGAGAAGGCGGAGGAGGAAGCGACCGTGTCAACACCAAAACCAAAACCCGAGTACGTAACAACACTAACACAGGCTGCCTGTTAACTAACTACGCTTCAAATGCCTGTACGACCAATTCTGATATCATTACCGCGCGGGCAGAAGATCCGCACGGGCGGAGCACCATACATATAGGATGACAGTAAAAACTGGCTAACTTCCGCACGCGCATGCGCACTGTTGACACCAGGCGAACCGGATCGAAACCTTGGCCAGAACCTTGTGATAATTTTTTCTTTCTTTTTTTATTTTCCATTATATTCTTTTTTCTTTTAAACCTTTTGTAGAATATTTATTGATTTGAGTGTTCCGTCTCTGAATTATAGAGGTTTATATTTCCAATATGTTAATTATGTGATGTCAAACCAGTCATCATTTGTTATATATAAACATGTTGGTAGAGATAAATAACCTTTTATAAACATCTATGTTATATTTGAAGCTTATATCAGTGACCAAATATTTTGTCTAAATCAGAAAACAATTCACAAGGAAAAGGAAAATTTCTAGGTTTACGTCAGGCATTAGCATATGGGAAATATCAACCTTTGTAACTCCTAGACGTAATACTCAAATCAAGACATATTCTACCATTCAACTATTCACTTCATGTGAATATTAATGATAAAAATGTGTTCGTATTGGTATTTTAAGCCAATATAAGTACGGACTTATAAGTTGTCCTCATTCACGAGTCTCTTTCCTTTAAAGTGCACCTAACCCCTTTTGCAATTTTTATACATTTGAAACTTTGAAAGGTTTTGAGTATTTCTGCGAAGAATTTTTTGGCTTACAGAGAATATTCTATGTTTGAAATGGTGAAAATTTAACCTTTCCTGACCCATGACCGGGTAAGAAAAAGCCTGGGTCGATTCTGGATCTTACGTCACCTCATTAATGCATTATTCTCCATGGCGCCTTTCTACCACAACAACATCGATATATAGAGAATTTATACGGTCTGTGAGTTGTTAGCAAAGAAAACAGTTATTTTAGACAAAATGCTAAACATTTATTCAACTTATTGCAATGTCGAATGAATTAGATGCCGTAAGATCCAGAATCGACCCAGGCTTTTTCTTACGCGGTCATGGGTCAGGAAAGGTCACATTTTCACCATTTCAAACAAGCCTAGAACATAAAGCATTCTTTGTAAGCCAAAAATTTCTTCTACTCAAAACCTTTCAAAGATTCATATGTATAAAAATCGCAAAAGGGGTTAGTTGCACTTTAACTCTTGCCTGGAGGTAGAGTATACACCACACGCCTAGGAGTACCACTACTGACGTATCACGATTCGTTCGTGACAAGCAGTTCGTTAATTGACGATGTCGAGGGACAGATCATGATATTTTGAGATAGCCGAGTTCAATAATTGTTTTATCATTCGACAAAATGTAACTAGAAAACTAAAGATTTGAGACTCTAACAGCTCTGAAAATCGAGCTGCCGTATTTACAAAAGTGTGCATGATCAGAAAAATATTTGCAGCTAACTTGCAGGTGAATCAACCAATCAGAATTCTGGATGGGAGAGAGTCGAATGTTCTAGAAAACGCTTCTACGAAATGGAATTTTCATTTCAATATATTCCTAGCCTATCCTGTAAAATCTTCAATTTATGGCTCAGGTATTTCACTAATCCCTTTTAAGTATTATCAGGAGCCCATTACCAGGAGCGTTCCTCTGTTATGGGTTGGGTCCCCAGCACAGGAGTAGATGAGGCTATTTTTAGATTCGAAATTCCCGCGAAAAGAGGTTGCCGCCATGTTGGTGCCCTTAAACAATAGATTCCTCGTTAGCTTCTTTTGTTGGGGCACCAACATTTGAATCTCTGGGGATTGAGTGAAAACCAGCAATTCGAATTCCCGCGTTGAATTCGAAAGTGAGAAGAATGATAATGAATAATAATGAGAAGTGACGTTAGCTATCTGATTGGCTAAGAATAGCCTACCTTTGTTCTTTTTTGCGCGAAACGCAATGATAAAAATAGCCTCATCTACCTCTGTGCTGGGGTACAGACACAGTGGGGAAGATGGACGCTCCTGGTAATGGGCTCCTGGTATTATCTTTTTGTAATATTTGAAAGTTTCAGTTTTTAAACCTCTAGTTGTAATAATGTATTACACATTTATCCGATTTTCATTTTATTTGTAGGATTACTTTCCCCCTGAAATTCGGAATCGATTTTGCATTCACTTACATTGAACGTTGGATGTTATAGGGAATGAAAAACTATTGATTAAAAAATCGTACGAGTTATTTACTAACACGTTATGTATTCGTCACCAGGCCTCTTTCCATTCCATCGATTTTGATCCGCCAACCGAGTTGTGAGGAGACTGGAGGCGATCGTAATAAGCGATTGCCGATCCCACCCCCAACGAGGTACGGGTAGTTTTCATTTCAGTTCACACTACTTTTTTTCAATATATAAAAATGCCGGATTGATATTTGTTATGCTCTATACTACACCTATAGATGAGTTGCAGTCAATCCCCAGAAATTCAAATGACAAAGGACATGGCGGCCATGTTGGTGTACCTAACAAAAGAAGCTAACGAATAATATATTGTTAAAGGTACACCAACATGGCCGCCGTGACGTCATGTGCAACCCATCTATTGAGTGATACGGTAACGTTTTATTGATGTGTATTCAGTAGTGTTAAGTGTTCAGCCGGGGCCTAAACGTTTGAACGCCGGATAGAGCAGTTTTCAATTGAGTGCAGTAAAACCAAACGCAAACTACCCACGGCCAGCCAATCATAGGAGCGAGTAATCGCAAGTAACTCTTAAATGGCTTCCTTGTGAGCCAATGACAAACCAAAGAAAAACCATAACCAATTTGCATTTGGTTTTACTTTGAATTCTGATTGGTTGGTTTACTTTCTCGGCCAAAAGGAGAACTTAGTAAACGCAAAACCAAAACATTTCCGACAGTCAATTGAAATCCGCTCTATCATTGTTGTACAACATAGACCCAATATTGTTGGTTCCAACAGTGTTTAGATAATGCTGGACCAACCTTTTTTGTTGGTCAAAGTGTTCAGTGATGGAAGCAAACTTTCATCCAACAAAGAATGTTGGCTCACCAGTACACTTCATTCATAAGGGCGTGGTCTCTGTATTTTAACAGTTTAGCCACATGTTCAATGTATGAAAAACAACATCCTTGCCATGCGAAAGAGCATACCAATATTGGTGATCCTGTAGAATTTTAGTGTTGTAGCATCAAAGGCTGTAAAGTTACAGTGATTTGAAATTAGAGAGATTTGTATGAGAAAAACCATGTAGGCCTTTCCAGCCTCGCTCTCATGTATTTTCTACATTTAAAATACCAATAACTCGACAGCAATTTGAAACATTGCTTTCGAACTGTGGTCAATTACCAATTTAGGTACGATCTTTCATGTGGTGGCAATAGTTTTTCTGTAAACATTAATCTTCTAATTTATGCAACTTAGGTGGCGGCCACTATGAATGAGGTCTATGTTTAACATTACGTGCTAAACAGTCTATTAATATTCACATGGAACCAACATGTTGTACAACAGTGTTCGAAAATGGTTTAGCTCCGGTCGTACTCTACATCGGATGCAATGCGGTTTATTGTTCATCACACGAAGAATGCAAAAGACAAGATTATCCGTACGATACGTGGAATTTTTCGCCTATAATAGTGTAATGTACTGAATGCAAGGACCAATTTGGACGAAGTGCAGGAACCGGATCGCCTTGGATGGGATCTAATCAGCAAATATATACGAATATCAAGACAAGATGAAAGGCTGATTGTACGGTACTGGGAATATATATAATTTCTACCGATATTTCGGTTGGCACGGCCAACCTTCCTCAGGGTACACAAGTATATGGCAAGAAACCGTTAGTTAGTTAGGTAACTAACGGTTTCTTACCATATACTTGTGTACCCTGAGCCGAAATATCGCTAGAAATTATATATATATATTCCCAGTACCGTACAATCAGCCTTTCATCTTGTCTTGATATATAATAGTGTAGCTACTTTGTATGGTCATGAGCGTCTACCGATTGCATAAAAGTTATACCTATTTCAAAAAGGTTGTCTGATCCCCGACAAACGACATTCCCAGACCGAAATGGGTTGTGGGTATAACTGTCCAGTTGTGCGAAACGGATAAACTACAGTGTGATTCGAAAAATCGACTCGCTGTAGCCATTAATATTCGTCTGAAGTTCTGACCCCAAAGCAAATGAATTCACCAGACTTTCAGCTACAACCACAATCCATTTCGCTCTGGGAGTGTCGTTTGTCGTTTTGTGGGACAACCTTTTTGAAATAGGTGTAAGTACGGTGTGTACTTCAGGACCAAAAAGTCGACTGTTTCTCGTTTGTATAATGCAATATACAATATTCATGGTGGTGTAGCTCGTTTCTTTACCTCATCCATCCTTCATTATTGGCATCCTTAGAAAACCCGAATCCCCTCATAAAGATGAGCGACCTATTCAAGACTTGGAGGAAGTTCCTTCGATAGAGGTTTCTCAAGAAGAGACAGTACCTTTTCTCGTGGAGGATATCGACAGGCTTGAAGGCGGAGATCATCGTGGACTACCCCCTGAAGGGCCAAGCACTGACAGTCCTTCCTCTTTTGAGAGAAAGCTTGTTGGGATGCTCGAGAAGCTGCAACAAGACGAGGAGGAGATGGGGGAGGGCGAGGACGAGATGGGGGAGGACGAGGAGCGAGCCGACGAAACACAGCCTCTAAGGTTGGTGCTACATCCCCGAGTGATTTCACAAATACTAGGTTTTTAAGTATAAAAATGCCACAATAATTTGCAATGCTATCTGAACTATATACTACTCCAAGTTACTCTGAATTTCGGTTAGCCTTTGTTTGATCATACCATTTTCCAATACAATCTCTATTATTACGAATTTGCAGTATGAATATTTTTTTTGTAGGTCCTTGTTGGCAGCTATCGTTAATAAAACAGCTAGCTCTACACTTTTATTATTACTCGGGCCAGGCCTTTGGCCGGCACGAGTCATAAATCGCAGTTTTTTTTTTTTCATGTTGCGAGTTGGAGCAACACGTAACAGGATCCACCAATTAGATTCGATATCGCTCGGGACACTGCGGGTGACTTGATTTATTTACATAACTTAACATAGTGAAAACAAGATGGCGGAGATCCGGGAGTAGATAGTCCGTCGCGGAGGAAATTTCTCTCAAATTTGGAATCCCATCTCTCATATGTGTAAAGAGCTTAATGTTTTATTTAACTTTATTCTTGGGAAGGCCTTCCAACAGGCTCAGGATATTTCAACTGGCGCCCTTGTTGAAGCCGAAATACGTTTTTTTAACCCAGAGGCAAAGATTTATTCGACAGGACGAACACCACATGAGTCATAAGTGGCCAATTTTGCTGAAACCAAAGGTTTCTTCGTTGGAAATGGCAAAGTGTTGAGTTTTTCTAGGAGGACTTTGGATGGAAATTTCTCGCATTTTACAAAATGATTAAGGATTAATTGGCGCTTCTAAACGCACGTGGGCTGACGTGGTGAAATGACGTTTGTAAGTAAAACACATATAAAACTTACCATTGTTGTTATTTAATATTCATTTCTGTTAAAAGTAATGACACCAAATAGACACACCATCTACTGTGTTAGGCGCCAACACAAGGGCACAGGAACACTCCTGTGTAATATACTCCATCTAAAACACATTCTAAAAGTAATCGAAACTTAGTATGGGTTTGTCATGTCATCATAGTTATTCTCTTCTTATTAATTTGCCTTTGAAAAGTGCTGATTACAGATTGATATATATATATATACATATATATAGCTTATTATGACGTGGCGGCGGCGATGGCGTCACGTTCAATCAAAGAATGCGATTCATAGTTCCATACTTGTCAATCAAAAACACTTCTGACCAATCACAGCGCAGCAATGTTCCTCCAGGAAATTACCGCCGCCATGTTGTCCCAGAAGCTCTTCCGAAATAGATGAGATTTAAGAAATTCAGCGAAATTGGAGGAAATCGATTCTTAATTCATATATTTAAAGGCACTTGTACGAGATCGGTAGTGTTATTAGCAAAACCTGTTTGTAAATGCTATTTTCCACCTCCAATCGATTGTCGATCTTTCTAAAACAGCGTTTATAAAGATAGCTTGCCATCCAGCATCCATGGCAATGTCTTTCCCATGGAGATCATAAGCTCAATCCATTCGTTAACAAAGTATTATACCAGCACATGACTGTTTCCTGCAAAAGGCCTATTTCAACTGCTCCCAGTAATTATAATAAATCTACTTCACATAACACTGGCTCTGAACTTTAAAACTTGCTCAAAAATATTATAATATTAATTACCCTATATCATTATGACGTCACGGCTTGTTTATGAGGGGGACAGAATCGACTTGAACAATAGAATTTTGAACTAAATCTGCCCTGCTGAGGAAAATTTAACTTCGAATTGTCTGGTTTCCAGATATCAGCTGTATCAACGTTTATCCCACAATATTTACCGTATTTGGTGGCTGTTACCGCTATTCTACGTTCTTCAAAATGCATTTGATAGCGATTTCCTTTGTGTTGTTGCTGTTTTGTCCCTGTTTTGTCCCCCTCCCACGACCGTGATCCTTAGCGTTTAAACAATAGATTGTTTTGATATGACGTCATAGTGATATAGGTCAATTGAGATGTGTTTATTTTCTATTTTAGAAAATATCTTTTCAGCAGGGTTTACCAATCCATACTTTTCAATTTTTTTAGAAATCATTGATTTTCAGTAGGATTCATGGACTGATAATATTATTTCTAAATGCACTGTCCAAGCACAGGTGCTATTGTAGCATACATGTACATGTAACTTTTCCTTTAGCTAATAGCTTATTTAAAATTAAATATCCCTTGTGAAATATAGTTAGGGATGTGTCGTTCTAAATGTGAAATAAAGTAATCTATCTACATCTGCATGCAGTTTGATTTTCGAGTGGTAACTTTTCAAATATTAGTGCTAGTGTTCATTTTCTACATCTTGAAGGAGGCTGAAATTGATAACGAAACTTTTTTTTCGATCACTGGGATCATTCCCGAATTCTTACTCATGTCATGAAGTGACCGAGTGAAAGTACCGACGCTGGCCTGGAATTACTGAGGAATCGGGCCATTTACTACTCTATTTATAGTCGCGAAGTTCTGGTATGCGATTACGTTGTCTTTTGTTCTCTTGCGCTTTAGTATTTTTTAGCAGTTTGAACCGTGTTAATTACAATCTTTCAGTGCATCCTGATTGGTTAAAAGTGACGGCCTTTGTTTCTTCTCGCGGGAAACTCTATGCTAAAAATAACTCTACCGTCTACAGTGTCGTGCATGTGACAATATATTGTGGGAAGAGGAACACTCCTCTGTAATATACTCCTGGTTTTAGTAATAATCAGATAACTTTGATTACGGTTTGTTGGACTAAGCTATTAAGCGGGAAGAGCTGATTTTACAGCTGTGGAACTATCCACTCAACGGACTGTATGATTCTATTTCACTTTTCATTGTCGCAGTACATGTAAGTACAAAGCTAAGCTGGATAATTATCTAAATATCTAAAATGGACTTAAAGTTCCGTGGAATTCCTAATCATCGATAATCATGTTGTTTACGTGTGAGCTGCGAGGACAAAGCTTATAAAGGGACTATATCTGCTATATTTAGCATCACTTTGACAAGCTCAACATCATATTCAAACTGATAGAAACGTAGAAATGATGGTCTAAAGTTATTAAAAGCTTCTTTGTAAGTGAAATGAAACTACAGAGAAGTTTATCTGGTTACAGATGGCAAGGACAGAAATGGGTTATAATTATGAAACACTTAACAACGTTGGGCCAGCGGTTTCAAGTTTTAAGTTGGTGTCTTTGTTATTAGCCTAATATTTAATCTAGCTTGATCTCTGTTAAAAAGAAACATTACCATGTATAACATAGTGTTCAAGCAGTATTTTTCGTATAATCAGAAATTTCTAGATAACTATTGGACAGGACTGAAACCCATACAAATCTTGGTGACAAATACCTATAATCATTATGTGCATATAACGCAGGATTTTAACAACAGAATACTGTGCATTTGCGTGATCAAATGTTGAAAGCATTGCCGGTTACATATTTTCAGAGGAGGTCACCAGGTCTCCCCAGTACCTCAGCAGGACTCTGACTCGCCAGAAAGGACTGGGACCGACCCGCCAGCCGGACGTCTGTAAGTAACTTGTACTTATTGAACGTAAAAAGGATACATCAACTGAGCATGCGCGAAAATTCACTTCCGGTTATGTTTATCGCTCGAATGTCTTTTAATGGTGAATCAGGAGGAATTCTTTGGTCGGTTCAAAAGATCCTAGATTAATTTTGATGGCAGCTGATTAAGTTACCGTTCATTCACGCATTGACTCGTATACGTAATCATCTCTTTACAGGAATTTTCCTGATCTTGAGGAGTTTCTACTGAACTTAGATAGAGAACTCGAAGACGCATCAGAACCTCCATACAGCTGGTACGTCCTAGTGGTTAAAGGGGTTGTGTCACGGCAATATAGACTTTACATTCGCGTTCCGGGCCGGAAACAGCTATTTCCTCCGATTTTGATATGAACTAACGAACCTCTCGGCCGTGTGGGATGCTTAAAATCAAAGCAAATATGCAAAAAAATGACTAACGAACAGTGTATACAAACAGTCTCCAGGGAATATATTGAAAATCCTTTCAATCAAGCATTGAGGGAGGGAAGTTTCACTGTTTGTATCCAATTAACAGCCACCAACCGAGCGATTACTCGATACATGCGCAGTACCATGACATAGCCCATTTAACTAGCGATAACGCTTTTTAATACAACTTTTTAATACAACCGGCCTTTTGCACTAAATGTTTCTTAGTCTAGCTAGAACCAAAATCTCGTAAATACCTCTTAGTAAACTCGCTTGCTCGGTCCATACCGTGAGTTATGGACGGAGTATTTTCTCCTGTTTTATGGCTCAATCGCGAAGCGCGCGGGCTAGGAAGAAGGTATGGACCGAGCAAGAGAGTTTAATAAGAAGTTGATTATATGGCTCAAAGTATTCAAACCCATGCAGCTGTGCTTCAATTTTCCGGTCCGTACGGGAAGTTATGGACCGCAAATTGACCAGTGATATATACAGGTCCGTACGGGAAGTTATGGACCGCAAATTGACCAGTGATATATACAGGTCCGTACGGGAAGTTATGGACCGCAAATTGACCAGTGATATATACAGGTCCGTACGGGAAGTTATGGACCGCAAATTGACCAATCATAGCTCACGAAGTTACCTAGCCATATAATAATATCGTTTATTGGACGAGAATCTTGCATTTATTACCCTTATTTATTTCCTAGTAATCCGCCTACCGGTTAGCTCAGTAATTAAGCTCAGGTCTGTCGTGCGGGAGGTCGCGGGTTCAAACCACGACTGGACCAACACTCGGGATCTTAAAATAATTGAGTAGAAGGTGCTACCTTTGTTATCGAACTACAAATGGTTAGACCTTCACGTCTTCTCGGATAAGGAAGATAAATTGTAGGCCCTCGGAAACCTCCATAGAAAGGGCTTTAAACGCTATTGAGGTTCTCCGTCCACAGAACAAATCCAATCAAAATAGTCCTTGCTTTTTTGGTTATCGTGAAGGGACAAATGTGTACGTCTAAAAACAAGCAAACTAGAGCTACAAAGTGGAAATAGTCCCTTGTGATTGGCTATATTTTTAGTGGCGTCACGTAGGATGTCTTTTCTGATGGCCTTGGTCAGTTTCAGACGCCGCTCCATTCATGCGCCGAACGCAATTGATACTAAAGATAATCAGGCTTGTGTGATGATAATGTCGAATAAAACCGGAAGCAGCTGAGACGCGAGCGCGCGACAATGCAACGAATTCCTTGGTGATTATATATATAGGTAAGCCTATGAGCGGATCTCCCAATAATTAAATACGAAGAGATACGCATTTAATGTTTTACGCATTACGGCAAAAAATTTACACTGATCATTGAGATAACTTAGAAAATCACAGAATCCCATAAACGGAGGATTGAATGTAAAGGACAGGACGGCGTTAAAAGCCATACAAAATCGGGCTCGAAAACTTTACGTGTTCCGCGTGCTGGTGCACGGTCTTTATTAATATCCAAAAGAACGCTGTCATTAGTAACTTTTAACTCTTAGTGCAATAGGCCTATAACTATAGCTGGTAATGCCGTTGAATAAGATAACTAACTTCGAGGCTCATGCGCAGTGGTTTATTCATTCAGTGTTGCCAGTTAGCAATGATGGCCGCTGCACATTTTACCACAATCCTTTGCGAACCTAACACAGTAAAGAAAACACGTAGAAACCCTCTAGTCTCCTAAATGACAGTGTATCGGCAAAAGCACATGTACTTGCTTGTTTGTAAGATTTCAAAACTGTTTACCGCGATTTTATAACGGACTAACGTTTTTCGCGCGCAAAGGATTGTGGGTAAAAGAACAAGCCGCCATCTTGTTCGGAACGTTGGACTATAACCGGGGAAATCGTCTCCCCTCTGGGCGAACATAGACCTTCAGATACCTAAGGCAACAACTGCTGGAGTCTATTCAGATGCTAATGCTGTAACATTTCACTGATGTAACATTTCACTGCTGTAACATTTCACTGCTGTAACATTTCACTGCTGTACATGAAGGCTCTATGCAATTTCTCTAATGAAATTTCTGCTTCTTTGGGGTGTTTTTCGTTAAAGGGGCTGTGTCATGGTAAGAGACTTAGATATTAGCTGTCCGCGTCGGATACAGTTATTGTCAGCAATTTTCATATGAACTGACACGTGTGGGATGGTAAAAATGAAAGCACGTATTCAAAAATAACAAACAAACAGTATATATACATACATAGTCTCCAAGGAAAATATTCAAAATACGTTCAATCAAGCATCGAGGGAGGGGAGTTTAACTTGTTTAGACCCTTTGCAGGGCATGGTCACGTGACCTTTTTCTCTTGTCAATCAAAAACAATCGGTGCTAGGACAACATGGATACCAGAAATGGAAAGAGCGAGATACAATTAGTAAACAGCACAAGTTTTAGGATCATATCTGTAAAACTGAAGGAATTCGAATGGCAATATTTTGGGGGCTGACGGGCAAGTAGTTTTAGAGAAAATAACCTAAAACTTGTGATATTTACTAATTTTGGCTTGGTCTTTCCATATTATTTTCTGGCACCATGTTGTTCTAGCACCAATTGTTTTTGATTGACAAGCGAAAAAGGTCACGTGGCCATGTCCTGCGAAGGGCCACCAATCGAGCGATGACTCCGTACATGCGCAGTACCATGTTATAGCCCCTTTCAGTAATGTTAAAAACGAGTTTGTGCACACTCAACCTCTTTCTGTATGAAGTCTGTACCACTGGAACAAGATTCCTTTCGCAGGCGTGGATATTTTTCATGAGGAAAAGTCCTCCCTTAGAACATAGTTAGTAGAGGGGACTATGCTTAGAACCATGATTTTTGTGCAATGCTCTCCTGATCTACATAAAGTGTATCCTGTTTAAGCGCTTCGCCTCTCACCTCTTTGGCCCAGGTTCGATTCCCAGACGCGGCGCCATATGAGAGTTGAGTTTGTTGGTATCTCGCCCTTGCATGGCTTCGAGGGTTTTTCTCTCTCTTCCTCTCTTCTCCACCCCTCTCCATTTTACTCGCTCCAATCCCCCAAAGCTCATTCCACTCGCTTCGGAGCCGCAACGTAGGCTAAATATCTGAAGTTCATCGTACTGAGTAATAATATTAATATGCCGGTATACGTGAGTGTGGCTTTGACCTTCTTATTTATTCCTTGCATTCGGTAGGATTACAGCTCATATTATTCCGTCTAGGCTACTCCATAAACAAGTCTAGAGCTAATAGACCATTTTCTCAGGTATGCGCACGCAATATTGGCCCGCCAAATCGCTTTTTGAACAATAGCCGCCAATTTTTTAACAATAGCCGATATTTTGAATAACAAAGGCTGTCGCATCAGAACGAGTCTAACAAAAGCTAACAAAACTCACGGCCCGTCAAGATAATACTTCATGTAGGCAGCCTGGATTTACTATTGGTTGAAATAATAGGGAGGGTTATAGGAAACCACTACGTGATTCCCACGTGAAGTATTTACCGGCCCGTCAAGCCTATTGCGTGCGCATACTTGAGAAAATGGTCTATTGAGTATCATCCGTTTGTCTTTTCGTACTGTTATTTGTAAGTTAAAATCATCCGCATATTTATCAAGTGCTATGACGTGTCCTTATTAACATATTTCCAAGCACAACCCTTTGGGATCAATCCCGATTTCTGGGAAACCCCCACCCCTCCCCCACACTTCACCCTAACCTTTAAATGGTTAATCATTAATAAAATGATGCATGTCCAAGGGAGGGGTGGGTGGATAGTTTCCCAGAAACCGGAATTGAGCCACTCTGTGTTATCGGTAATTGTTTTTCAGTGGAGGTTCCTTTTAAAGGGATAAAAGAAAGCTCTTTTTTTTTATAAATCGGAGACCCTTGGTCATATTGACAGCTTATCATCCTATGTATTGAACTCTTTTTTTTTCGCCAGTTGATAAAATATTCTTTATTTATCCATACTTTTTTTCAATTTCAGAGTTCGCAAGCCTGTTGAGGCGCCGCCCCCGTCACCAGGGTACTACTGATCGACAAGAACAGCTATCCAGCGAGTAAATATCGATTCCTTGATGTAATTTGACATCTTAACCTATGTGTTAAGCGAATGGGAACCATTACTGGATGTACTACCGAACGTTTATCGATGCCTTGATGTATCACCGAACGTTTCTGTTACTTTGTGATGTTACCGAATGTTTATCCATGCCTCGAGAGTGCGGAAAGCTTCGTTGAAAGAATGGAATTTGAAAATAATTTAGTAGTACTTAATTAGTTATTCCAATTTAGAGCAAGTTCAGAAGCTGTATGTGCTCTTTTGCAAGCACACTTGGAGAAACCCGCAAATTTAGAGAACGATTTTTAAAGCCATCAAGTAATGGTCCGTGCAAAAGATATACTAACAATCTTTATTGGTGATCCTGATCGAATGTACACGCTTTCTAAACTACGTATTCCATAGAAGCACCTTAAAAGAAATGAAATCCGTTTTGGTTTAAGATTCGGTGTCCATATTTTTCCACTGAGGAATTTGATAGTACGGTGAGTTTATAATATAAATTACGGGAGCACCGTAATAACGCGCGATTTGATTGGCTAAAACTTGAACACAGCGTGCATGACCTTGCAGGGAGTAGCCAGAGTTTGGGGTAGGGGGGTACCTAACCGCTCGCGAAGTAAGGCGCGTGACCAGCGCTGTAAGCGCGAGCTGTTAAGGAAGTCCGGGGGCATTCCCCCCAAGACCTGGTATTCCTGCATTATGAGAGAAAGAATTACACTTGCTCTTTCTTTTTCTCTTTTCATTTCTTTGTTCCATTTTTCTTCTGGCTTGGAAAGGTGAGGGAGAAGGTTTTTATCCTTAGGGAAGGGGTGTGGGAGAACCCAAGGAACCTCTCCCTGGCTACGACCCTGCCTTGTAAATCACAAAAATTCTATAAAAGATAACGCACTTTCGAGCGTGCATTATTTTTCTTTAGCTTTACCAAGCTACCGACTATCAGCAAACTTGCAATCTGATTGGCTTAACGCAAACAAATAGTATGCCTGTCGAGGAACTATTATACAAATAGACTGTGCCCGTCGAGGAACTATCGGCTGATAGTTTCCCTTGGAAATTTGATGTTCTTAAAACAAATATAAGCCCAAATATAAGCCCGCCTGATAGTTTTCCTCCGCGGACGACAACTATCACGTCACGTGATCGCTTTTGACCAATGAGCGCGCGCCAAAAATTTTGTGGTGAACTATAACGGCCGATAGTTTCCGGCGGAAATGTGCTCTCCTTCGAGGGCTGATATGCTAGTTTTAAGGAACATCAAATTTCCAAGGGGGGAAATCAGACGATAGTCCCGAGACAAAAGCCCTATTTGACATTATTGTTCATCACTAAATTATCTTCCGTTCTCGCCGCCCACTATCGCCTAGTTTGCATACCGGGACGACAACTAGCACGTCACGTGATCAATTTCATCCAATCAAAATTGGAAAAAAAATTGTGGTGAACTATAACGATCGCAGACAAACATCAACCAGAAAATTGCTTATTTTCCAACGTTTTGACAGGTTTTTCTCGATATTATTCGACAGCTAAGTTTGGAAAGAAACGTAGCTTGGTTACTCTCCTATCAACAGCTCCTTAGACTTCTCGCTCTTTGGTTTCTATCCGGAGAACCAGTTTTTATTTGTAAAATAAATGCCAGAACTGAATGAAGAAATATGGAAAATTAAGAACTATAAACCAGGAAGACAGGCTTTGGTGTACTTTTATGGAGCTTAGGCATGTTTGTGTACATTTTCTTCCGTTTGTTGTAGATGTATTTTAGTATTTGAAGTAGTAATCTGACTTTGAATCTGAGCTTTTGATGAAATCTTGATCATACAATATAAGTGAAGCTTTGTATTTTTCTAATGTTGTTATGTAATCAAATAAAGTTAATATTTTACGAATTGAAATGTCTTAAACAACAGCAGCTTATTCTCCTTGTTTATACTGTTGATGCCAAAGCTTGTACAGTCACTTTAAAGTGCGCCTAAACCCCTTTTGCAATTTTTATACATATAAATCTTTGAAAGGTTTTGAGTACTTCTGCGAAGAAATTGTTGGCTTACAGAGAATACTCTATGTTCTAGGCGTGTTTGAAAATGGTGAAAATTTGACCTTTCCTGACCCATGATCGCGCCAAGAAAAAGCCTGGGTCGATTCTTGATCTTACGTCCCCCTCATTACTGCATTATTCTCCATGGCGCCTTTCTATCACAGTAACATCGATATATAGAGTTGTTAGTAAAGAAAACAGTTATTTATAGACAAAATGCTAAATATTTATTCAAAATTATTGCGAAGTCGAATGAATTAGATGACGTAAGATCAAGAATCGACCCGGTCATTTTCTTACGCGGTCATGGGTCAGGAAAGATAAAATTTTCACCATTTCAAACACGCATAGAACATAATGTATGTCTTTTAGCTGCTGATGAGGTGCTTTGTACGCCCCCGATCCCTTGGGTCCCATAGAGCATACTTAAACCACTCCTTGACGTCGTTCACGCCACTTGACGCCTTCCAGCTGACCCTCGAGTTCAGTTGTGCACTCGGGTTCGTTTTCCCGTTGTCATAACACTAATCAGTTTCCCTGGATTTTTTCCAACTCTTAACCTCCAGGAGTTTTTTCGGGCAGGCATGCACTGGGTTGGAGAACACGTTTCCAGGTTTTTTTCCTGCAGCAAGGCGGTAATTTTTTTCCCTGGTTTTTCGTGTCCGGCAGCCTTCCCACTAAAATAGTACTTAGTTATTTTACCTTTTTATGATACCTTTGCAGACCATTCTTTACATTACTGTTATCACTGATACACGTGTGCATACACGGTGTTCACTCCTAGTAATAGCTTGTAACTAGACCATTATTCTTACATTAATAAATGCGTGCTGGACGGCTACCCTCCACATCATTGTGTTCTCCTTGCATATAAATATAAAATGTTTTCTATTCGGCTGAACGAAGTGAAAGAGAATAGAAGAGCAATTCTCTGAAAGCTAAAATGTCTTCGCAGAAGTATTCAAACCTTTCAAAGATTTGTATGTATATAAATTGCAAAAGGGGTAGTGGCACTTTAACGGCATCCTCTCTCTCCAGTCGATCATTCATTCGTTTTACCCCTTGGATTCAAAGCGAGGCAATCCTTTGTTTTTGCTAGTCTAAACTCGTTCTGATATCCCTCAGTGCGAGGCTAATCTAGCAAAAACAAAGGAGTGCCTCGCTTTGAATCCAAGATGGCCACCAGCTGAAAAGAGTGAATTAGCCACCAAAAGATATTTCATTTAATAAAATAGATTCAATAGTACACGATCTCTGATTGGCTGTTATCCGTGTATGTATGAAGCTACGTACATAGATTCAGTAGTACACGCTCTCTGATTGGTTATTAATGTAAATACGAGCTTGATTCTGAGATTTTATTAACCCTCTTACTACTGGACGATTTGGGATTGGTAAAATCTAGAGTTCAAAGTCAATTAATGCTTTCCCTTAAGTCCAAAAGTATTCAACCCTAGCCAAGTGCAAACCGCTGAACGGTTAAGTCGAGGGCTCAAGTTAGTCCAGGTGATAGCTTGCAGGTGTTTCTCCTGTAGGGTTTGAAGTGAGAAAAAGTCTCTAAGTTTGGTCAAATAAACCACTGGAAGGGAGCCAAAGGACGTCCTGAAGTCTGACGAACTGGAGGCTGATAACCACTGCTTGCTTTTAGTAAGCTTTGTGAGGGGGTTTCATTAGGTTTTCTCTTGTGTTGCTGTGTTTGATACTAAACATTATCAATGAAAACCCTGACTCTCTATAGTTAGTGATCTTTATTACCCTGCTGCCGGTTATGTTTTTGGCGAGCTAAGCTCTGAAGCAGCCAAAAGTGCTTCTTTTCAGGTGTAAGAACGAAAATAATGAAACTGTTGTCGTAAGCGGGAGTTTAGCTCTGAGCGGGTAAAAAAGAAGTATACACATACGACCAAGAACGGAAATAAATCGTTTAGTTCTGAGCGCTCGCCGTGTGGGCATCATTGTGTTGTTGCATAGCAATAAAAAATGTTCTTCAAAAATCCTCATTACCAGTTTGTTGATATTCAGCCAAACGTTTTAATTTCCCGCGTGCTTCAAGGCTGATTAAAGGAGAACTGAACCCTAAATCAATCCGACGACCGATACAAACTTGTATACCAAGAGAAACAAGTTCTGCTATTTTATTTTCGTATACATCCCGGGAACTTTTTCTCATACATCCTTGCATTTATAACGAGCAATTCAATACAATTCAACGATATTTTGTTGTTTCTAGCTTAAACACTGAATTGCGCTTGCATTAAGGAATTTGTTTTATTATTTTTCTCCAAGGAATTCATTCACCTTGGCTTCAGCCAAATTACTAAATATCCTTTTCTCCGTCTTGGGTTACTCGCCCAAAATCTGCCTTAAAAGAGCTACATCAATGAATATTTTGCGAAAACCTCGTCAAGTATGAAATACAGACACTTAAAATACCTCGAACGTCGGCAATTACGGCCCTCGGGATATATATGGCTCTATGGCTTATTGCCTCCGTTCTCGGTAATTTAACTCTTACATAATGAGTTTGACCCCTAAAAAGTACACAAATTAAAAATGTATATAGTGATTCCTTACGTGTACGTTGTAGAAGAACCTTGAAATTCTAATTCTGAAACCCCCTAAAAGGAATAACTGGGGTTGCGTAACTAACTGTCTGTCTGTCTACATCTTTAGTGCATTCCAACAATCTCCCCTCTCCTTTTCACGTGGTAACCTTTCACAATGATGCCGTTTATTATTAATGCTAAATTAACTGACGGTATATTGTTCTTGCTCAGACATTCGTTCTTCCTTGGGTATGGGATGAAGTCAATACATGCGACCAAGAACGAAAATAAATCGTCGATTTTGAAACAATTAGCACAACAGAAATCGATGCAAGTGCATGGTAATCGTCAGTCCACTGTGTCAGTGCCGGATGGTAAACAAATCTGAGTCATTGTTTTGGTTGTCCGAGATTTATGCTACATTTTTTTCGCAAACCGGGTTCGGTTCTGGACAAAAGACATCATATGACATAATTCTACTTGTACCTTGTAAATTGAAATACATCGATATATATCCAAACAATAACTAATACTAACATTACCTTAATTATTTGAGGTACCATAGCTACTGTATGTAATCGGTGACTATAACATTACATAATTACATAATGACACTATATGTATGACTTATATTAAAAATAACTAATACTTACATTACTTTAATTAATTTGAGGTACCGTAGCTGTGTAATCAGTGATTATAATCATTACATAGTTACATGATGGACACTATATGTATGACTTATATAATATAACTAATAACTGTGACTCACTAGCTAAACAATCTGCATACGTCAACGTGCAACCACGGGTTCAGTAATTTGTTTCTAGCTTCAAGGACATCACATTTTTTTGCAAACTGGACATCACGTACATTTATCATTTATTATGCAAGTGCTCTCTCACTCCCCCCCCCACCCCCCCCCCCCCCCCCCCCTCGTGTATTTTCATCCCTTGAACTCTGACCAGTGTCCATTCGTCATTTGCAATACCTCGCTACTGTTGAGTCTTTAAACAGTTATGTAACCAACAAGCTTTATCTTGTACCAGTTCTTATTTCCTCCTGTATTGTAGCTCCCTGTGACTTTAAAAACCATCTGATCAGGGAGACTTGTGTTCCAGGGCAGTAGCAACTCGTAATAAAGCGTATTAGCATAGATTTGGTAATGAGTGTTGATCACTGCTACTTTTCCATTTACATCATTCCCCTGTTGATAAGCTTCAAAGTTCAAGTATGCATGTCCGCCCTTGTTCCAAAAATTCAAAAATACAGATATCATAATGGCTTTGGTATTCCTCGGTAGACAGATTGGCATGTTTTGCACGTAGGTTGGTGTGAGGCCATGCAGGGGCGATTTTTGCCAACTTATCGAGATCTTTGTCGACTCTTCTCAATGACCAGCCCGTCACGTTCATTTTCTGTTGGACGTCATCCAATATTCTTGCCTGTTTTTTTATTTCTTCCTCGCGTTCTGTCAGCCTTTTCTCCGTCTTGCTCAGCTTCGCTTTCATGTCCTTCAAACTGACTCTCCAGTGCAACGAAGCGATCTTCAGATAGCCACTGTTTCTCACAAAGTATCCCTGCATATCCTGGAGTACATTCGCATTTAAACCCAGTCACCGTTTCTACGCACTGGCCACTGTTTCGACAGGGACAGCTTTAGCACACGTCGGACCATAAAAATCCCGCATACAACTGCAATAAAAAACATCTGAAGCCATCTGTACACACACACCGCCATTCTGACAAGGATTCCCTTGTACTGAAGCAGCGCACTCGTCGGTATTGCTACTGAAGTACTGTACAATCTTCACACAGTCTCCGTAAGGTGTAATCCCGAGCTGTTGTAACTGTGTGATGGTCATTTTGGGTAAAATGGTCTCGTCGATGTGATTCCGTTTCAGTATTTTGACATAAGTATTTGCATGTTGAGGTGCGACACCAGCTTCGTTAAGGAAATCCCCCATGCCTTTGTTTCGTTTGCAAGGCTGCAGGCTCGGTGTGGCAACTGAGAGTTGAAGAAATACCACTGTAAGAAGAAATACTGCGAAACGTGAGTGGAATTTAGCCATCTCGTATAAAAATGAGGCTATTGCCTTTTCGCTCTAAAGAAGTTAAGTAAACTTGATCGTGTTTATATAAGCTATACTCTCTTAACCTTTAGCCTCGGCAACTCGATAACAAAATGATGGCAAAAGGAAACAATAGATCATAATGTGGCGTCCCAAACACGGCACGATGCCACTAATGGTCTATCGTTTCCTTTAGTGCTTCTAAAGATAGCCAAGCTGAAGTTAATCAGACATTATTTTCATCTGAGAGTTTTCTGAAAGTAATCGTGCTATAATCTCGTTTCTGGCCGGCTCGTTGCTTTGCATTTTTTTAAAGATGATAATCAATTCAAGGTGTGACGTCAGTCCTTTCGAAATGAGGAAGGGTGGCGTTTTCCGTTTCTCGAGTATCTCCTCTCCGATATTCAGCGATTCCCAATGACGTCATTACCTTGACACAGAGTGGGTCAAAACAATTGAAACCTATGGTTCTAAGGATGGAACATACATATCACTATGGAAATTATGACGTTGCCATAGACTTTATCAAACTATGTTATATTAAACCGGCGATATTTTGTACATGTGATATCCAAAAGTGATATTATCAAGACCTCGGGCAGTGTTATCAGCGCCGACCAGTTCGCCTTCCGTTGATAGCACATACCCTGGCCTGGTCTTGATATCTTTTGAAATCGTGCTCATCCTCATGCCAAAAACTTTGTTTAGCCTACAACTGGATACTGTTGGTGACGTCACATTGACGTACATGTCTTCAGTAGGTCATGGCATGTTTTCAGATATTTTCGCAGCAGGGTTGGGTTCAGCGTTGCGTTACATTTGGTTGGGTAAGGTAAAGCCCGCCGCTGCGCACGCCACATTTATCAAACACTCAGAACATAATGCATCATTTACCAAACACTTCTGACTTTTATTTGACAAATTACCCCATAAAGAAATAACTTCTCAATGAGAATGAAATGATCTACTGTGTATGTCAAACGTTTTTTTAAATATTAAAACACAACTCTATTTAATTGCCCTTCGTGTTTGTGAAGTAACCACGAAGTTTGAAGCGTGAAAAGTTTTTTTTGAGGATCTGTTGTAAAGTAAAAAATCTGCACGCAAACGGCTGTGTTTGAGATAAAAATACAAAATATAATCCAAAGTGTAAAAACGTAAATAATCTTTAGCCGAGTAAGCGAGTCGATGAGTTTTAATTGGAGAGGTTTCGTTTGTTTGCACTCAAACGGCGGTGTTTGAGGAAAAGAAAAGACAAAAGATAAACCAAAGTGTAAAACGTGAATAAGCTTTGGCCGAGTTAGAGGGTCCAGCCTCTCGAAGAGAGTTCCATTTGACATGCCCACAATTCCAAGCGGCATATGGACACGGAGTCGACTGCAGGTCACATCTTACAATTGTCTCTAGCTATAGAGACTGCATTAACCTTCGAAGTAATAGAATAGAATATAAACTTTACTTAGACACGGTAGTTTTAACAGTAACTAATGCTGGTTTACATCAAAGCCGTGTATAAAAATCTATACATCAATATTAAGTACGATATAGTTGCATGCTATTAAAATCTGCTAAAACGCCAGTCGGTTCTTTTAGCGTTCGTGTACGATATATTAAACTATAGTATTGTAGCAGAATAGATTATATAAGGTGTCAAAGAAGCAGGGAGGTAGACCATTTAAAGCTTAGTTTTAAATGTATTTAACGATTTGCTAGACCTCAGGTCTTCCGGTAAATTACTACAAATATGTGCTCCTTATGCTGTAGCCGAATCGCTTTTTAGCATAATTCGTTTTGGGGAGGGACAGTTGGAATTTTGATGATGAACCTCTTGTTTTATATGGTGTATGAACCCTATTAAATTTGTGTATTAAATACCCAGGCGCTTGGTTATTATAGATCTTGAACATTTCTATTGCCAACAGTCTGCGCCTGCGTATTAGTAATCTGTCCCAACCCAGTTCGTGAAGTATTGGGCCAGAGCTAGAATCGAAACTAGACTGCTATTATTCTAGCGGCCCTATTTTGGAGTTTTTGTAGTTTCTTTTTGTCGTTTTTGTTCTGTATTAGTATCAAGTATCATGCAGCCACAAATAATTGTTTCACTGTTTTGCCAAATCTATTACATAATAATTAACTTTACAACTTGTGCTACTAGATTCGGTATGTACAGTCCAAGACGCTTGCCAGGATGGGGCTCTGCGATGGAGAGGCCATGGAAACGCTACGGTCCTTCCTAGCGAAGTTTAAAAGGATGACCACGGAGATGCCGTCCAGCCACAGGAAGATATACTTAGCGATGCGCTCCACTTTCACGCTATCCACCAGAAGGACAGTATTGGTAAGCTTCATTGCAGGCATGTTACAAGCAACAGTACACTGCAATACGGAGTTTTAAACGGCAGTTTATGGTAGACTGCTATTACTACCTTTATTTTAAATTTATTTGGTCACTCTTGTAATGTTCATGTTGCAACATGGGCATAAATATTCATTTCTTTCTGATCTGCTTTTCTTGTACTAGTGTCCTCCCCTGTTGCAACGTCAAAAAAATGCTTTGAAAGTGTAGTACGAGGCTGAGCCCATGTCCACACTAATACGTTTTTGAAAACCTCCGTTTTTGGTTCCCCGAAAACGGATAAAAGCTCTGCGTTCACACTAGCGTTTTCGCATCGTTTTCGACCGTCCACACTAGGGGCTGAAAAACGATGATCCAAGATGCGTTTTCGTCACCAGGCTCTGTTCGGACGTTTTTCCTGTTCAATACGCATGCTCCACTAGCGCCTGCGATACTATCGGCTATTCCCGCTCTTTTTGAAGCGCGAAAACACTGTAAACAAGACACGTTCGCTCGAACAGTTTACAGTAAAAATGGCAAAATCTTCAAAGAAAAAGATGTCAAAAAAGGGAACAGATCACTTCATTTGGACAGATGATGAAGTGGAACTTTTACTTATAAGGTAACAAATGAGTTTAAAGTAAAAAAGCGACCGAAAACGCAAAGCTGCTGCTTGTGGATTAAGTAATGGTCCAGATAAGAACTGTAGTGTCTACGCGGCAAGGAATGTTAAAAGGTGTTAATTTGCTATTATTCTTTCTCGTAATTTCATTGATTGATACTTATAAATTCAATAGAAACCCATCGAAATAATACATTTTTATTCGATATTTTTTGGTGGAAACAAAGAGCCAATGGCAAAACAAATACTTTATTTTCGAGATGTAGTTTGGACTGTACATACCTCCTAAAGCACTTAAGGCATATTCAAGCAAAATCGTATGTGGGGGAGGCTCATTGCCGCAGAACAATAGATTCTACTACAGTTTTTATCTGGACCATTACTTAATCAGTGCCACATTTAACTCCAGGCAAGCAATCAAGCTAGAAAGAAGGCTAATCGTCATAAATACAAGCTCGTCCGCCATATTGATTGATGATAGTGGTTTGTTTACGCGCTAACGCCGGAAACTGGGGCTTGCATAATGAGTTGACGTAAGCGTTTTTGAAAAGCTCTGTTTTTGCCGTCCACACTAAAACGATAGACCTGCGTTTTCAAGTCTCCACTCTGGAAAGCGTTTTTCATTGATAAACATCTCCGTTTTTGATCGTTTTAGTGTAGACGATAAAAAACGGATAAAAAAAGTATGCGCTTTCAAACGAAAACAGATTAATGTGGACGGGGCCTAAGGATACATTGCAAGACATCTAGGATGACTGTTCTGGTTAGTGTTGTATGACTACAATGTAGTCCCGTAGTACTATTTCTGTTGTAGTTGTGTAATACTTTATTACCCAGTAGCACTAAAGCGGCGAACACTTCAGACTAATCTGGGCGATCTTCATACACGCGTGCTTGATTATTTCGTTACAGTGCCGTTTACTGCCGAGACCTTGCAAAAATGACAAAAAGAATAAACTGAGATGCTCAAGAATAGGCAAGCCTCAATTTGGGTGAAAAAATGGCCACTTCCATTCTCAATTTTATAACTTCGTAACTTTATTTGTATTCCACTGACCAGAGATAAAAAGATACACACATATCCACCAGCAGGTATATAGTAGAAGTAAAAAAAAACAGAACAGACTTATAGCAGGTGCTTATGTCGCTGTTATACGGTGCAATGTCTCATGCAGCGCAAATCGTCTTATGTCGCTGTTATACGGTGCAATGTCTAATGTAGCGCAAATCGTCTTATGTCGCTGTTATACGGTGCAAGGTCTCATGCAGCGCAAAGTCTTATGTCGCTGTTATACGATGCAATGTCTCATGCAGCGCAACTAGTCTTATGTCGCTGTTATACGATGCAATGTCTCATGCAGCGCAAATAGTGTTGTCGCTGTTATACGATGCAATGTCTCATGCAGCGCAAATCGTCTTATGTCGCTGTAATACGGTGCAAGCCTTCTCATGCAGCGCAAATCGTCTTATGTCGCTGTTATACGGTGCAATGTCTCGTGCAGCGCAAATCGTCTTATGTCGCTGTTATACGGTGCAATGTCTCATGCAGCGCAAATCGCCTTATGTCGCTGTTATAGGGTGCAATGTCTCATGCAGCGCAAATCGTCTTATGTGCGCTGTTATAGGGTGCAATGTCTCATGCAGCGCAAATCGTCTTATGTCGCTGTTATACGATGCAATGTCTCATGCAGCGCAACTAGTCTTATGTCGCTGTTATACGGTGCAATGTCTCGTGCAGCGCAAATCGTCTTATGTCGCTGTTATACGGTGCAATGTCTCATGCAGCGCAAATAGTGTTGTCGCTGTTATACGATGCAATGTCTCATGCAGCGCAAATCGTCTTATGTCGCTGTAATACGGTGCAAGCCTTCTCATGCAGCGCAAATCGTCTTATGTCGCTGTTATACGGTACGATGTCTCGTGCAGCGCAAATCGTCTTATGTCGCTGTTATACGGTGCAATGTCTCATGCAGCGCAAATCGTCTTATGTCGCTGTTATAGGGTGCAATGTCTCATGCAGCGCAAATCGTCTTATGTGCGCTGTTATAGGGTGCAATGTCTCATGCAGCGCAAATCGTCTTATGTCGCTGTTATACACTGCAATGTCTCATGCAGCGCAAATCGTGGCGAGACAAGTTGCATTAGACATTGCACCGTGTAACATACCGTGCGTACAATGGATAGATTGTGGCGAGACAAGTTGCAGTAGAAAGTATAAATCTGTTTTAGCATTGTACCGTGCAACACCCCTTCAGCAAGACAAGTTGCATGAAAGATTAATTCCACTTTGAACGAGAAATACGTGTCCCCGATTAGTAGATCCTTCCCAGGGTCAACTAGAAGACTAGACACGTAAATAAAGTTGTTTGTTTGTTTGTTTTGTGTACACAGCGCCGTTAAGGTCACACTGAGATATGCATGTTTATGACAGTGTTATTTTGCAGTGGACCTACAAGGACATGACTGGGTTATAGGGTGCTTCCAGCTACTACGTAAATTCTATACTCCGAGGTACGCATTTGTTCAGTAGAACTTTTGCATTGCGTAACAAAAGTGGATTTCCTCTGTGTACGAATGAATGCGATCAGCCTATCGCTTAGTCTCCTTCGCAGCCGTTATGGTCTCTGTCACGCAACGCTTCATGGGGCTCAGAGCGTTGCGTGATAGAGACCATAACAGCTGCGAAGGAGACTACCTATCGCAAATCACTTAGCAATCCCAATCACTTAGGGCGCTTTCCATTTACGAGAACTGACTGGAAGCATCAGTTTTAGGAACTGACTGGACCAGTTCTCAGAACTGATACATTCCATTTAAGAACTGGCCGGTCAGACCAGTCCGTTCGCGTAAACGGAAAGCGCCTTAGTGTAATGCTGCTGAAATGTGAAGCATAGAGACTTCAATAAATGATACGCGTGTTTGTTGTAATTGTGGTTTTACTTTTATCTAGGGAAACAATAATCCTCGAAGAAAGAGTTGATGGTTCGGATAGACAGCTCAGAAAGTACGTCGTCCGTTTATAGAATATTGATATGTTGAATAAATTGTAGCCGTCTTATACAACGTCAACTGCTATAAAAGAAGCCAGCGGAGGTCAATAAACGTGACATTCCCTAATCACTGATATAACAACAACAATAATAATAGGAACAATGTGAAACATGAACCGACAGACGACCACACCCTTCATTATCACTTCATAAATTCCCTGTGAGAAATATTCGTCATACAAACAGTGATATGTGTAGCTTATTAAATGTTTCGTTGTATCTATTTTGTGAAGGATCGGGCAGCAATTGTCGGAGATAGAGAAAACCCGCAGTATACGAGAAAGATGGAAGCCAACGGACCAACAATTCCAGTCGTCGTTGATTACAGATGAAGCAACCAAAGCGAAAACAGTGCTTGATCTACTTCGAATGAGTGGTCGACGAAGATGGTTTCTATTATCTATCATCAAGTAATATACAGGTAAAGTGGTTAACTTTGTCATGGCAGGATTTCAGTTCTTCCGGGCCCTAATATAGGAACGTACTGTACGCCACATGAAGTAGTGGGTGACTTTGACAGTCTCGGTTTTACATGATATACTATATATTATTTGCAATGTCCATGTGATTTTAAATTGCACATCTTCGATTCGATTGTCATCCTTTGTAGATGGGCAAGCGCAAGCAAAACGCATCATAACAGCAATCACAAAGGATGGCAGGGCACTGAAGGAGCTTCAGATCTAAAGAAGTACGACGCCTCCGTCCAGGTACTAACTAAACGTGGTCATCATCTTGCTACGCTATCTTGGGAGCAAGCAATAGATGTTACTGCGGCGGTATACACAAGTGCCCAAATTCCAACTCAGACTTCAGAGGACGATTTCCCAGAAGTACTCAAACGAGAGGCTGGTGACGCGTACAACCAACTACAGCGGGCGGGAGAAGAGATTACAATGACGGAAATTGAGAGCGTCGTGCGTGGTAAACAACTTGTACAACGACTGCAATGATGTAGAACGTCATTACCAATGCATGGCACAATCCAATAATACAGAAAAAATCAGGGTCGTACTGTGTAGTGTGTATAAGAGTAAGCTGAATGGCTGTCGCTTGCATCTTTATTTTGCAGTTGAATCATTTCAATCATGTCGATATTCCGGGTAACGTGTCTTCGTATAATGAGGAAGTACTTCCCAACATAGAAGAGCAGTTTCTCAATGTACACGACATTCAGTGTTGTGAAGATATCCAAGATCTGAAAGCTGAAGAGGAATTAACCTTAACACGATTACTTAAGGAAGATAAGGAGGAGTACATGTTTGAGGATCACGACAGTGGATATAGTTCTACCACTGTTATCACATCCGAAACTATTGTATAAAACATCCATTAGAGAATGGCATCCAAACTAAATAGATATTGTCATGAATGGACTATTCAACCCATGTTTCTATTACGGCCGGCAGTGTTTTATATGAGAGACAAGTCAATCCTAAACAATAGTTATTCAAATTGGGTGCCATTTAAGAAATAGAAAACATTTCCCGTGTTTCTATAGAGTTATAGAAACACGAGTGGGAGTTTGGGAGAACGAGAAATGGCAGTGGGAACACGAGCCCGAAGGGCGAGTGTTTCCACAGCTATTTCGAGTTCTTCCAAACTTCCACAAGTGTTTCTATAACTCTATAGAAACAAGGGGGAAATGTTTTCTAGTTCCTTTATAAAATAAACGAACATAAGCACGGAAACGCTCGCTTAATTTGATAACCAAAACGTAAATTCTCACAACTAGCTCAAGCGCGCGCTCAACTGTCTATGTTTCTATAGAGTTATAGAAACACGGCTTACAGCCAATCAGAGCGCGCGTACTATCGAAACTATTTTATAATTATGGGTATGGTTTCTAAAGCCCGGTTTCCATATGATCGCAACGATCGCAGGATTCTTTTGTTCGGTGTGAATCGAAGCGTCAATTTATACGTAGAACAAGAGAATCCAGCGATCGCTTCGATCATATGGAAACCAGGCTTTACACCAAGCAGGTCACAACAATTGTATTGCCTCTAATAGATTGGCTACAGTTCAACTGTGAAATAGTAAACAAACTTATACCAGGTCTAATCCATGGATTACTAGTTCCTTTGAAAACTAGTGTCGGTCTGCATCGGTGGGTGAGATAAAAAGGTTATTATACGGAAGGTTGAGTGTGTAATACGGTTGGGTATTTATACTTGTCAGTTTTATTTTTTCGAGCCTGAAAGCCGAGAAAAAATAAAATTTACGAGTAAACATTCCCAGCCGTATTACACAACTTTCCGTGTAACTAATTGTTTATTATACGACAGCTATTAAACACGAACAAAAACATGTTTGTTTTCGCTTACCTTACTGCTCTGCTTGAAGAAAATCTCGAGAGAAGAAACCTCTCAGTTAAGTCAAATGTCGGGAGCGGGCGCGCACTGAAAAAAGTTTTTTCGCGCGCTAAAATGTGATTGGCTGTTACTCAAACAGCCCCATTTCGATTGGCTCGCGCGCTTACAAAACCTTTTAAGTGTTGAATAAACTTGTGCAAACCTGTTCGCGACCCGTGAAATACGGTCTCATATTTGCACTCGTTTTAGCCCGTATTTGCACTCGCCAAGTTGTATAATAACACTGGTATACTGATCCACTAAAGTAGATTAAGTATTTTACAACAACCGCCAAATTTTTCGCAATCTGATTGGTTTATTTTCATATGCAATATTTGGACAGCCAACAAAAGCTGACGTCATTTGTCAAGGAGTGCGCGTGCGGCTAAAAGTGTTTTGTTGTTGTAAAATTGACTATTTAGTTTGTTGTTGTTGGCGAAGACGCCTCGTGGATGCACAGCTATTTTGACCATGTTATGACGAAAATCATTGTCAATCAGTATTAGGACAGACACATAAAAAACTAACTTCAATTTGTTAAATGGTCATCTTACAGAGGGCGGTAGTGAATAAATTCCCAACCCCTGGGCGAAATGCTTATTTTTCACAATGGGGAGGTTTTCTATTCCCTAAATATTAGATACTAGTAGTGTCACGTCACACCAACAGATAACATTGTACACATCCGCACTTAGTCCTACAGTAGCCTGCGTCGCATCCGAACTGAACACCGGGGTTCAGTTCGGATGCGACGCAGGCTATCCTACAGCGAGGTATGGACAATCTGAGCTGTGTGTTCTCGGCCAATCAGAATCGAGATAGTGAGTAATATATGCAACTTACATGTATGTTGGTATAACCGATAACAGTAACTTAAATGTGCTCGAAGGTATAGCGAGGCCATGAGCACCTCGCGGACTATGATTAGTGGATGTCTTGGAGAAATGGGACCGCTAATAAATACTACTGTCATGCCCAATCACATCCAATAATTGCTTAGTATTTGAAACTAAGATTGCATTGCAAGATGGAAACTTTACAAACTAGCATACCGGTTTGCACTTGTATTGTTAGCAACGTTCAATTAAGTGTATAACAAGTCACACCTACCGACGCTCTTTACAAGTGACGTCACACTAATTTTGGTGCAAAGTAGCATTCAGGCGTGCCATTGACCTGGCCAAGCCACATTGAGGGGCAGCCCAAATCGTCAAGTTGATCAATCTGGTAAATATAAAAAAGAATGAAATGACACTGAGTTGCATGGTGACACTATGGTTAAACATTATTTAGTTAAATGGCACGTTTAATTCACTTACATACGTACATAAACTTTATTTAACTTAACGAATTTACAGAGTAGCATTAAGATGCTAATATCTCCGAAGGTAATTGAAATAAATAAATAAATAATCAAGTGACAAACAACTATATAAAAAATTACACTTACTTGTAACTATCAATAAAGATATAAATATAGTAATAATAAAAATTATGTGAATATTTCGGTACAAAGTGTACAACTATCATCAAAAGATATAGTACGGATAGCATACTTAAAATCTTTCAGATTAATGGTAGTACTAAGTTGTTTCGTTTGGTTGTTCCAGTTCCAGGTCTTGGCTGTCGTTATCTAAAATAATGTAGGCCATAAGTTATGGAAATGAGACTTCACCAAAGGAGACTCGAACGTTTTACTCACACGGCTACTGCGGGTCTCTTCTCTGGCACCGGCGGGGTTGTCATTGGCCTCGCGAGCCAGATTATCGTAATGCTCTCTCTCTGCTGCTGACATGTTGTGCCATACAGCATTGGCTCGCCATGGAAGTTCAGAGTCTGGCAAGCCTGTACTTCTCAGCGTTTTTGCCACTACAGAACAATTTCAAGAACACAACTCCATTTACAAAACTGACCATAGAAACCAGCATTCAGTGAGGATACATAACATTGCTTCAAATTATCTTATTTACTTTCAATATATACTTCATATAACCTTACGTTTTAAAAGTATTTCAAATAATGGTCCTACACACCAAAGAATATCGACAAAGTGAGTCTGGACAAGAGAAATTGATTCCCACAATTCCAATTACATAAAGGCCTATTAAGGTAATATACATATATTATATTAGTATACACCAACTAGTGGACTATTATAAATCCTGCATTCTGATTCGCATTCCTACAATAGGTCTATTTGTGATAGCACATGGTAGAGAAAACCGCACGCATTTTCACGAAATTTTTTTTTTTTTTCAACTTCAATTTATTTATTCAATTATTTTCTATACTGTCCGACTAGTTAGTTTATACTAAAACAATTAGACCTCTCGCCCTCAAGGACTACGAGTTAAATAGCAAATGAAACTATTGACTACTGCATGACTGTAAAAATAAAACGGTCTAATTGTTAAATAGTAACTACATACGCGCGATTTCGTTGGCTAAACTCAGTATGCTTGATGTTCTTATAATGCACGCTCGATCGTTTCTTCCGCGTACATCCAATGTTATATTATAAAACAAACAGAAAATAGTCCATGTTCTATAACAAAATAATGCACATTCAAGGTATCGAAAAACTGTGGATGTACGAGCGGAACGCGAGTGCATTTTAAACAGTTTTTCAAGACCTCGAAGGTGCATTTTGTTATAGATAGGTGAGCTTTCCATTTCTTAAGCAGCCAATGAAATCGCGCGTTCTTAGGATGCTGCCGACATTTTATTATAAAACAAAAAACATAAAGCTGCCAATGTACTCGCATTCGTTTCGAGCTCGCACTCGAATTCGTCGAGCAGCAGGGGGGAGCGAGCGGAATTTTGTTTGACCCTTTATTATTTTTCTTGATTTTCTATTAGAGAATCGCTCTACCCTGCGATTTTTAATCCATGTTCAGAGCAGCAGATGGAGTCAAGCACTAGTTCCCCCCACCACCCCCCCCCCCCCCCTGCTGCTACTAGCCCATGTTCCACGTAGATCAACACCCTGTACCATCGTGGCATAGACACATTTTTAATCTACGCCAAGTTCTTTGTGCTTCGGATATGTCCTCACAGTGACCTCCATTTAGACATGTCCGTGAAGTATGTATACCTGAGGTAATCGCGTTGCAATATGAAAGGTTACAACTTGTGTGCTTGGCTAACCGTTGGCCGGACAACCATTTGTGGAAAGAGCTACTGCGGAACTTAATGTAAAGTCCATCTCGCAAGGCTCCGAAAAGGTCGTCCACTTCCAGTACCCTGTAGGTCTTGTGGAGATGGTGTTCAGAGTGGTATATAGTGGTGTCGAGTATGCGGCCGAGATAAGATCCGGCAGAGGCACATAGTTATGGAGAGAAGAGCAAAGCAGCAGTTTCAATTGGTGATGGGTGAGCTTAGGCACATAGCTATGGAGAGAAGAGCAAAGCAGCAGTTCCAATTGGTGATGGGTGAGCTTCTTGCAATTTCTCCCAATTTGACCCCTATTAGAGAGCGGTTCGTATAAGGTATACCCATTTCGGCATGGCTACTATGGATGATCTGATCGATGAGATGCTCGCAGAGTATGATGAATCAATTCCGGAAGACATTGAGAGACATTTCCCTCGGTTGCCTCAACCAAGGCCGCCATTTATTATTGACCTGGACGCCCAGGTTCCTCCTCCAATAAGGCTTCCAGCTGACCAGTGGGTGGAACTCTTGAATGATGCCAAAGATGAGTTTGAGGTCGACGGCGCCACTGCTGTCTTCTCTACATGGAGGGTGGAAGCAGAGGACCCACTTGATGTTCGCGATATCGAGATTGTCGATGGTATTGAAGCGAGGGCTGGCCGGCTGGCTCTGGATGTCCGTATGACAGGCGAGAGGGCGACACAGCTCTTTACGGCCCTTCCAGAGGATGAGTTCATCCTGAAAATCACGTTTCTTAGAGAGCACACCTTTGATGGCGAGAGTTATTGTGTCGTCGAAGACAAGTTTGACCCAGTTCATGCCGAGAGGAAGAAGGGGCATGGCATTATCGAGATCTCTCAGGACACTAAGCCAGGTGCAATAACTGGAATCGACCAGGTGTTCTACCAGAACGAATGGACTGGACTGGACTGGACAACTTTATTTACGCACGGTAGGTAGGTCCATCAGGATATAAATGTATAAAAATATTAAAATGTATAATATATATTAATATATTATAAATATATACTATAATAAATGCTAAAATCAAGTCTAAGCTACGATAATAATCTATATTAATTTATAGTAATATTCTAATGTAGTAGATATGTATCTAAAATAAGAAGAAAAAAAAAAAAGAAAAAAAAATCCTGCTTTCCAAGGACGCCGTGCTGAAACTGGGTTAAACACTCTGAAAAGTGTGGCAATGTATCTGTGACTTAAAGGTTGTCAGTGACGACGCCTGTCTTAAATTTAATGGTAAGCTATTCCACAGCACCGCTCCGCTGTAACTGAAACTGTTTTTATAGTAATCTGTACGCGGAAGCGGTCCTGCTAGCTTATTTTCAGCATTTCTGAAGTTATAAGACGTTATGTCCATTCGACTGATGAATTTAGAGCTCAAATATTCGGGTGTTTCGTTATTAAGAGCTTTATACATTAAAATGGATTTATCAACTAACGTTGATAATCTAGTTTTCTCCATTTCAGCGAATGGAACAGTTCGTCTGCGTTAGCATCATAACTTTAGAAAGTAATTATGCGTGCAGCGCGGTTTTGGAGTTTTTGGAGTTTTAGAGAAAGGCCTTTGTTACAGCCACCCCAAACCACACTGCAATAATTGAAGTGAGGTTGTACCAAGGCATTGTACACCGTGAGGAGTGTCTCGCGAGGAACGAAATACCTAATGCGTTTGATTGCACTTATCGCAGAGGCAATTTTTTTAGATATCATGTGAATGTGGCTATTCCAGGTCAGATTTTGATCTGCTCGCTCGGGGAGCCAAATCTTCCCACAGTATATACATGCCGCAGGATCATGCAGCCTACCAGGCAAAGCCAGAGTACGAAAGCCAACAAAAAGAACTACCACCCAGCACCGCACCACGCCGACCCATTGTCACGGCACCAACTGAGCTATCTTAATGGTGGTGGAGGTAGTGGCAAAACCACGAGAGCAATCGAGCTCTTTCGGATGAGAGATCCTCTCGTATTCACTCCGACCCATCGTTTAGCCAAAGAAATGCGTGCTAGAGGGGTTAATGCCCAAACCTACCATAGCTTCTTCCGGTATTGCGGTGTCAAAAGAGCCAAAGCGACAGTAGAGGACCTTCGCACTCTCCAGGCTTGTCCCAAATATAGAGGGAAGTCGATCAAGGTTCGGAAGGCAGAAAAGGACTGGGGGGCTGGCGAGGAAGTTCTCATAGCAATAGACACCAGTGTGGTCCCAGAGCTTAATCTCGATGGAAACGAAGTGGAAGCAGAGGAGGCTATATTTGTTGCTCGAAAAGAGGACGACCCCCTTCATCACCCAGGATCCAACAAAACCGGCCCCCAGATGGTGGACGAAGAATGGACACCCGACCGGTTGGGACAGAAATACGTACCAAGAGTCGTAATCTGGGATGAGGTCTGTACCGTTCCTCGCCCTATTCTAGAGACGTTTCTGGGCTGGCTCGACCAAAGAGGTGTCCAAGTCGTATGTTGTGGTGATCAAGGCCAGCCTCCTCCAATCGCAGGTGAATTGCCACACAATTGTCTGAAAAAACAAGCCAACTACTACGAAGAGATCGAGGACGACTACAGGGCAAAAGACGACGAACTCAAAGCTCTCAAAAAGCGCATCTGCCTCCAAACCGACGAAGTCCAGTGTCAGGAAATGCGTCGCTCTCTCCCAGGCTGCCTTGGATGGGATCAGTTTGTCGAAGCCTGGAGGCCGTATGACCTCATATTGACCAGCCGTCAGAAAGTCCGAGACCGAGTACAGAAGCTCTTGTTCCAGATATCCCTGTTCCTCTTCTCTTCACCCCAAAGACAGTAGGAAGCAAAACATCATGGTAGCTATCCCAGCCACCGACAAGAGAGAAAAGCTTGTCCTCAACGACATCATAGATGTCACTATCGACGCAGCGGAAGCAGAATACCTCGACTGGCGCTTTGGCTACGCTCTCGCAGTCCATTCCAGCCAGGGCCTCACAATCTATGACCCAAAAAAAGTGTGGATCATTGACGACTACCTTGAGTGGTCCAACCTCGTCTACCTCGCCGTGTCCAGAGTGGAATATATGCGCCAGCTTGAGCGTGTCGATTGTCCACCGGATCCCAAGGACAGGCCGCAAATGTTGCAATCGGATTGGTCCAAGGACCTCACGCAGATCCGCAAAGTCATTGGTAGGAAGCTCGTGGCCTACAAGCGCCAGGATCAAGCCAAGACATTTCAAGGATTCGACCTCAAGGTCAATAACATCCTACAGCTCAAGAAAATCCAAAATAACCACTGCGCTGCGTGTAACATAGAACTGCTCTGGATTTATGCCCCAAGAGACCAACAACAGTTCTCCGTGGATCGGCTGGATAACTCCAAGGGACACACCTTCAACAATGTTAGGCTGACCTGTCTCGAGTGTAACCTAAAAAGAGGAGCAGCGCCACTGTCGGGACGACTAGAGAACACTATCTGGCGGCAGCTTTGTGTCTCGGGATACCACGAGGAGCTCTTCGCGGACGAAACCACGCAGTGGCACTTGCATCGCTGGGACAACTTGCACTCGTTGCGTCGCTGGCTGTGGTGTCGTCAAATAGTAGAGGACTGGCCCATCCAGCTTGATAACAACACGTCCTGGCTGGTATATATATCTAGAGACCACACAGGATCAGTCGCACGACGGCGGCCACCTTCCAGCTCACCAGACGCATAGAGATATCGAACACTGACACGAGAGGGAAGCCTTTGCCCTTTGAGACCAATTGGACGCCCAGAGTGCGCAGGCTCTGCCGGCTTTGATTCGATTTCCTCTTTGGCAACTGCAAAGGCTGGTTGTTTTCCCGTCAAACAGGTAACTTCGTTGTTCAAAGCTTTGATGACACCAGGTAAACGAACTACCCACTCAACTGACCTCTGACCCTCAGGGAGCAGCATTTCTTGAGCATACTGGTGTCCAAATAGCCTCTCAGACAGCGTCCGATTAAAGCGCTCGACAATCGCTTGATCCCGGTGGACATCCACACGTCCACGCCTCACAGAAGCTCCATGTTTGGCAAGCAGTGGGGAAACAGCACCCATGAACTCACGTCCTGGATCGATCTGGAGCAGCTTCGGCCATGTCAGTGGACTTCGCTTGTAGATTCGCTCGAAAGCCGCAGCCACCTCTTTAGCCTCCTTAGTGTGGTCAATGTCTCGGCTTCTTTGTACCTGGAGGCTATGTCAACAACTGTAAGTGCATACTTATATAGCTTTCGTCCACGTCCATCATGCGGAAGAAAGAGCAGATCGGCTTGGTGAACCTCATTTGGCGAAGAGACATCAAATTTAGGTCGTGGTACATACCGAGTAGCAGGCAAATATATCTGCCATATAGCTTGCTTTGTGAGCCACATCCGAGCTATATCTTTGGAGACGCCAGCTGCGGTGGCAAGATGTCCAATCGCCGCGAGGCCTTTCCAGTAGCCTTGAGGGCTGTAGTACTGTAGACTGAGTTTACGACTCAACTTGCTGGTCAGTCATTGTCGCGATATGCTACAGGCACGATCAAACCTTCAACAAGCAGAAAAAAGCAAGCATTCCACCACCTACATGTACGTAGACCAATTCGCCAGTCTTCTGCTCACTCGAAGGTCGATAGTAGTTGTTGAACTGGGGTTCGGACAGTGCTGGGATATGGTGTAGCCCAACGTGTACCACATTGTATAGCTTGAGAGCACGGTCCGTATTGTTGAGATCCTCAGAAGCATGGTGCTGCAGACGTTCCTGTGCTTGGACCCAATCAGCTAACTTTTCACGGTGCTCCTGGAAAGCTGCCCAGTCTGCCTGATACTTCTCGAGGGCCTTGTCGTGTCTTTTTCGCTCTATGACCAGCGTATCAGGACCTTTACCGGAGATTGCCCGGGCGAGGTAGCTTCCACCTACAAAGGCTGTTGCGTTCAAAAGTGCTCCTCCAAGCATCATAGCTATGGTTGCCATTACAGATTCTGTGGGATGATCTTTTGGTCCTCGAGATATTGTTTTGCAGCAATGCTACCAGCCAACACAGCCATCCACTTCACGTAGTTCAAGCTGGAAGCCGAAGGGTCACTAAGCATGGACTCCTTGACTACCTTCTTTCCAATCCAACCAATGCCCGTGGCAAGTCCAGTTAATATAGCAGCGTCGGTCACCGTTTTCATCAACTTGTTCTCAGGCATCGTTACTATAAAGTATGCATACAGCTTCAAATGATATAACTTTTGGTATGTACCTTCTCCATGTCTGGTGGTACCACATTTGCTGCAAGGGCTTCCACCTGAGGCGCGGTTGATGTTTCTCCGGAACGTGGTTGCTGTTTCTCTGAAACGCTGCAGCAGTTCTGAGTCACCAGAGTGTCGGGGTGTTATCGTTGTTGTCGCCGTCGTTCCGATAACCAAAGCCCTACCAGTGTTTCTCCTACGCCAATGGCAGCAAGTGCAGTGTTGATAGACACCTTCTCGTACAACCTGCTGGTCCAGCTTTTGCTAGTTTCTTCGGAACGGGTAGAGGCACAAACTACTTCCTTTTCGTGCTCCAACTCACGCTTGAGAGCCGCTCTAGCACGTCGGTTGCTTTCTGCCAGGGCCTTCCCAGCAGCAATGCGCTTTGGATCTTTTACCTTTGAGTTACTTTCCACATTCGGGACGGTCTTTGGTGGGTCCGCTGTGATCCGGTCCATCTGCCCTTCCATCTGTGCCATTTTGTATCTCAGGTATCTGCGAAGGTTCAATTGGTTGAGTCTTAGCTGTGCTACTAGGAACAACTACGTGACCAGCCACATAGAACAAGGCACTAGCTAGTGCTACAAAGCGTCCTGCTTTAAGAGACAACAAGCCAGCCACAGCACTGATCTCGTTGCGGACTAGGTGGTCTTCTCGTAGGTCCTTGGGCAGTGCTTCTTGGGAATCTAGAGGGACTAGGTACGCATCACACCATTGACTAGACACCCTGTTATTTGCTGGGCTAGAACGGCCTGGTACCTTCTATGTAACCGCTCTACATCTTACTCAGGTAGCCTAGAAACATCTTTTTCTCATCCATCTCTGTGCCTCCACCGTAGTCCTCAAAGAGCCTTTTTCCATCCAGAGCCGATGCGGTATGAAAGGCCACAACCACGGTTACATTTTCGCGGAAGGGTTTGCAGATACTTGTGAACTGCTGGGAGAGCACCCAAACGGAATTTCCAATATGGCGAGCAGAAAAAGCCAAATCCACGAGCTTGATGGTCCTTCCTTGATGGTCCTTCCTTGATGGTCCTTCCTTTTACATCCGTCGAGGCAGCACAATCGTCGAGAACGAGCAGCGTATTGGTTCCTGCCCAAAAGGTGGCACACAAGTGCAGTGCGGCGTCGATGGCATCCTGTGGGGGCGATATAACAAAAAAGTTTGGATCTCGATGGGCAAATCCACGATAGGTTTTGTTGTGGGCATACGTGGGGCAGATCAACACGACATAGTCGAACTTGCCACGGAAGGCTCCACGAAGCTGCTCCACGAGAAAAGCCGTTTTTCCACAGTTTGTGGGTCCTACTACGAGGGCATTGAATGGGATGTGTTTTACCAGGGCGTCCATCTAATGTATACGCTACCTGTTTGGGCCAAGCCATCACCATGGACAGCTGGATCCTTTGCTGTGCGACCGTCAATAAGAATGGCGAATCTGTTGTTGTGGAACTTGGTGGGGGTCATGGCAGTTGCTGTTTCGGAGAAATTGACAAACCATCCCTTGGCAGTCTCCCAGAAGTCTGGTGGCAACATACCTCCTGGGAAGAAGCTGTTTGGAATTCCATTGACGTCTACCTCGACCTTTGTGATACCTGGATTGATAAACGACTCGCTCTCTCGGGTACCAGTGGTGTGTGGATCCACGAAGAGTAGAAGTAGTCCAGTAAAGGATTGCCTTGGGACATTGACGTTCTGAGACGCCAGAGTGTCGGATGCTTTGTTCACAGGTACGGTTTTGAAGTGGACAGCGTGGTTGAACAAGAAGGCAGCGCCTGTGGTATATGGGTCCTGTGCTTGCCTGGCGAGATTTTCGTTCTCTAGGACTTCGTACTCCTGCTGGATGTTGTTGAGCTTGTATGTACCTAGTTGGTGGAGTCTGACACTACGACTACGTCGGCAGCAGATGCTAGAGTTAGCTCGAATGAAATAGTGTCACGTAGGGCATGGGGATACAGAGCTCCATGTTGTGTCAGAATGTCAACGTCCAATGGAATTCGATATTTCGATCCATATGCCGACAGGAGCGCATTGTCTGCAGCAACCGATGTGTCCTTGTCACCAGCCTTCGAGCGTAGCTTATTTGTGTTCTGACTGAATACCTTGTTGAGTCCGACCTTCTCGCTCTGGAGTAGGAAGATAGAGATCGGAATATGTCTGTAGGAGATCTGGCCGAGCAATGTCTTCTATTGTCTCAGCTCCCATTTTGCAAACTCTACGTATGACAAGACAGCGGCCGACATTTGCCACCACTCGGTTGTTGGCGTGTCCACCAGACAATGCAAGGTCAGCCAAGAGTTCAAGGCTACCTGGGACCAGGACGATGTTTTCTCCTAGTGTTGGGACCTCAACATAAGAGTGTCTCTCCTGGGTTGGCAGATGATGGTGTGAAAGTGCGTCTATATAGAATGTGTCGAGCTTTGAGACCGAGAGGCTCTCTGCGTGCTTGTTTTGGGTCTAACTTCGACGATATCATATTGAATATGTATATAACAAAGCTATATAGGTGGAAGAATAAGCCTTCAATATGGCTGCTGCTGATTATGATCCACTCATCGACGACGTTCCGGACGAAACCAATCCGGAAGAAACCAATCCGGCCGAAACCAACCCTAACCCTAATCCTTTCAAACCTGTATCAGGTGGAGCTACAGGCGTAGAGATAATCCCTCTGGAAGACTTTCCAACGACTGATCCCCTGCGTGGGTTCGTCTCCAAACAAGACATCTCAGAAGGGGCAAGAGAGATGATGGCTGATGCTGTCAGGAGGTTATATCCGGATGCGGGGGTTCGAGGTACGATTGAGGTAGAAACCCTATCCGACGGCCGAATCTCCATTCACGCGTATGGAAGCAACGAGAAGCCTATCCCTTTGACCAAAATGGATGGAACGAGATACAAGCAGATGGGTCAAAATCTCAAAAGGGCTCTAGGTCCCACGCAAGAAGAGGCAGTACAGGAAGTCGCACAGGCGCAACGGCAGCTCAATAAGCGGATTGAGCAGAAAGAAGAGATTATCCAAGACCCTACGTCAACCACGGCTCAAAGAGAAACAGCCAAGGAGGAGATCGCCGCTCTCCATGAGGAAAGAGCAGTTCTGGATCAGCGCGAAGAAGCTATCCAAGAGCGCATGTCACTGCGGGACCGGGTCAAAGCTATTTTAAAGAAGTACGGTTTCACAGTGGTTGGTGTGCTGGCCGCGGCAGGCACTGTGATTGGTATCGTAGTTTCCATGCTACAGCAGAGTCTCACTAATGTAGCAAGTGGTGTTGGCAATAGGTTAAAGGCAATAGGAAAAAAGCTGGGGCAGATTCTACCTGGGATGGTTGGAGCAATTGCTAGCTTTGTCTTCCGGACTGCAGGCGAGGTTGTAGGATTCTTGGCAAAGAACGCCTGGCTGCTCGTCGCAGCTGTAGTGGTCTTCCTTGTGGAACAATTGTCGGAACGACGGAAGCGTTAGCGAAATAGCCACCAAGCGACTCCAGTTGCAGCAATCGACGCCATTGCCAGATTGGTTTCGTGTTGTGTTCCTCGTAGAGCGGGCTTTCTCTTTGGTACGTGCTTCGCAACAGCAACAGCAGCAATGTGTGAAGGTGTTGGGTGTGGCCGTTGCTTTGCAACTACTTGTGGAGCAATATGTGGAGCAACATGTGGAAGATGTTTCTTTGGGTGGGGTCCTAGCATAGGTGGCGGAGGTGGTTTTTTACTCTCCTCGTTGACATCGTTTGCACCTAATCGCATATCTTTTGTGGCCTTCTGGAGAGCATTGTTTAATCTACAACACTGTGGATGTTTAAGACCAGGTCGCTTGGCAATAACCACACCCCTATAGCTACGGCTAGATCGAGCCTCTTTTTTGTTTCTTGAATAGCCAACTGATAATTTGCTACGCTTTTTGTTAAATCATTTTCTAGGATTGAGCTCTCGAGCAGGTTTTTGAACTCGAGTTGGGTGTTCATAGCACCTCCACTGCTGCCTATGATGGATGAGCGCATGTTGGCTTGGGCGCCTAGAACGCAATATGCGAAAGCCTCGACTGAGCGATTCAACCTACCCAATCCAGCTTTTGTAAGACCTCTCCCGATTTTGGGTGCAAACCAATTGTATTGTTTCCCTTCGGACTCGTCGTTCCTAATAAAGGATACCAGATTTCCCATGTCCACCTTACCTCCTTGGTCTGCAAACAAATTGTTGTGGTTGGGCCACATATCTGATTCTTTGTCATAGCCTCGGATTACGTGGACGTTTCTATAGCCATCACCCGGGTTGTAAAGGAATACATCTCCTAATCCGTGATTCCGACCTCCCTTCCATCGGAAATCGGGTGTTCGATATAAACCGAACTCGATGCACAAGGTCTCCAGAGCCGCTTTGCTGTAGAGGTTATCACGTCGTTCATGTAGAATTCTTCGTATTTTGAAATATGTGCGAAATCGTAGGAACCCTTGAACAATAGGTGGATATGTCTTGAAAGCAGGGTCGAACAATAACACCCCACAGCCAGCAGTTGCACACCACGTTGCTAGGTTGAGTTGTTGAGGCCAATAGTCGAATGATGGAGCTGCCAGCCATTTCCTAGACTCCTTTGCCGACCGATGCTTTATGACGGTCTTTTTTAATATATCCCGGACACCTGCTTCAAATGATTTCGTAGGTGTGACGTATATCTGCAGAGTCTTGAGATTGATATCTTGTCCTGCATTGATACCTTCGGTAAAAGGGATTGCTGGGACGGGGTATTTCACACCCGGGGATAACACTAGGGTAGATGGGAAACCACCCTGCATTCCATGCAACTTCTCTGCCAGCCTTGCGTTTTCCTTGGCAAGAAGTGCGGCCTGCTTGCGAGCTGCAACTTTCTTATTGTATTCGGTAAGAATTTCGGCCTTTCGTTCAGCAATTACCCTTTCGTAGGTCTTCTTGGACACAAGGGCAATATCCAAGGCAGCCTTAATAGCCCCAAGCCAACCCTCCAGCTGACCCTTACTTGGGCCACATTCGGTGAACACAGAGTTTGACATCCCCTTACCATCCAGAAAGAGAATACCATCCCCACCAGTGCTATCTACGAAAGGCTGAAACCACTCAAGAACCGCATTGGGAAACAAATGTTTGAACTTCCGCCAGACTTCCTGCTTCGTACCCATGGTTTTCCAATTAGTATTAGGTGACTATATGTTAAGCAGTGGGCCTTGCGTTTAATATCGGAAAAAACATGGTGATTTTGAATGTCACCTGTACCTCGCCTGACCATACGGTCTACTTTGATCAACCTCTTCTTATCCAGAATATTTCGCTAATCGAGATTACTATTGAGAACAATTGGTGGAACCTAGTAGAGAAGGGTTCATTACGGTGGGAGACCAAAGGTGTGATGTTTCCATACGAGATCGATGCAGGGTACTATGATATGGCAAGAATTCAACGATACTTCAAACCTGCAATCGATGCTGGCGCCGTGAAATTCGTGGACCCTATAATTAAGAGGAATTGGATTCTAGAAGTCCAGAAACCGATCCAGTTCAGTGAAAATCTCTGTACACTGTTGGGTGTTAAGGGACTTGACATGGTTGGTGGTATGACAATCCAAATAGGTAATCACGAACTGGTGGTACAACATATCCACACAGTGTATGTCCACTGCGATGTGGTGGATTCCAGCTTCTCACTTCTCAAGGGAAAGCCATCGAAAGTCCTAGCTAGCTTAGAGATCAAAGGTGGGAGGTTTGCAAAAAGAACTTACTCTCCAGTCGATCCCCAAGCCATCCAAGCTCTAGGGACAATGCGCCTAACAGTTCGCGATGGGAAAGGCAACATCATTGACTTTCATGGTCGACCTATACGTTTCGTGTTGAAGATTGAGTAAGGTATAGCATAGCCATACGTATACGTATATTAACGATGGCAAGCGACTCAATTCAAACCATTCCAACTATTTATCCCCCGCTTGCTAGCATCTCTGGAGAAAACTTTCGCCTACAAAAGGTATATGAGACGCTTGCGGGCATCGAAGCTCAAGAAAAACACTATGAGGGTGTGCGTAAAAAGTATGCCCGTGCGCGAGGAATCATTCATGGTATCGCTGTGGCCACAGGTAGCCTGAGTGTGCTTTTATCAGGCTCAGGCTTATCAGTTGCTCTCTCCGGCTTTGGTGCTATAATTGGCCTACCACTAGGTGTCGTTGGCGGGCTGTGTGGGGTAATACAGCTGTTGGGGCTAGAAAGCTTGGAATCAAAGTTTCTAAGCATGAGAAAACCGCTATGTTAGCGAGAACAAAAGTGAATACACTTCGTGATCTCGTGTCAAAAGCCTTGCGTCATGAAAAAGTGTCTGACTCTGAGTTCACTCTCATCCTTGCCGAAGCAGATAAATACGAGGCTATGAGGGTTGAAATTCGTCACATAGCTTTGGTTAGTGGTAAAAAAAGCGTGGAACAAATTCGGGCCGAGATTCGAGAAGAGATACGGTCAAAACTTGGCAGTCTAGTGGGATAAAAATCGATATTTCCTACGAGAAAAGTAAACGTGGTACGTACTTTCACTTCGCGAAGAGCTATAATTAATTCGTATGTCTACTTCGTACGTAAATTTCGGTCTCGTCATGCCTGTTGCTTCACAACCGCGTAGGCGGGGAGCCACATTACATCATCCGCTAATTACCATACGCTATAGACATAAATATATTTTTTGCTACCAAATCTTTCGTCTAGCACATGTGTCCCAACGGGTTGATGCTGGGCTTGTGTTCGAAAGGGGAGCCGTTCACAAGTCTGGGTTCAAATCTGGCGGGCCACATGTGGTAGACCGCCTTGTGTGGAGTAAAAAGCTCCCCGCTCTACACAAGTCGTAGCGCGTCTGTCGGTGTGGCAGAGCAAAAGTAGTGCAATAGAAAATCAGCGGCCAGAGTAGAAGATCTACCTGTGTGAGAACCAAAATGCGTGCTTCAATCGATCACCAGTTATTTCGTTAGCTCTCTTACCAAGTCGAAGAGATCTCGTTCGCATGTCCCTAGTATCACCTCGTAGCATACTTGACACCGCGGTATACCTATCTGAACACCATTTCCGCAAAACCAACAGGGTACTGGAAGTGGACTACCCAATCCGATCCATACGAGATGGACTTTACAATAAGTTCCGCAGCAGCTCTTTCCACAAATGGTTGTCCGGCCAACGGTTAGCCAAGCACACAAGTTGTAACCTTTCATATTGCAACGTGATTACCTCAGGTATACATACTCCACGGACATGTCTAAATGGAGGTCACTGTGAGGACATATCCGAAGCACAAAGAACTTGGCGTAGATTAAAAATTTGTCTATGCCACGATGGTACAGGGTGTTGATCTACGTGGAACATGGGCTAGTAGCAGCAGGGGGGGTGGGGGGAACTAGTGCTTGACTCCATCTGCTGCTCTGAACATGGATTAAAAATCGCAGGGTAGAGCGATTCTCTAATAGAAAATCAAGAAAAATAATAAAGGGTCAAAGAAAATTTCGTTCGCCCCCCCTGCTGCTCGTCGGAATACTGAAATATAAGCCTCTGGCTTGGGAGACCCGGAAACGGCTAGCGTACATTATTTGTTATAGCTACATGCATATACCTTATTATAGGAAATTAACAATGCACTTTATTAACGCGATTTTACAAAATTCGCGTTAATTTAATGTATCTTAATTAATGTCGATGTAAATTTAATGCACGCTATTTTACAACATTGTTATTTTAAAGCACCTTTATTTCATTTCAAAACCTTATTAGTTCATGACTCCTCTATTGGCTCTTCAGAGTCACTATTGCGGTTTGGTTTCCGTCAATCAAACGAGTGAGCAGCTCTTGGTGATTTCACCGTGAGGCTTTGAAAGATCTTTTGAATTGATAGGGTCTAGTTAGGCTTCAAACCCAAATTTTCGGCTTTATAAAAAACTTAGAAACATCCGTGCACTTGTCTTGGAAGGTTTTATTGACGGAAGCCAAAACGCAGTTTGGCGTTCAGAAATGTAAAGTGCGAGTTTGCAGAATTATGAAAATCGCAGTAAATAAAGCAAGATGCTTATCGAAAAATCCGCGTTAATTTAATGCATGTAAACCTAACTTTTGAAAAATTCGCGTTAATTTAGTGTAACGTAAATTTTCTTCGCGTTGTCAACGTGCATTGTTAATTTCCTATAATAAGGTAGCCGGAACATGGAGAACCATGTTCTATTTGTTAAATAAAGAAATATAACCAAGTGAAATGATTGTTTATCGTTGTGAAGCTTGGTATCAAGTGAACACAGTAAACCCCAAGCATCAGGTCTTCATAAATTGTCTACAATTCCTAATTCTAGACTATTGAGGACGTAATGCCAGGTACTTACAGTAAAAGGTACTAACAAGGTACTTACACTCGGATTTCAGAAAATTTGACTTGACGAGCTGATAAGCACTCGTTTTTCGTATTTTGCCAGGCACCATTGATCCCTCCTTCTTTAGTCTGACACCACGTTTCCGGGACATCCCCGCACGTTTTCGTTCGTTTCCGATCCAATACTGAATAGTAAAACAACATGACTTATTTTGGTGTGATATCGGTTTAAACATGGACATCCTGTAAAAGGATTTTTTGATAAGAATAACCTTACTTACTGTTTCAAAATTCTTTTGTCAGATATATGAGAAGTGGTGGATCTAGCCTAGACAGGGACCCCCTTATTTGTCTAAGAAAACGAGACCCTCCATTTTAGATTGAAACAATACAATGATCACTGCGCTCGTAAGGCGTGGCTCGGTGAACTGGCAGCAGTAACAATAACGATCAAACTCATTAATAATCCATGAAGGAAAAACAGGAAATCAATGTGCCATAAGACCTGAAAATCTGTTACAGATTCCTGATTAGTATAAACTTTTGCTTCGATTTACTTGACCGAAATAGGTTCTTGACCGAAAGAGGTCGCCAAAATAGCTGGGGAAAAACATGACTCAAAAGATCTAGACGTTTGATATTAAAGCCACATGTATACAGAATTCGTATCTGTGCTTTATTTACAGACCGTCATTATATCATTAATAAATAAATAAATAAATAAATGTATATTTATAATAATAATAATCTTTTCACACATTCAAAATATAGTTTAAAGCCTTGGAAAGGGTAACCATTTTACGATTTTTCACCCTTAAATGTACCCATATCCTAAATTTCTGGGAGTACTGGGGTAGGAGGGGAGTCAGTACAGCTACTACATGTATATATTAACCTTGACTTGTGTCACAGTAATACCAGCATCATGTGCAGCCTTGTCAATGACATCTTCCTTCTCCTCTGAAGTGGAAGTCATTCCCTCTTCCCAATACTGCGTTAACACATCTTGTTTTCTTTTTTCTAAGGCTTTTGGCATCTGCTCAACAACATATTTATAAACATGTGTTAATCAAATACCTTCATGATAAGAAATAAGGGTTATCGGCATTACTCATAAATTTACTGTGGGGTTTTTAATGAGAACCAGTAGCCAGCAACATTCACCTTCTATCCTATATCCTGTATATATTCATGCTGGATACTCAGTTACCAGACAAAATAAGGATCTCTACTGGAAAATAGTATGAAAAGGGGAGGTTTTGAAGGTACTTAATTTCCTGACTTAACTTCAAAGAGTGCCAGTTCGATTAGAGAACTTATGGCTGAAAACCCTGTTACCTTAACTTTTAGTTCTACAAATTTGAGTTATTTGGGGGTTATTTTGGGGTTATTTAACCATCTTAATCTGCATTGTAAAGAACTAGCACCTAGATTTCTTTCTGGGATTACTTTACAACTGCTGAAGCTGCCTCATAACCATAATGGTACTGCTGTTTAGTGCTTTGTATTCCACAAACAACACAACAGTGTTATAACAGTACTGAGTTGTAAGCCACTAATTATGCTTACTACTGTAACTCACTGATCTCAGTGAGTTGTAATGCAGTAATTACTGTGTTGATAAAGAGTTCAGTTGCCTCACCAAGTAACATTTTCTATGTTATAATGGTATTGAGTTGTAAGCCAGCAATTACTCTACCAGGACTAAAAATAACGGCCTGTCAGTCACCGGTCAAGATCTGTATTTGGTTGAAACTGTAGTAACCTTGACTGGTCAAAATGACCGGCAAGGCAAAATTTGACCGTGCACTTAGTTCCAATTCTGGCCGGACATTGTCCAATGACTGGCCGTTATTTTTAGCCCTGCTCCACTGTAAGAACTCAGTGAGCTGTAATGCAGTAATTACTGTGTTGATAACGAATTCAGTTGCCTAACCGAGTAACATTTTCTATGCTATAACAGGCACTGAGTTGTAAGCCAATATTTACTCTACTGTAAGAACTCGATCTGTGAGCTGTAATTAACACAGTAATTACTAGCTGTGTTAATAAAGAGTTCAGTTGTAACCAAGTAACATTTTCTATGTTGTAACGGTACTGGTTTGTAAGCCAGTGATTATTGTGCTGTTAGAAAAACAGTTGTAAGCCAGTATTAAACAGCTGTGCCAGTTGTAATGGTACTGAGTTGTAACCCAGTAATATAATTACATGTACTGTGCTGTTAAAGAGATGAGGTGTAAGATTCAGTGTAACTTTACAATGAACTGTTGCATGTTTATACAACTTCACTGAACATTACAATGAGTAGTTTCAATAAAGGCGTATATGGCCTTTAAAGTAAATTGATCCAAAAATTCAACTGATCCAGTAATTACTGTGCCGTTAAAAGGTCAGTTGTAAACCAGTAATTACTGTGTTATTAAACATTCAAATGATATAATGTGCTGTGTTGTAATCCAGTAATTATTGTGCTGTTAAAGTGTTAAGTTGTACATACCGGTAACCCAGTAACAGCTGTGTTGTAATGCTTGTCAACCCTGTAATTAATGTAATTTTGTAACAACACTGAACTGTATACTATATGCTCCGAATGTTCACTTAAATGGCAATGATTTGTTACGTTTATATTGTGGTGTTTTTTAAGCAATACGTGCCTTAAAGGGAACCTCGGCTGAAAAACAATGTTTGCTCTCAAGTGTTTGTTATACATGCCTAAGTCTGTTTCTGTGTTTGTCTCCAGTAAATTGTACACTACAAAGTTCTGTAGATGTCATTTATGCACCGATTTTCCTCTCGATAAAACTCATTTGAATTTCCTGCGCACTGCCATCTTGAATTTTATGACGTCACAGTGCTGCCTTATTGTCAGAAAACAATAGCTCTTTTGTTATGCGACAATAGGGCAACACTGTGACGTCATGATATCCAAGATGGCGGCGCGCAGGAAATTCTAAATCGGTGCATAAATTAGCCTGAATTTCAGCCGTCTCCTCTGATTCGTTCCACCCGAGAGAGACGTCTGAATCCAATAGCCGATAATGCCGTCCAGTGACGTCAAGGCGGATTAACAATTTTATTTATGCAAATAAACTGTCACGGCGGTAGTAAGTGTTCGTGAGAAATATTTATTTGAGATTATGTCGACCAAAATATAAGCCTTACCTATATTATATATCTCCATCCCATTTGCTTCTCAAGTGCCTCTTATGTTGTGAAAGCCTTTCCGAAGCAACAAATCGTTATATTATATTTGGAGGCAAAGTACAGTTGATCTTTGTCTTGCCGTTGATCTTTGTACATGTCTCGCGATCTGCCGTTCGAATCGACACAGCTACGAGATATTACCTATGTAAATGATGCAACAGAAAAGTAGAAAAACATGAAAGGATAATGGAGAATTTTCGAAGAAATACGAAGACTCTTTTACGGGAAAGAACAGTTCCTTGAAGAGAGTAGCGACATTCTTTACCACTGCGAGTGCGAACAAATAAATCGATTGTCAACAACCCCGCGGACGCGACGCGATAAAATGTACATGTTTACAGGTTAGTCGGCCGGTTATTGTGCAGGACACTTTCAATCCATTTCCAGATGTTTTCCTTGCGAATTCAAGGTCTTTGCCAAAGACAATCACTCCACTGAAACTCAACGATCAACAAATTATCGCGAGTCCAAAGTGAATCCTGCCGTCTTCTCGGCTTATAATTACGATAATTATGCGAAATTATAGAATATGAACCAATCAAAAATCACTACCAGGTTTTCTGGTAGTGACGTCACTGGACGGCATTAACGGCTATTGGATTCAGACGTCTCTCTCGGGAGGAACGAACCCAGAGGAGACGGCTGAAATTCAGGCTACGCATAAATGACATCTAGTGTACAATTTACTGGAGACAAACACAGAAACAGACTTAGGCATCCATAGCATGATTTCATATCATAACTACACATCCATAACAAACACTTGAGAGCAAACATTGTTTTTCAGCCGAGGTTCCTTCAGGCTTAAATACAGCCAAGTCTGAGTCGTTTTCGGACCTGTAGTTGTAGACATTTTTCACAGTGACGAACGTTGGGACCTTGGATACAAATTAATAACTGGTTTATACTAGCGTACTTACGGTGCTGTTCAGTGTACTTAGTCGATGAAGCTCAATGTCTGATTTGATGTAGTACTAGTAGTAGTACACTAGTAGTCATGCAGAAGTCGACTAGGAAAACCACAGGCGGCCCACATGCGTGTTAATTATATACGTTTGAGAGAGGCTGGGCACTAGTATCTGGATACCCCACCGCGACGGGGTGTTGCTAAATGCACTCCGTTCCAGGTACACCACCCCTCCCCCTCCAATTCATGTGCACCACTCCTCTCCAGGACCCGGAGTGCGCCACTCGGTAACTCCGGTAATTCGGTAATCTCCGGTAATACTTCGTAACTTCGGCAACTCTGTAACTTTGTAACCTCTGTAACTCTGTAACCTCTGTAACTTTGTAATCTCTGTAACTTTGTAACCTCTGTAACTTTGTAACCTCTGTAACTTTGTAACTTTGTAACCTCTGTAACTTTGTAACTTTGTAACCTCTGTAACTTTGTAACCCGTGTAACTTTGTAACCTCTGTAACTTTGTAACCTCTGTAACTTTGTAACCCGTGTAACTTTGTAACCTCTGTAACTTTGTAACCTCTGTAACTTTGTAACCCGTGTAACTTTGTAACCCGTGTAACTTTGTAACCTCTGTAACTTTGTAACCTCTGTAACTTTGTAACCCGTGTAACTTTGTAACCTCTGTAACTTTGTAACCCGTGTAACTTTGTAACCTGTGTAACGTTGTAACCTCTGTAACTTTGTAACCTCTGTAACTTTGTAACGTTGTAACCTCTGTAACTTTGTAACCTCTGTAACTTTGTAACCTCTGTAACTTTGTAACTTCTGTAACTTTGTAACCCGTGTAACTTTGTAACTTTGTAACTTTGTAACCCGTGTAACTTTGTAACCTCTGTAACTTTGTAACCTCTGTAACTTTGTAACTTTGTAACCTCTGTAACTTTGTAACCTCTGTAACTTTGTAACCTCTGTAACTTTGTAACCTCTGTAACTTTGTAACCTCTCGGTAACTCTGTAACTTCTGTAACTTTGTAACTTCTGTAACTTTGTAACCTCTGTAACTTTGTAACCTCTGTAACTTTGTTACTTTGTAACCTCTGTAACTTTGTAACCTCTGTAACTTTGTAACTTTGTAACCTCTGTAACTTTGTAACCTCTGTAACTTTGTAACCTCTGTAACTTTGTAACCTCTGTAACTTTGTAACCTCTGTAACTTTGTAACCTCTGTAACTTTGTAACCTCTGTAACTTTGTAACCTCTGTAACTTTGTAACCCCATAACTTAGGTAACTTCTGTAACTTTGTAACCTTCGTAACTTTTGTAACTTCTCGTAACTTTGTAACTTCGGTAGAACTTTGTAACTTCGGTGACTTTGTAACCCCCGTAACTTTGTAACTCCCATAACTTAGGTAACTTCTGTAACTTTGTAACCTTCGTAACTTTTGTAACTTCCGTAACTCGTAACTTTGTAACTTCGGTAGAACTTTGTAACTTCGGTAACTTTGTAACCCCCGTAACTTTGTAACTCCCTTAACTTCGGCAACTTTGTAACCCCCGTAACTTTGTTATACCCGTAACTGTGTAACCCTCGTAACTGTGTAATTTTTTTTAGGAGAGCACAAATGGTGGCAAACTGGTAAGCACTTCGCCTTCTCAACTCAACTGAAATTCATCGATACTTACTAGGTGATACTACGATTATCATGATCAGTTGAGTTTGGTGCGATGGAAGTTTCGCGTTAAAACAACGTTGCTAGCCTTAATTACACAATACATTAACTGCACGTGAAAATGCACGTAGTCGCCTACATTTTTGTCGTTTTCTGCAAAAACGTGAAAAACCCAAATTTTAGAGTACAACTGTGTTGTTTGGCACACAGGACTACCGAATTACCTTTCAGACAAAATTTAACTTGTACAGAAGAGAGCGTTTAGAATTATTTATAATAATAATAATAATAATAATGTCAGTTTATTTTAACCCTTTCGCAGTATTTACACTGAATTATAGGGACGTCAGCATATGGCACGGGCAGAGGAAGCAACCCACGTAGTGGCCCTCCAAGCCTAGCTCTGGCAATAACCTTTTGACAGGCATTGCGTCTTCGAGAACTTAGTGGCTCTAAACCAGTGTGGACAAGCGCGTCTAGATAGGCGAGGCGGGACAGATTATATATAAGGCTTTCTTTTGAGCCTCTCTACAAGATCACTAAGATAATCTGGTAGTGCTGCCCATACTGGCAAGGCATACTCATTCAAGTACAGACAGGACAAGACTGCAATAAACAAGCACTAGATCAGTGGTACTAAGACCACTTTTTTTCAAAACACACAGTGCATACAGCCTTCTTATATATAGTGTCCATGTTCCATGTGAGATCACTCGCTACATGTACGCCAAGAAGCTTATTAAGCTGGATACCCTTTCGATTCAGTAGGGTGCCACCAATCTGTATCCTTCAGAACATTATGCCGATGCCCTAGGTTGTTCTCGCCTTGAGTATTAGACGTTCCGAACGGTGTTATAGGATTTTTGATAAAATTTGTCAGCCATCATCCTGCCTACATCATATTATACCAGAGCGTAGAGTTGACACTGTAGGCCGATCATTACGAAACAGTAATAATTTTACAGTGCCTTATTGTCGCACCGAACGTTATAGAAACATATTTTTTTCTGCCATGCTACGTTTATGTAAGTTGATTGAGTTGTGAGTATAAAAAAATGATTTTGATTTTGACATTTCACTGAATAAGAAAACTGAAGTGGGAAATTTAGAGATAACCTGTCGGAAAGGGTGGTCATCAGTTTCTGCATTGTCACTCAGTGGCTATGAGTTGCCATTTTGCTTACATACAGCTGTGTTAAAACCGTTTGTGTTGTGTTGAAATCAATGTTGGAGACTCGAGAGTTTCTTTATAAAAGTCGACGTAATACACCAGTTCGCGGTTAATTCCGACATTTTGAAAGGGGTGCAAAACAGTGTTTGTATACAACAACAATTTTTTATTTGTACTTACAGTGGCAGATTACATGGGTCGGATTAAAGTAAACAAGTTATAAAGTTAATAGCGATGTGAACACAGGTAGCCCGAAAATAATCTAGTCGGGTGCCATTAAATGATACAGTTAATTTTGCAAGTCAGAAAAAGGAGAAAAATCAGCAAGCACACAACATTAAATACGTTGAATAACTAATTAAGCTGAAAATAAATACACACGCAACACACACTAACAAACAAAGTATACTATTAGTAAGCAGGATGTAGGTCAAAACAGTTATTTAGATTATTAACTGAAGATTTAGAAGTTTGTCTTTAAACTTTCGCTTGAAGCGGCGAAAGCTCAATTTTTTTATAGATTCATCAACATTGTTCCAAACTTTGGGGCCAAGATGTCTTATATTAAATGTTCCATAATTTGTACGAATCTTTGGAAAGGAGGTGTATTTAGATGCAATGCGAGTCCTGTACTTATGGTTACTGCTAGTAGCCTGAAAGAAGTGTCAAAAACGTTAGGAAGATCTAGATTGCCCATAGAATACTGGTGCATAAAAGATACAGTATAAAAAAGTAATTATATCATTAAGTTTTAGAAGTTTTAAGCTGACTAAAAAGCGGACTGGTATGGGCATCACATTTTGAAAAAGTAATTATGCGAATTGCTTTCTTTTGTAAGATTTCTAAAGGTTTGATATTGGATTTATAGGTACTCCCCCATACCAGGCATGCCATCATTTATCCATTCCTCACTTGTAGCTAGTACAGCAGGAGTAAAGTATTAGTATAAACAAAATATCTAAGTTTGCATAGGATGCCTATACTCCTTGATAGCTTTTTGGAGACATGAAAAACGTGGTCTTTCCAGTTCAAGTGACAATCCATTAAGACTCCTAGGTATTTTATACTTTTAGACTAGTTACTTTTGCCTATATTTAAAGACAGCTTGTTTGCACAAAGCCAGTCATTGATCTTACATAATTAGTCATTATCGAAAGTTGTCTCGAGTGTCACTTGTAGATTTGTATGAGAGAAGAATAGGTTTGAGCCATCAGCCAAGAGGTGAAAATCGAAAGCTGTAGAAGATTTATTAAAGTCATTGATGTAGAGAAGAAACAGTAAGGGACCAAGGACAGAATTTGTGGAACACCACAGGTTATTAGATGCTGCTCAGAAAATATATTACTTAAAGAGACATATTGTATTCTATTGCATAAATAAGAGTATGGGAATCCGATGCCAAATAAAATCCGTAAAATCGAATTTCTGAAATATTCTTCAGATACAAACTTAAGATACCAGGTAAAAGATATAACTGATCGAAATTTGAGGGATGTAGCTGTGCTGGGAAGCGTGCACTCGTGTTTTCAGTTTTCAGTTTTTAGCAGGGAAAGTTTTCTTGGTATTGTTTAATTTTCCTCCAGCCCACCCCTACGTATAATTAATGAACGGTCCCTTAAGGCTATTCTACATTAATCACTGGGATTTCCCCAATATCAATTTCAAAACTACAAAGTTACAGAGGTTACAAAGTTACAGAGGTTACAAAGTTACAGAGTTGCCGAAGTTACGAAGTATTACCGGAGATTACCGAATTACCGGAGTTACCGAGTGGCGCACTCCGGGTCCTGGAGAGGAGTGGTGCACATGAATTGGAGGGGGAGGGTGGTGTACCTGGAACGGAGTGCATTTAGTATTACCCCACCGCGACAACGCGGCAAAACGGTATGCTCCGCTGGCCAAAAGAACGAAGGCTCTGCTATCAAATACAAATTACCGAGGGTTTCAACTTTTTTAGTAAATAATTTTATAACTTAGTAAACTCACAGTGAATTACAAATTAAGAAAACTTCAACCTGTTAAAGTCTTAGGCTTAGCTTTTAAGTAGTTTTCTTATTTTTTGACAAAACAGTTCACAAATGGATACTTTTAAGCAGAAATTTTAAAATCACGGGTGCCTGTTGTTTCATTTCAGTTTTCGCGGGAAACTGGGGGCGGCCGCCGTCGACAAGAAATAGCAAATACGCATGCGGTATGGACACACCGCGGTAAAACGTTACGCGCATGCGCTTTTGACGAGCCTATCACGCGCGCGCACGTCTCCCCAGTTTCCCGCCGAAACAAAAAGAAAACAGAGGCAATCACCCCTGTTTCTACTTATAAGCAAATACCGTGAACAAAAATCCTGCAAAAATTACGCTGGATCCGAAATGAGGACCAATCAACGATTAAGAATTAAAAGTCCGAAGACGACAGCAAAGCTTCATACAGCTAACACAAAGCACTACTTTTAAGCACGGTATGCATATTCCAAGGGCACCCAACGAAGTTTTCGGTTAAAAAGCTGTTCGGGAAAGTAAGTTCTGGAGCCTAAAACTTTCGGATTTGAAAAAATTGTCCCTAGAAAAACTGGCTAGAAAATTTGTTTTCAATCCCTAGAAAATTATAGAAGAAAAGGGAGACTAAAAGGTTTTCCCTAAAATATTCGTGAGTAGTCGTCTGATCAACAGAGTAAGAGCTTTCCCCTAAAATATTCGTACGTTTTCGTCTGATCAATAGAGTCAGAACGATCCGGAAAAAAACATTGGTTGGAATGAAAAAAAACCCGACATATTATCACAAATCATTTAGTGAAGCGGCCACTTAAAGGGGCCGTCTCACCCACAGTACTTAGCGTGCTTTTGTTATTGTTTATATCCGGGACTTTAACCCCTGTTCACGGCGGGAACCTCACGAACTAAACGTATTCTTTATGTTGGTGACATGATAATTTTGATTTGAACATGGATGACCTTGATGAAACTTAAATAGTACCTTACAAGTTGAATGTGAAGTCAACAAAGTGTTATACAGCAGTACTTGGCTGTACTATAACATATCGCTCACGCGTCGCTGCTATAAACAGAGAACACACTCTCCGGGTATAAACACTAATAATTATGAAAGCGAGAGGTTTCTCTAGGGTTTCTCCGTCCTCGGTTCTTTTTTACTTGCAGACAGAGAGAGAGCTAGAGAGAACTGCTGGCAGACAATCTCGTTGCTGGAAGTAGCAGAGAACCAGTTCAAGAGAGAACAGTGAACGAATTACAGCTTGTTTCAATGGGAAATTATTATCACGGCGGCTGACTGTTGTCAAATTTCGTGCGAGTATAAACTTCAAATGAACAACCCGGTGAATCCGAAAATCTCGGCAAAATCACTGTCTAAAAGCCCAAATCCCGCCCTTCGAAACCAGAGAGAGGACCTGTTTCCACAAGTTAAACGCCAAAGCCCTGAAAATGATTTTAGGAAACTGTTCTTCAAGTGGAGTTTTGTTGCAAATTGTGGTCACGTACTAAGCCAGCCACGGTGTTCAAAAACCCAAATCGGCTCAAAGATAGTAGATACTCGAACTAAGCGCTAATATATCTTTACATATAAAGATTAATGGTCAGAATAGCTTCTCCATGTTGTAGGTGGAAATCGTGGACCCCAAACGGACAATTGTTTCCTTTCGTTAAGGACAAACGAGACTGGCACCATCAGAGAACTACGGCCACCTGAAATAAAACTAAAATTTGCAAGACCAAATAATTTAAAACACTTAAATAAGAGGCTCAATAGGAAGAACAATAAACATGGTTCAACCTAAAATGATTTTTCTGACGATAGCTGGAAGGATGGCAGAGATGTAGAGAAGATTAAGACCACTACCATAAAACTCTGGATTTCGATGGCATCGAAAATGGCCGCTATGCTATGTGAGCGCGCTAAGCACTGTGGGTGAGACGGCCCCTTTAAAGTTTTTGAGAACACATTTTCATTCTCTAAGAAATTCTGACATCTAAAATCCGAAAGAATAAACCTTTAGCAAATGGAGGTCACCTAAAGGAATTGCCTAAAGGAAAAAAGAACCCCTAAAAAATCATACCTCCACAAAACTCTTTGCAACATGAAGTTACTAGCTTGGGCTAGAAAATTCTTGTTTATGTTCTAGACTACTAACAAATTCGTAGGCCGGGAATATTTTGCCATAATATTTTCGGTTGACGCGATTTCCACCTAGAAAATCCGCCAACAGCTAATAGCTTTCTAGAATACGTCAAAAGACATAGTAGGCGCCTTAAATTAAAATGGCTAGATGAGCTGCATACAACTGGTTTCAAACGAATTTCAAAAAGTACTGGCGTTGGGTGCCCTTGATATTTACGTGAAATGTTTCGCGAAAAACAAGAAAACTATACTTAAAAGCTAAGCCTAAGACTTTAACAGCTTGAAGTATTCACTTTGAGTTTACTGCTAAGTTATAAAATTATTTACTAAAAAAGTTTAAGACCTCGGAATCGAAACTTGTATTTGAACTCCAGAGCCTTCGTTCTTTCGCGGTCAGCGGAGTGTAACGTTTTGCCGCTGTGTGTTCTGGATACAAGTTACAACTGGTTACAATGCATGTAGTCAGTAGTTACTGGGTAACAACGTGCGGAATGGGTGCACCAATGTCCCAGCCTTATATCAAGGGCACCCAACGAAGTTTTCGGTTAAAAAGCTCTTCGGGAGACTGTAAGTTAGCCTAAAACTTTCGGATTTGAAAATATTGTCCCTAGAAAATTGTTTTCTGAAATACTGGCAAGAAAATTTGTTTTCAACCCTTAGAAAATTATAAAAGAAAAGGGAGACTAAAAGGTTTCCCCTAATATATAATATTCGTACGTCCCAATTCGTCTGATCAATAGAGTCAGAACAACACATTTTCATTCCCTAAGAATTGCCTAAAGGAAAAAAGAATCCCTAAAAAATTCGTACCTCCACAAAACTTTGCAACATGAAGCTACTTGGGCTAGAAAATTCTTGTTTCTGTTCTAAACTACTAACAAATTCGTAGGCCGGGAATATTTTGCCATAGTATTTTCGGTTGACGCGATTTCCACCTAGAAAATCCGAACAGCTAATAGCTTTCTGGAATACGTCAAAAGACATAGTAGGCGCCTTAAATTAAAATGGCTAGATGAGCTGCATACAACTGGTTTCAAACGAATTTCAAAAAGTACTCGTTGGGTGCCCTTGCTATATAGGACAAGGGAAGAACGCTGAACAAAGTAAACTATTTTCAGGCTCTCCCTTGTGCTATAGCAGTCTGAGAGTGGAGAAAATCGGTCGCTACACCAGAATAGTGGCCATGTGTAACCAACCAAAACTATCTAAAAGCCGGAACACCAAACCTAAAAATCCTAAAGAAAAACCCCAACCTAAATATAAACAAAACCAGAAGGCTGGAACTAAACCATGAGGATTCACAAATAGTCTAGTTGACCATGAAAAGGAAGAGGAAATGGCCAGAAGCCCAGTATGAGCACAAATAGAAAATATGATGTCGGCGCATGTGCATAGGAGATAATGGCCGCAATCTCCCGGGAAATCCTCAGTTTATAAAAAAAACCGGAAATGGCGGCCCTGGCGACCCAGTAATTCGGGAGAGTACAAAACACCCTTCCAGGTACCGACATAAGCAAACTAGCTAAATGATTAAGAAACTAAACGAGGGACAGAAAATGGTATATAAAGCAAAGCGGTTGTAAAATACTGGAGGTTAAACAATTAGGCTTATAAATGAGCTCCATAAACTTCATAAATGAGGCTCCACCGAAACTTCATGAATGAGCTCCACAAAACCTCATAAAATTAGCTCCACAATTTTTTGTCGCATAACCTAGTTCATGACAACCAACTTCGAGAAATATAAACGAACTGAACATGGAGCGCGTGGATATCGACTGAGGCGAAAGGAAAATTGTAGCTGTGGCTACAATTGCCGGCAGGGATTTGGCGTCGCTCTGGCTGAAGTTAACGCTCGGCTATATATCATCGGCAAACTGGTGTCTCGGGTCTGAAGCGAAGACTGCCACGAAATGCTATAATTATGTCTCAGCGGCCTTATCAGCACAAGAGGGACCACTGAACATAGTGTTTTAACAGTCATTTACTGTTTTGTATATGATATGCATGGGTCTTTTTAATTAACCGTTCAATACTATTTTCAAATTCTAGAAATCTACCCCTCCTGGCATAGATTTCTCTTTCCTTTCTCCGAGGCCTTTCACGCCTGGTTTGCTTTCGTCGTGCCGGCTACATTTTGGCTGTGTTTACTAACTAACCAGTAGGTGAACTCATGACAAGGTTAAACATTGTCCAGGGCTAGGCTGTTCGAAGCTAAGGGATCTTAGGGATAAAGTTACCCTTCAATTCAGTCGAACAACTCAACGCTGTGAAGTCGGTTATAGATCCAGAAAGACATTGAGTCGGTCCTAGAGTTCTAAGCTAATCAGTAAGGCATAAATTGAGTCGATTTGCGAAGAATTATATTATCCGCGCCTCTATCTAATAATTTAGAATGGCCCCTTCAGGGACCATTCCCCTATCTGCTAAGAAAATAGAAAGTACGACGACATTTTCACATTATGCCTTTCTTCCGTATAGAATCGAGAAGCCGAGGCATTTGCACTTTATGATCGTGAACGTCGTTATCTCAACGATCGAAGCTTCTCCGAATCGATTCGGAAAAATTCCGGTTATGGGCTTTCGAATTTCGCAGATTTCTCCATTAACTTTACGGGTACGAAGTTTATACGAATGATTCGAACAACGAGCGTGTAGGATGTTCACACATGCTAATCCCTGCCATTGTTCTCTAGATTGCAACCAAACATATAGGGCATTTATTGCATGATACGTATGTGTGTTGTGTTGTATTGCGTTGCGTTGCGCTACGTTTTGATGAGTTGTGTTTTGTTGTACATGTGCAACACCGTAACATTGACCTTTCAACAAATAAATGAGTCATTCTCACAAGGCGCAAAACTATAAGAACAAAAATTCATCGGGGGAATTTGCCAGGGTACTGGTTCCAGTTTTTAAGAAACATTTTTGAAGTGCCAATCATGACAATTGTTAGACAATCTGGATAATTTGTTAAAAAAGAATTAATGGCTTCGAGTTGTACAGCTACTTTTTTTCGTAAACTGGGTTCGGTTCTGGAGATCTTCCTTGAAAAGTGTTTAAATGATTCAATACCTATATCAGGCTCTGGCTTCGCATGCGTCTCTACGACTCCTGATATGCCATAGCATTTAATAGTGTTAACGACAGACAGACAACGATTGTTTATTGGCACTTTAAAGACTTTTACATGAGTGAGCCAGTAGGCTGAATAAAAACGAAAAGCTAGCTATCTAGCCGTGCCTTTTTTCTCTTTTGGGAGCAATCATAAATATATTTCGAAATAGTTTTCATTAATTTTCTTGGTGGATTTATTCTTAGTAGTAGCCTAAATTGCTTGTCAGAAGTTATATGTTGAAATTAGAGCGAGGTTGTTCTGTTCTCTCAGATCTTTAGTCAATTGCCTTTTTATATATATATCAGTGTAAAATCCATAATTGGTGAGAATAATTAAATATCTGCGTTACAACGTATAGCTGGTATTTGTATTCTGTGCGTTGTTTATTTAGCAGTGCCGCGGTAAGCGCGTTGATTAGGTGTTAGTTCATTAGTAATCCTTTGTATTAGGGTATTTAAGGGTACACGCTGTTAGCGTCTTTCTCTTCAGCCGGTACCACAGTCAGGCACACTTCTCTTAGTTTTTGGAAGCTGCCAGCATGGCCCGCGAGAGTTCGTTTTCTTCATCCATAAGTCCTGAACTTCAAGAATCCATCACGCAGATTATTTCATCGTCAGTCAACGACCTCACAGCCAATTTGTCACATGTTATCGATGCCAGATTCGATTTATTGCAGTCTCAGTTTACGACCGAAGGACATTCCTCTGAACCTTCTACTTCTGGGCTCAGTTTAATCCAAAATCCTCCTGAATTCAAGAATAAGGGCAACAAGCAGCAGTTCAATCATCAATGCAAAGTCCTTGATAAGCTAGAGCAGGCCGATAAGTACATCGAAGGAAGTAATCTAGAGAAAGCCAAAGAAGCCATTAAAGAAGGTACGGCACTTGTTAAGAAAAGGATCAAAGTGATTAAGTTGGCAGAGAAAAGTGAATACGGTTGGTTAACCGTAAATGAATACCTATCGGATGATTTGGCCTCAGACTCTGAGGACGAAAAGCGTCTTTTCAGATCAGAGAGGAGAGCTGAGAGGCGTGTGAAACAGGTAGAGTCGAAGCGCAGAGCCCGGCAAAGACCGCCGTATCGTCGATTCAGTACTAGCATTCCTTCTGCTACAAATTCTTCGCAGTCCGGATTCGTCCAGCAAACCTCTTCGTATCCCGCTCGACCACGTGGTCAGACTGGTCCTTGCTTCAAGATAAGTTGCTCATGTAGTTGTTAATTATATTTTGTAGTAACAGCAGTCGTTGTTCTTTTCGTGTTTATTCAGTTATCTCCCACATGCAGACTTTTAACTAACTTTGTTTTACTCTTCAGCCCGATATTGTGCCTGTTTACCGGGCTGTATCCAGTTTTCACCGTATATCTTTGTATTATTGTTATTATTTTGTCACTGTGTTTGTGCTAAGCACAGAATAATTAAATATCTGCGTTACAACGTATAGCTGGTATTTGTATTCTGTGCGTTGTTTATTTAGCAGTGCCGCGGTAAGCGCGTTGATTAGGTGTTAGTTCATTAGTAATCCTTTGTATTAGGGTATTTAAGGGTACACGCTGTTAGCGTCTTTCTCTTCAGCCGGTACCACAGTCAGGCACACTTCTCTTAGTTTTTGGAAGCTGCCAGCATAGCCCGGATCTATATATATATATATTTTGTCCGGTTGTCATATCTTGATTACTAATCCTTGTATGTTTGACATTAATTATTTATTTTCATTTATCCTTTAGTGTTGGGAGTTTGGCCACTTAGCAGCTCATTGTTCCAGGGTTGTTCCTCCAAAGGTTGTAACCCGTGGACCCAGCCGAGAATGACTACAAATCGATTTCCCTTCAGGCCAAGAAGAGGATGAATTACTTGACCCTTTAAGCTTCCTTCAATCTTGTGAAGTTAGCCAAGGGTGCAGTAGTAGTAGTGTTAAAGGGCGTCTTAAACAGAATTTGAATTTTTGGCAGACTCGCCTAGAATCTCCCGATTTCGTTCTACAAATTATTTCTCAAGGCTATAAGCTTTCCTTCATGGAATACCCTACTCGTTGTTTTTTGCCCAACAACCGTTCAGCTTTGAATCATTCTGATTTTGTCGAGGAGGCCATTTCTAAACTCTTACTTAATAATTGTATTAGGCAGCATACAGTTCCTCCATTTTGTGTAAATCCTCTTACAGTTGCGGTTGGTAAGAAGTTACGTTTGGTAATTGACTTGCGGCATGTCAACTCTTTCCTAGTAAAGCCAAAGTTCCATTATGAAGATCTCCGCTCTTTGTCTAAGGTTTTTCAGAGAATAATTGTTTTTTTACATGGGACCTTGAGTCCGGTTATCATCACGTGGACATTTATGAGGAGCATCAGATGTACTTAGGGTTCGCTTGGCCCTATAGGGGCACGCTTAGTTACTTTACGTTCACCGTTCTACCTTTCGGCCTTAGTACTGCTTGCTATTGTTTTACCAAGCTGCTCCGCCCTTTATTACACCGCTGGCGTTTTATGGGCTTTACTTGTTTCCTTTATCTTGACGACGGAATCTCCTGTCACACCGACAAGCTATCTGCGTCAGCTGCCAGCCTGGTTCATCAGCGCGACCTCGAAGAGTCTGGATTAAAGGTTAATCAGCAAAAATCTGATTGGCAGCCTAAGCAAATAGTAGAATGGCTTGGCTTTGTCATTGACTCAGTCAAAATGCAATTTCAAATTCCTGCTAAGAAGATCGATAAACAAAAGATCCTGCTACAGAGTGCTGTTTCTACGCAATGTTGTTCATACCGCCAGCTCGCCAAGTTCAGCGGCTTCATTAATTCTCTATCGTTAGCAGTTGGTCCTATTTCAAGATTGTTTACTAGGCAAATGTATCTTGCTATCGCTTTGAGATCGTCCTGGGATAGTAACGCTGTCCTTTCTCAGCCACTTTTAGAAGAATTGAAGTTCTGGCTCCAGAATATTGAAGCCTTTAACGGTTACTCCATTCATAGATCATTGCCAGCTTCTACCATTATTTATGCTGATGGTCGTCCGGTTCACGGGATGTTCTCGAAGTACGAGTCCGAGCAAAGTTCCACATTTAGAGAACTTAAAGCTATTTACTATGTTTTATCTGCTTATATTTCACAGATTCAGCGTAGAAAGATCAAGCTCTTTACGGACAATCAAGGCGCTCAGAGGATCATTACCGTCGGGAGTTCCAAGCCTCTCCTGCAGCGCATCGCTGTTGACATTTTCAAGCTTTGTATGCGTCACCACATTCATCTTGAAGCTTCGTGGATCCCAAGATCTCTTAACGATAGAGCTGACTTGTTAAGTAAATTTATCGATAAGGATGATTGGTCCATTAATCCCCAAGTGTTCAGTTACTTGGATTGTTTGTGGGGTCCTCATACTGTAGATCGCTTCTCGTCATATTATAATAACCAACTTCCAAGATTTAATTCCAGGTTTAGTTCTCCAGGTGCTGAGGCCGTCGACGTCTTTACCAGGATTGGAGTTCAGAGAACAATTGGCTTTGTCCTCCTGTGCATCTAATTGCGGATTCCATAAGGCATCTTCAGGTTTACGGTGCCAAAGGAACTTTGATCGCGCCGCGTTGGCCATCTGCCTATTTTTGGCCTTTGTTACATTGTAGTGCTGGTCGGTTTGCGCCATTTGTGAAAGCCTCGCTTGTCCTGCCTAACATGCATGATCTGTTAATTCCCGGACACGGTCAGCTACAGATTTACAAGCGGAAACCGTCAGTTTTTTCTGGCTGTCCAAGTTTTCAGATGTTGGCTCTTCGTATTGACTTTAGCTCTGATTGAGCTTGATGAGCCGTAATATTGCACATTTTGGCATTGTGGCCATGTGCGCTTTTTTCTTCATGTAGTTCTTGTTAGCAGAACTTGTGTTGAAACTTGTACATTCCAATTTGAATGTAGTTCCATAGGGACTTGTAAATTATAGCAATAGTTGCTTCAGTGCATTTCCAGCGGTATTGCTGTGTACGTCCGTATTGACGTGGTGCATTTTTGCATGTAGTTCTGACCAGCGAACAGAACTTGTATATTCCATTTTGTCATGTACACTCTTTGGACTTGTAAATTATAGCACTACTTGGTTTGTTTCAGTGCATTTTTCAGCCAGTGTATTTTCCAGCCTATCACTGCATGTATGTTCGCATTGATGTGGTGCATTTTTTGTATGTAGTTCTGATCAGCGGAACTTGTAAATTCCATTTTGTCATGTAGTTCCCTTCGAACTTGTAAATTATAGCACCGATTTGTTTTCAGTAAATTTTCCTGCGGTATTAATTATGCCGAAACGTTATGTTGTGAGATGTGGTCAATTTATATATATTAAATGTTTTATTGATTTGTTTTTTTCCTTTGCGATTAGACATTCTCCAACAGGGTATTTGGGAGAACATCGAGAAACTACAAGAGCACAGCTTTAGTTCTCAGATTCCTCTGCTTACTGAATTGGTACTCGGTTCCAGTGCGTCCTCAACCACTAATAAGTACTTACTGGGCTGGAAGCGCTGGAGGCAGTGGGCTTCGTCCAAGCTTGGAGTTGCAGTAATTCCTGCGCTGCCTATCTCGATAGCCTTTTATCTTACCCATTTGGTGGATGTAGCTTGTGTCCAGGGTCACTCGGCTTCGGTCATCGAATCCGCAGTTTACAGCATTCGGTGGGGTCATCGCATTGCTGGTCTCCCTTCACCTACGGACCATCCTACAGTTCAAGCCGTCCTGCAAGGGTCGCGCAGAAAGCTCTCAAGACAAGTTAACCCAAAAGAACCTTTATCCCTGGATACAATTAATAGACTCGCCGAACATAATACTACTAATGCATCGCTTGCCTCAATACGTTTTCTATTTATTATCCTTGTTGGGTATTCGGGCCTTTTCCGTATGGATGAGATTCTTAGTTTTAAAGTTAAAGATATTTCTATGTTTGTAGATCACATGTCGATCTTCGTACCGAAACGTAAGAATGATCAGTATAGGGAAGGTCATACATCCTATATATCAAGGTCAGATAAGGTTACCTGTCCAGTTTCAATCACCAGGCGTGTTATTTCTTTACTTCCTAGTGATTCGGGAAGTGTTTCGTATCCTGTAGTCAGAAGGATTGTTAAGTCTAAAAAAGGAGAGCATTTCCATAGCCACCTAGGTATTTGCTATTCTACAGCTCTCAACAGTATTAAGAAATTGCTATCGCCTTTTGTATCAGATACTTCTAAGTTTGGTACACACAGCATTAAGAGCGGCGGTGCTACTAATTTTGGTTTTCAATCCTTAGATCCAGACCTCGTGGACAGACATGCAGGCTGGAGAAATTCTAGTTCGAAGAGAAGGTATATCAAAACTTCTCCCGAGGATCTTCTCGTAGTTACTAAATCTATGCGCCTGTAAATTTATATTCTTTTACTCGTCCTGTGGAGGGACAGAATGACATGTATACATCATTTGTAATATTTGATATCTAACAGTTATCAATCTGTATATGCGCCTGTAATTCCTACTTTAGTAATTGCGTTGTCCTGTGGAGGGACTGAATGACATCTGGCTCCACCCAGATTTCCTAATCTTTTTTCCCTAACAAGGGTTTTTGGTAGATAGGTTTTTTCTGGCCACACTGATGTCTTTCATTTTTTGTATACATTATTTGCAATACATGATATGTAACGGTTATTCTCTGGTAATACGTATTAAACGATATTGTGCCTGTTTACCGGGCTGTATCCAGTTTTCACCGTATATCTTTGTATTATTGTTATTATTTTGTCACTGTGTTTGTGCTAAGCACAGAACATGTTTTTCATCTTCCTTTTCAATGGTACAAAAAGGGCACCGCGACATCACACCAACCTAACACACAAGTGGGAAATTGCATAACAGATCCAATGCCGTGCCATCAATGTGGGATGAATCAGCTTGTCAGAAGACTACTGCGCCGACGCGTCAGACTTCGATACTCCATATACCTTTTACCTTCTTCTTAACCTTATTATTGTTATAAAGGAACTTTTGTTGACCCTGATAATACATGAATCTTTTCAGAATTTGCGTATTTCTTGCTTTGTAAATGGCACAACGTGAAACACTCAAACAGTGACGGCAAATGAATGACGGTTATGCCTGAGCATTTAGGCAGTGCTCGGTCTCACCTCAGACATAACACATTAGGCCATCCCTATTTTTTTCCGTTTCTCATCGGTGGGGTTTTCAAAAATTGGGTCGGTCGGTCGGGTGAGAAAAAAAAAATTGTAATAAAAAATACGCGGATAGACTGGAACTAATAAGGCGCGGTTGCACAGGCGAGGTTACAAACCAACATGGACGACGAAACCATCGATGTCGTCGTCCGTATACGCTACAAACATGGAATTACAAATGCACCGCCGAAACTATTGTGTAACCTACCCTCGAGCATGAGCTTCCAGGAGCTGCTCTAGGGTTTCTTCACTCCCACCCCTCCCCCCAATTTTTTTTTTATTTCTACAAAAAGCCACAAAAATGGGTCGGTCGGACGATGAGAAACGGAAAATAAAAAAGGGATGGCCTTATGAGATTAAGACAGCTATAGGGCAGATTTACGCTCATACATACTGCGAATCAAATCATTGTGTGTTACGGACTTTGCATAGAAGTATCTTCATATCTCGTTTATCTTAATGTTTGTATATATTCCATTCCTTTCGAAATCCGTCTATAGAGACAGAATTCCAAATCCATGACACGTTGGGATGCCGAGAGCCTGATTTTCGGACGGTCCTCGGTCCTCGGACTGTCTTTAAATCGACCAGGCTGGCGTCGAGATTGCTAGGACAATTATAATTGGAATCGGCGATCATATGTGCCTGACGTTTTGCGAGAAATTGTCGAGCATAATATTTTGCGTAACATTTATCTCTCTCAGTGCTCCAACAAAACTTGTAATTTAGGCGCGGAAGGGGGCCCTGGTTACGAGTCCAGTTTGTTTGAGCCGTCCAGCACAGCTGCTCAGCGGTCTATGTTGTTCCAAGATGGCGGGCGAGCACGGTCTCTTGAAAACGTAAATCATTCCTCGATTTTCGCCCCTGTTTCTTTATTTTTAACAAATAATTTAACCTCCGCTTAGTTGCTATCGAATTATACGATTATTTTACCGACTTGTGTTTGGAAATCATAAAGAAATAGAAACAGAATATCAAAGATTTCAGCGACCAATGCCAATGGCAAATATGGAAGTGGAAACCGTGACAGAGGAGCCGGCGGGAATTGTAAACAATGACACTGTGTGTGTGGCTGGAGCCCTTCACGAGCTCATGGTTTGCGCACGATGCATACTGCGTTTTATCGGTGAGAGGTGCCCATCTTCATATGACGGGTCCTATGAGGTCAGTATCTCCTTCTTGAATCTTGGTGTAGCAGATTCATTGTTTTCTGGGGTTTAAGGGCGCTTTGTATTTCAGGGTATTGTTTTGCTTTAGAAGACACTAGTTTTCTTTGTTTTTCGTCATGTGGTGATCTGTAACACCAATAAATCCCCAGTATTAAAGTCAAAAACAAAGGAAACTGGCACAGCAGTGATATTAACTTAGCTTAAAAAGAAGAGCCCATCTGGGCTTTTCATTTGAAATCCTCTTAGTAGTAACCGAAGGGAAGAAATATTAGCTGAATTTAGCAGTCTTTAGGAGTTGCCGGTAGCGCGGTGACATTCATTCTCTGCTCTCCTAGTATATATATGTTGTGGTTCAAATATTACCTCTGGTACAAATATATTTGAACCAGTACCATTTTTTTGAACCAGTACCATTTTTTTGAACCAGTACCATTTTTTTGAACCAGTACCATTTTTTTGAACTGTTTCATTTTTTCAAGATTCTAAAAAGAAAAAGAAAATCCACCCACCCCTCCCCTACAAAATATTTTTTGTCAACCCACTCTTCCCTCTAATTTCTACCTTCCCCAGTCCCATCCCCCTTTTCCCGTGTCCCCCCTGAGACACGTTACTATACCACTTATCTACACGTTACTATACCACTTACTAACCTCGCCCGGTCGGGCTTAACTTGAGACGGTATTACGAGGAACGCCTGGTAGATGATAGTCCAGTCGATTAACGCACTGCGCCACAGAAGCGCTTGTTGATTTTTACACCACCGTTTATTCTATAGGTGACTAATCGTCGAACACAGTCCCTCTACTTATGCTAATTTGTTTCCAGTCTCTTAATTTTATTCACACATGCGCACTGCTAACAAAATCGGACTTGGAAATAAAATTACATGGACGACAACACGGTCTGTATAATATTTAACAGCATTTGTATGGAATTTTTTAGTTTTCCATGTACAACGTAAATCTTGAATAAAACTCGACAAAAACCTATACAGTGTCTTCTTGTGTTCCTTAACTATGTCTGTGCCATGTTACAGCGAATTTCAGCTTGGGCTACTTGTGGGAAAATTATGCTGGGAATTTTAAACTAACTAAAACCCTACCCTGAACCATAAAAAAACCCTAACCGGTCAGTAAACAAGATCTTACCCACCTAGAGCTAGGGTTCTCAAGAAAAACTCGCAAACTCAACCTCCCTCTACGCCCGTGTGAAATCGTTTGCCGAAACTGAACAAACTGTGTCAACCGAGCCAACTTTTACAGAATAATCACAGCTGCGGCTGAGCTAAAAAAAAGTATTTGAACTGATTAAAAAAAAATGGTACTGGTTAAAAAAAATGGTACTGGTTCAAAAAAATGGTACTGGTTCAAAAAATTTGTACTGGTTCAAAATTTTTGAACCAAAGATATAATTGAACCACAACATATACATGTATGTAATTTAATATTTTTGTTTTTCTCGTGTATGTAAATTAAAGAAGTTGACCTCTACTTATTCATGTAATGCACGCTTACCATTTAGTCTGCTGTTCTCCAGGTTCAGAATACTACTAGATGAGTGTCTCAAATGTATGTTTATATTTGTCCCATATTATAAGTTGTATCCTGTCCACCTATGATGGAGCTATCACTATATTTCTCTTCTGTTCTTTCTACCCTGCGGCTCTTTATCGCAGCTCGCTGATCGCGTCCATATTGGTATTTATTAACTGAAATGCCTGTTGGTTATCTATATTTAAAAGCTTTTACCCTCCTTCCCAAAACTGCAGTCTGCTCATTATATTACAGAACTATAAAGGGAACTGTTGGAAGCCTTTAATTTCTCGAACCAAAACCTCGGCCATGAGAGGATTCTTGTTTAAGTTTAATATTGCTTGTAATCAAAATGCTGTTAAATCCAATTGACTTGAAAAGCAATTGGACCTACAACATATTAGCCATTTTGTAAACTGATAAAGGACTGGGATCAAATTAATGTGTAAAATAATTTAATTGGATTCAAAAATATGTTTGTTATTGTAATATTTTTTGGTAATGAACCCCATGCCACCACATGAAAGATCACATTGAAATTAGTATGTTTACAGAGATTGAATATGTTTGAGTAAATAAGAACTGAATAGAAAGCTTTTGAAGATCACAAAAAAAGGAGAGTTTGCATGGTAATGTATGGATTAGGGGGGTGGCTATACCTAATATACCCAGATTAGGCTGTACCCCCAATGCCATACTGAGCTCTCTTATTCTTGTGATTTTTTAGAGCTCAATACCTAGTTAATATTGATTCAAATGTCTCCATACTAAGTCGACAGACTAATTTCAATGTGATCTTTATATTGGTGAATTAACATACATGTACTTGGTCCCAGTCTGACCTTTCTTAGATTATGAAATGGCTAATACATGAGAACTTTCCTATTTCACTTTAATAACACCTAAAGTAACCAGTGTACTAATTATTTCAGTCTATAGTTACATCAGTTTCCACTAAGTTTGGTATAACATTTGAGGAGAATCCTATGGATGATTCAAGTGACAGTTTAAAAGTTGAGAGTGAAAATGATGATAGGGCAGTATCGTCATCAGGCCAGGCTCCTTGTGTGGCTTGTCTTGGAATACTCCAACATGAATGTGATAGTCCCATAGTCAAAAAGGTGAGTTGTGACATGTCATTTTGCAGTAGTAAAGGTCCACATAAAAGCTTAAGCTATCCTATTCCGTTACACTATCCCCTCTCAGATAAATGCGTCCTCTCATTTACACTAAAAGTAAAAGCTGTAGTTACAAATTTAAACAAACGGAAAAACTAAAAGCACATGCAAATCAAAAGCACTATAAAATTACAATCCCAGCTTCAATCTAATCAGAGTTCTGCTTCTAGTTTTTTACTTGTGTTTCAGTCAAGTCCAATAAGTTACTAGTTGAAAAAGTTCTATTTCCATGTAAAGCCGATGTGTTCAGCCTCCTGCGTTCCTTGTGCAATATAATATGTCCCAGCAGTGGCTTGGACAGAGTCACTTTAGAAACCATCACAAGGCAATAGGTCATGGGCCTCTCGTGCAGCGAACCACAAATATTATACAGTTCAAGTCACGATGCTCATCAAAGTTTTTTTACGGCAGTCTTCACACAACACATGCTCCAGAACTTTGCTCAACACAACCCCAGCCATGGCTGACTGCTTGACTCTCGGCCACATTGCCGGCAATCCAAGCCTCGCAACCACTACTGTGTTTCTTATGAGCCCTTCATCCCCTAGCGTTCATCGTACCAGTGAGTGCAACACAGTCCGCGGTTCCGTGCCTGACCCTCGACACGTTCTGTCTGCAATTCAAGGCCACAAAGCCGCACGTAAAGCACATCTCGTTCTCTCCAAATCCACACTCTCCACTATAAACTTGATTTACGTTGTTCCTACGACATTTTAGAAGCTCTTCGGTTAAACAGTTGACAAGTCCGGGCAAGTGTGTGACAAGTTCAGTCGTGTTGGTCTTGTAGGATGCCGTTCAACTAGCTCGGCAAATGAGTTCCACACTCTGTGCTCTCTGACACCGATAAGCTGGTGAATTCCCTTTAATCTCCTCCTCTCTAAGTCTGACAGCCGCCCTTCTGCTTGAAGTTAGCAGGTCCTAAAACGCTGATTCTGTAGCTTTTGTCTGCCAGTAACCTCAGGAAACGTTCGTCCACGTCCAGCCACGCGGTCTCTCTTCTGCGCCACTTTTACCTGATAATCTTCGTCCAGAAATCTTTCTCTGAATGAATCGAATCCCTCAAGGCTTAAATCCCACTTCCGACACCAATGTAATGGGCTGAACTTCTCGAAACTGCGGCCTAAAGGGCCCATTAGGCGGTGAAGCCGCCAGCACAACCTCATAAGACAGTCAGAATGCAGAACTAGTTTACTGTTGCACAACACACAAGTTTTACAAAGCCACATCACTCCAAATAAGGGCATAATACAACCATGCTTGTAAGAAACCGCGCAAAATGACATAATGCCCTAAATATAGCTATCCTATTCCGTTACAGTACTTAAAAAAGACATTTGACTGGGTCAAATTGACCTACACTGTAGTTTGAATTGACTGGATCAAATTGAACTAGTTTGTTTTGACCCATGGTCAAATTGAACTGAATAGTCAATTTCAACTACAACATATACTTGTATGACACTTATATATTATCATTTAATTAATTGAATCCATAGTTATGTATCAGTACCTTTTTACAACTCCAAATAAAAAAATGTTTGTCTGTCTGTCCAATATAATGAACATAATTATCCACAGATTGAAGATGCAGTTGAAGTTTCTGGTTTTGATTTTGATGGCTTTACATTTGCTGTTTCTCTACCTCTATCAGTACTTGTGCGACAGGTGAGCTGTGATTAGCAACAGTCTTTTAAAATACAGGTTGTATTGGCCATGTACATGTAATACATGTATTATCAGGGATTTATAAATTGTTGCCACACAGCGGACTGACAGGATGCTGGTCCGATTGCTTCTGTTTCCTTCCATTTAAGGTCTTTGTAAGAAGTGCTGAATTACTGCCTTTACTGTCCTACTAAATTATTGTCCTACTGGGCCCGGTTGTTCGAAGCAAGGTTAAGCACTAACCCAGGGTTAAATCGCTAACCCTGGGTTAAACTGTACAGATTGCAATTACAGATTTAGCGCTAACCTAGGGTTAAAGTTAACCTTGCTTCGAACAACCCGGCCCTGATCTACATGTAACCCTGGCTAAGACATGTAGTATATAATTCCAACAATATCCCACAAAGGTGCGCCGGGGTGGCACAGTGGTTAAGCACTTTGCCTCTCGCCTCTATGGCCTAGGTTTGATTCCCGGGCATCAGGCACCATATCTGAGTTGAGTTTGTTGGTATCTCGCCCATGCTCTGAGGGTTTTTCTCCGGGTCTTAGGGTTTTCCTCTCCCTGCATGAACTAACATACTAAATTCCAGTTCGATCTGTGTATTAGCCATATCCTGGCTTTGTTCAGCCCCCATGGTTGTTTTAGGTCTCATTAGAAATTCGGAGTTGTTTTTGTTTAAAAGTTGCACCTAATTTATTATTAATCATTGATGGTACAATGACATTGTACATTTTTAGTTATAGATGTTATAGATGTAGATGTTATACTTAATTATGATCATACATGTAATTCATTCAATATTATTTTATGCTGTCTGAAACCATACATAATTATATTAACAACATTGATTATTTAATTATTATTATTGTTGTTGTTGTGTTACTTAGTTATTAAATAAGTATTCCAAATACATGTCATTATAGTAAAATGAATAATAAAATAATGTGATATAATGTAAAGAGACTTAATTGACTTGACATTTTTCTTTTCCCTATTGTAGCATTCAATATTCTTGTTTTTAAAAGAAAAATTCAGGTAAGCATTAGTTTGTTTTACAAATTAAGGCCACATTCTTTTGGGACTATTGCTGTTTCAGTATATATATAAGGAATAACACAATATGGGAATACTAATTTCCAAAAGAACAGATATTCCAACATCAGAATGATCTTGAAGAAGGTCACTCAGAGAACTACATGTACACTGTGGTTGACATAGAATTTGAAGGGAGTAAAGTATTTTTTTTCCAGCCAGACACATGCAGGCCACAGATTTCCTGCTAAAAATTCCCAGAAGAATGGCTTTTTGCATTTTCCAAGTAAACCACTGTTCCGTTCATTCTGCTATTAATTCTGTTCATTCCAAAAAAGGAATAGCACCTACATGCAGGATCCCAAAAGAACATGGTTACAATTATTATACCAATCTATTCTGACTACCTAGTATTTGCATCACGATTCATTGATCATTTTGTTTACTTTTGAGACACCAATATAACATGGTATTGGCATCTCAGAGCCTCTGATTGGCTCTTGCATGAGCCCTTGTAGTCACATGGGTTCATGGTCAAGTTCAAAAGTCAGAGCGCATCGTGCCAAGATTTCTATACTTTCATCTTAAAATGATTGTAAATTACAAGATAAGAATTCTTCAATCCTAAAAGTAAGGTTGGCATTGTAGTTTTCGTCAGAAATCTAACACCCTTTTTTCTCTAAAAGTACAATTTTCACCGTCTCAAAGCAGTAAAATTGCAAAAGTCGTTCAAATCAAGCCTCAAAGTTATTTAATAATTAGCATAAAAGTTCTTAAATATTAGAAGGAAAAAGGGTTTCTTTCAAATTCGAAATCATTTTTGAAACTGATGTTTATTTTACAATAATTGAATGTAGAAGCATTGAAGAGATTTAAAAACGAAAGTTTTTCCTACTCGGGCTGTGAAACCGTTGCCATGAATATACTAGGTGCCTTTTGAGAATTGAAATTATGATCAGCATGAGTTTGGTGCTAATTCTTATTGATTCTTTCTTTTAACAATTCCTAACTTAACTGTTGAATCGCAATACAAAACTAATTGCGATTTTGAGACGCTGATATCAAATTATTAATTGCCAGCATTTTGAATAAAATATATTTTTCGTATTGGGCTGTAGCCTGGGAAACCAGCCGACTCTTATCGCTCCCCACTCGCGAAAGAGACGTCTGGGAAGTGAGGCAGAAAATGCCATACTGATGACGTAGAAGATAGCCGTTTCACGATGCATAAATTAGTTGCAATTCTTAGAAGCCGAATGCGAACAACAGAGTTCTTTTCAAGGAATATAACTACTGAGGCTGCTCGTTTGCTTGGAAGTGGATCACCGTCACAAACAACTCATGAAATCCAAGCCTATTTAGCGTGTGCCAGTGCTGTTGTTGGCTCCTTTGCAGATCGAGTTCTTTCAGCGGCTAGTAAAGCGAAATGTCGTACTGTCAAAACATTTACAAGAAAGGTACTGACTATACTGTCATAGTTGTTTATAATTTCATATCAGTAAACCTACATATACTGAGCTATCACAAAACACTGGATGAGTTGTTGTTGCGGCGGATAAATCGTTCAGACAGTGAATCTGGGCTATGAATAAACATAATTACATGTAAGTGTGCTATGAATCACGAACCAAGTGTGATATGAATCAATCACCCAAGCAAACGGGCAGCCTCGGTAGTATACCTGAAAATAACCGCTGCATTCTGTAGCTAACCTCTTCGGCTACTGACCTGACAAAAGAGCTGGCTTGAAAAGTGGCCTGCTGTGCTGTGTGTAGGTTTTGAAATTATAAACAACTATTATGTTTTGACAGTCGTAGGACAAATTCTCTTGACCGGGCTGAGCCGCTGAAAGAACGAAGCAAGCGAGCTACCAACACACGCTAAATATATAGGCTTGAATTTCATGGTTGTTCATGACGGTGATCCACTGCCAAGCAAACGAGCAGCCTCGGTAGTTATATTCCTTGAAAAGAACTCTGTTGTTTGCATTCGGCTTCTGAGAATTGCAACTAATTTATGCATCGTGAAACAGCTATCTGCTACGTCATCAGTATGGCATTTTCTGCCTCACTTCCCAGATGTCTCTTTCGCGAGTGGGGAGCGATAAGAGTCGGCTGGTTTCCCAGGCTAATTGGGCTGTGACTCCGTCCAATATGATATATATTTTCTCCCAACTGGCTGGCAATATATTTTGGTATTGGCATCTCAAAATCGCAATTAGTTTAAATATTATTCCAGAATAGTCCAAAAAGAATGTGCCATCAAACTGTGTGTGCATGCATGTTTAACTCCTTTGATATTCACATCTGTTAACTAAACCAACTAAACAGAGTAAATACATGTACATGTAGGTTTAATTGTTTTAGGTTGTAAATCACTTACTTTAAGGTACCGGTACATGTACATTGTAGTTCAACATGAACTAAGGGCACATTTTTTTGTGACATACTACAGTTCTAGTATGCCAGGTACATGATTGTACAGGTATTCAAAAAAATGAATACACCGAAAACCCAAACTTGTTTATATTGCAAATTTTAAAATAATTATAAGGTGCATAACTAAAAGTAGCAACTACTTTCTACATTTTTGAAGAGGGATTATGTACAGGATTTCAAGGTATTCCAATTTCAGAATACATGTACAATGTAGCTGGAATACGTACCAAAAAACCGAGCCCTAAAACTACTGTACCTCATTCTTCATGCAATTTTTGCCCTTGTCTAGTCAGCAAGAGACTATAATTATGTACTCTACATGTATATATGGAGCTCATGCTTCGGCACAATTTTGCGAGAATTTGCACCTGTTTTTTTTATCTTGCCCAATATTCCCAGAAAAGCTCCCCTCTTGTTTTGGAAACAGGGGAGACATGCACCCTCATACATGCACCCCATACATTGTACATGTACTCTCATACATGCACCCCATACATGCACCCCATACATGCACCCCATACATGTACTCTCATATAATGCACCCCATACATGTACTCTGATACATGCACCCCATACATGCACTCTCATACATACACCCCATACATGTACTCTTATACATGTACTCTCATACATGCACCCCATACATGTACTCTCATACAGGCACCCCATACATGTACCCCATACATGCACCCCATACATGTACTCTCATACATGCACCCCATACATGCACCCCATACATGTACTCTCATACATGCACCCCATACATGCACCCCATACATGCACCCCATACATGCACCCCATACATGCACCCCATACATGCACCCCATACATGCACCCCATACATGCACCCCATACATGCACCCCGCTAAATACAGGTTTCTGTATGAAACGGACTGTTGTATGGGTCACTTGAGCTCTTGCCTGGCGTGACGCTAATTTAACGGTATTATCTTTCAGCATGACTGCTTTCTCTGACTATTTTGTTATTTAATTTTAACTTTTGAACGTTACGCATTTAACATTGAACCACTTTATTGCCCTTGTTGAAGAAAGGTTTTTGCAACACAAATACGAAATTAACGCTGAAAGCTTTATTCTCATTGGCAACTAGATTTAGGGACGGACCATTTGAAAATTGATGGAGAGGGGGCCCGGTTTTTTTTGCTCGAATTTTTTTACGACTCTCCGTTGCTGCAAGAATTTTTTTGGGCATCAGAACCTTGCACGATTTTTTTAAAGTTTCGCCCTTGAGTGATTTTTTTCTGGGTGATATTGCAATTGGCTCGCTCGATTATTTTCTGTGCAAATTCGGCTTGCTCGTTTTTGTTTTTTGTTATTTGGGGGGGGGGGGGGGTGGGGAGGAGGTGATTTTGAACATTTACCGCGATCCCGTTTCTCCGATCTAGTGAGATGGCTTTCAGAAGCTCCAACTCCAAAAATATTTTATGGTTGCTTTGTCGCATTTCGGAGGAATCGTATTACAAAGCCGTGCAGGGGAGCTTTCGGTGAAAAGGTGAAAACAAAATCCGACAAGATATAAGGGTAGATATGCGGGAAACACCGTCTAGAGCTCTCTTTTTAGAATTTCCCAATTCCCCAACAAATTGTTGTTTTGCAGCAGAGATATCAATTGACATTGTGTAAAAAAATCAGACAAATCGAATCAATTCTTCTTGAGTTAGAGCTTTTTAAAAACTGTATTTTGGTTGTTGATTTCCGATCAAAGCTACGCGCCGCATCGAGAATATTTTATAGCCGGTTCTAGTTTTCTTATGACTTAGAAAATGGAAAAGACGAAAGGTCCTTGAGGGAAAAAGCCAAAGCGAACACCTATTAATGACAAAGGAAGGGCACAAAAATCAAAGGCATCCATGTAAACCAGGTGTTATACTCTGTTGGATCTCCGTGGATAAATAAAGTTGTCTATGTCCTTAAATGCCAGTGACAGCGATTAGGTCCTTAAACAGCACGGCAAATACGTGGTGTTGGTTTCAAGCGATTCAGAGTTTTAATATGTTTCCATCTAAGCTTTCTTGGAAACGAATCTTCTCTCGGCTGGTTCCTATCAATTCTTCTTTATGTTCAGATGTGGACCACTCGGCACTCTGTCTGAACTTGTCGGGTTTTGCGAGGCTCGTAGTCGTATGCATTGTTTGGCCTTGTTTTGCTTCTTTCCAAGCTAAGGGCATCATGCTGGAGCTTAGCCCTGCTGGAGCATTTAGCCCTGCTTGCTTTTTGGAAGACATAAGGCCAACAACCCATGGATCGAGGCTGGAAAAACGTTTCTCAATAAACATTGAAATGAATTCATGCTAGCTTTCGTTACGGGCGAGTGAGCACATGTCATGTGTTAATTGACCTGCTGTCAATCAAACAGAACTTCTTACTTCCGGTTAAAAACTTCCTTTTGCGTACTGATTTTTTAAAAACAGTTTTGGTATGTGAAAAATTGCTGCCAAAACTTAGCTTGAATTTCAGCCGTCTCCTCCGGTTCGGAGGAACGAACCGGAGGAGACGGCTGAAATTCAGGCTAGGCGAAACTACAATTCTGTGGGAAAGTATTTTCCCCCCATTTTTTAAATTTTAAAGGAAATTTGAGATCTTCGTATCACCGTATCGCTGTATCACTGTATCACTGTATCACTGTATCTTGGTATCTCTGTATCATTGTATCTTGTAACACGTTATATACCAAGCCTACATGCACCCCATACATGCACCCCCATACATGCACCCCATACATGTACTCTCATATAATGGACCCCATACATGTACTCTCATACATGTACCCCATACATGCACCCCATACATGCACCCCATACATGCACCCCATACATGTACTCTCATACATGCACCCTCATACATGCACCCCATACATGCACCCTCATACATGTACCTCATACATGCACCCCATACATGCACCCCATACATGCACCCCATACATGCACCCCATACATGCACCCCATACATGCACCCCATACATGCACCCCATACATGCACCCCATACATGTACTCTCATACATGTACTCTCATACATGCACCCCATACATGCACCCCATACATGCACCCCATACATGCACCCCATACATGCACCCCATACATGCACCCCATACATGTACTCTCATACATGTACTCTCATACATGTACTCTCATACATGTACTCTCATACATGTACTCTCATACATGTACTCTCATACATGTACATGCACCCCATACATGTACTCTCATACATGCACCCCATACATGCACCCCATACATGCACCCCATACATGCCCTCTAACACATGCACCCCACACATGTACTCTCATACATGTACCCCATACATGTACTCTCATACATGCACCCCATACATGCACCTCATACATGCACTCATACATGCACCCCATACATGTACCCCATACATGTACTCTCATACATGCACTCATACATGCACCCCATACATGCACCCCATACATGCACCCCATACATGTACTCTCATACATGTACCCCATACATGTACTCTCATACATGCACACCATACATGTACTCTCATACATGCACCCCATACATGCACCCCATACATGTACTCTCATACATGCACCCCATACATGCACCCCATACATGCACCCCATACATGCACCCTCATACATGCACCCCATACATGTACTCTCATATAATGGACCCCATACATGTACTCTCATACATGCACCCCATACATGCACCCCATACATGCACCCCATACATACACCCCATACATGTACTCTCATACATGCACCCTCATACATGCACCCCATACATGCACCCTCATACATGTACCTCATACATGCACCCCATACATGCACCCCATACATGCACCCCATACATGCACCCCATACATGCACCCCATACATGCACCCCATACATGCACCCCATACATGCACCCCATACATGCACCCCATACATGCACCCCATACATGCACCCCATACATGCACCCCATACATGCACCCCATACATGCACCCCATACATGCACCCCATACATGCACCCCATACATGCACCCCATACATGCACCCCATACATGCACCCCATACATGCACCCCATACATGCACCCCATACATGCACCCCATACATGCACCCCATACATACACCCCATACATGTACTCTCATACATGCACCCCATACATGCACCCCATACATGTACATGCACCCCATACATGTACATGCACCCCATACATGTACATGCACCCCATACATGTACATGCACCCCATACATGTACATGCACCCCATACATGTACATGCACCCCATACATGCACCCCATACATGTACATGCACCCCATACATGTACATGCACCCCATACATGTATGTATGTACATTTTATTTTAATCAAAAGCAAGCCCTGTATACAATGTATATGTATGTTTAATAAATAAGTATATCTGTGTTAGTTGAATTATTTTATTCTTTTTATCCTGTTTGCAGTTCTTATTACAGTGACGTAAAGTCAGTAGGTAGTCTGCCATCAATCAAGGATGTGTTCAAATGGGTGTGTGGACCAGCACTTGGTAGTTCTATGGGTGTATTCTTTCAACATGAGGTACAAAGTATGTGTAGCCAGATAATTGCACTAGACAGTTCTAATTTTAAAACAAAATGATATTAGTTTTCAGTATAACAAATTGATACACCTAAGCTGTTCCTTGAGGTGATTGAAGTCCACTGTTCCTTTTTTTTAAAGGTAGAATCTGACTTATAAAATGCCCAACACGTAAATTTCACACGGGGCTATATAAGCGTGGGGGCACAGCATCAAACCAGTTAACAAATGTTGTGTTGATGCTGCCTTATCTCCATGTCCAGTACTACATGTACATAAGGCTACTAACAGTAACTCCATGTAACCTAACAGTATTTATTCCCTTTCAGAGTCCTTTCAAAATATCCATAACCTTTAACCAAAGTGACGGGAACAAGGAGCTAGAATTCTTGTAAGTAATTAATGTTTATAAAATGATCAGAACAATGTACAGTGTACATGTACTGGTAAAATGATTTATTTTTCCAAGTTGTAGTTCATGACTTTTTTTGACACAATAGGGTGATTTATTCAAGAGGAAGTAGTAAGTAATAGTAGTAAAAACTTTATTTCACCCCGCTAGCCCCAACAACCCTTAAGCTGATTTCAATGAGGGGCGTGAACTAACTTACAAGAATATTGTATGAACTAATTATATTAATTAATAAAATTAGATGTCTAATACCGGTATGTTATAAAAACTATTTACAACGTATAAGTGTCCTTAAAATAAGGGAAAAAACTACATGACTAAAACTAAAATACTGACAGGCTTATCTACTGGCGATATGGCGTGGGCCAACAACACTGATATTTATGATGACATACATGTAATGTGGTTTTTAAAACAATGGAGCGTGGCTGCGAAGTTCTCAACAATAAATATTTATTTGCTATTTATACAATGGCTTAATTAAAGCTGTGGCTTCAGTTAGTCACAAACTTTAGTTTTTGACCGGAATTTATGTGATTGTTTACAGCTTAATAATAATGCCTGTTTGCACTAAGTAGGTGAAATTTTGTTTGTTTTGCAAAAGATTCTGTACTCAGCAAACATTTAAGAGCAAACAACTTTTTGGCCAACCAAAATGTTGTTGAGCACTACCCAATATCAAAGACGCAGAAGAGTAACTTTGGAGGCCTCCAATTTTTTTATCAGATGCGACAATCCATTCTATGACAGCCAACATCAAATTGTTCTCAGCAAACAGTGGATACTTTGGGTTTATATTTCAATATGATGTTTTAGTTAAACAAATAGTTTGTATCTTAAGTGCAAACACAATTACCAAAATAAGTAGTTACAAAATTATCACAATTACCAAAATATGTAGTTACAAAATTAGCAATATTTTCGTAGAGGAATTCTAGTGCGAACAGCAGGATGTACAGGTGTAATATTTATTAGCTAAGCCACTATACTATAAGCCATAGCTTCTAACTTCTTCTTAGCTAGGACAATTAATTAATGCTCCGGGTAAGAACGACTGAACCGTAAAGAATGTAAACAGCAGGGGTTTCGATAACTTTTTAGGCAACCGGCGGTCCTGGCGTTAGAGGCGGTGGTTTACCTAGTAAACTTTACTGAACACTTAACAAAAAAACAATGATCGTTTGAAGTAGCCGGCGATAAGAAGCAAAGTAACCGGCGGTTTATCGCCGGTAGCCGCCTTCTATTGAAACCCCTGAAACAGGTGTTAATTTTCTGTTCTTCTTTCTCATTATTTAATTGGTTGATACTCATAAATTCAACAGAAGACCATCAAAGTAATGCACTTTCATTAGATAATTTTTGAAGTTTCAATTTATTTTTGATCAAACTAACTATGGTTTGATTTTGGAGAAATTCGTATATAAGGAATGTTATCAAATTTATGATTCAAAGATCTTTTGTTTTCTCCCTTTCCCATTGGCTTGACTTTTTGTGTTTTCTTTACGTTTTCACAGTAAACATGGTCAACAGCATACAGTTTCCTGCTATGTTTGCTTGTAACTTTAACAGTGGGCATCTCAGACAGCACTTGAGACAATCATATTCAAGCAAAATCGTATGAGGGTATATGCCCATTGCGACGGGTCTATTGTTCTTGGGGTAGTTCTTACGCGAGCCATTACTTAAAGTGCATATGAGCCCAAATTTTTTATCATTAAAATCGATTCTCCATCAAGTAAATAGTTCAATCGTAAAATATTTCTTAATTTGAGTGCTGCGTCTATGAGTTATAGAAGTTTCTATTTCCGATATGCTAATTATGTGACGACATGTGAGGCCAACAAAAGGTCACTTCTTTCTCCTTGTGAATGAAACTATTTCTGATTTATACAAAACATTTGGCAAAATCACTGATATAAGGCCCAAATATTACATGGATGTTTAGAAAAATATGTATATTTCTGCCAGCACATTTTTGCATAATAAATGAGTCCTCACATGTCGTCACATACATGTAATTAGCATATCGGAAATAGAAACCTCTATAACTCATAGACGCAGCACTCAAATTAAGAAATATTTTACGATTGAACTATTTACTTGATGAAGAATCAAATTTAATGATAAAAAATTTGGGCTCATATGCACTTTAACAATCACATATAACTAGTACGAAGTATTTGCCTCATATACAGTGTACAATGTAGATGGTTGAGCTTGATTTGTTCTTTGTTTTCCAGAGCTGACGTTGACCCAACAAGATTCAAAGAGAGGAAAAAGAAAAAGGTACAAACTAAAATATACAGCATGTGTACACTGCATGTACAAATGTAGTAGGTTTCACATATTAACACTGACCAACCGGATCATTCCATCATTATCAGTATGGCTAAGATCAGTGGAACCGAAATGGTTTGGGAGAGGTGTCAAAGAGGCCATTAACATACGGGTTCGTGGGCCCAGCCTCAATCGGGATGGGGGAGATTTAATTTGCCCCCCTGTATGGAGTAATCTCATTAAATCACGGATCCGGGGTCCTAGGTCCTCCACTCACTCACTCACTGACCCAAAACAACTTCACTGTCTTGTAACTGCACATTTGGCATGGTTACATAGTGATCAACATTGATGGTTTCAGCCGAAAGCTTTTATTAGTTAATTACTAATCCAGAGAAACTCAGTATTTAACATTTCAAATAGTAGGTTTCTGTTGTAAAGTTCTAGGTAAGGATGTAGGTTTTTGTGAACTAAATATTAGATATAGTGTCTTAGACATAGACATAGAATCACAATGGAAGGGCTGTGTGCAACAAGGGCGTAAGTGACTTCTGGTCACATTCTAAATTCTCTGTTTTCTAAGGGAGAATTTAGAACATGATCAAGAGTCACTTATGCCCTTTTTGCACATAGCCATTTCAATTTATTTTATTTTATGGTTGCTAAGATATCCAGTTACATTGTATGTTGTTATGTAATACTAAGTTTACAGTTATGTTATATACGACCCCACAAGCATTAATTTTATGCCTTATTTCCAATTCTTAATGTGTCAAAATAAGAGTTTTTATTATTAAGAAACATTCAATCCAAGCAGGAGTCCATAACGAGGAGCATCCACATCTCCTATATAGTTGTCACAGCGTTTCTACAAGTTGGGTTATTTTTAGATTATTTTCCCTGCCAATTGGTAGATTGCACTGTGGTGGAACAAAAGATGCCTCATTAGCTACTTTTGTTATACTAAACAACATGGATGCTACGCTTTTGTGATTTGATTCCCTTAGGAATAATTGCAACTAAACAATAGCGGGAAACCATTCTAAAAATAACCTAACTTGTAAAAACGCTGTGACATAGGCCTAGTATGTGGGATGGACACTCCTAGTTATGGGCTCTTGATCCAAGGCAGAGATATAATAATATAACTTTTCCTGCTTTGATTTCATTTGAGATGCATTTTTTTTCTTTAGACGTTGTTACACAATTGTTTTGAAAAAAGTATGACCAAATTTGGATGTAAATGTCTCACAATATTCATCTTATTTTTTTGTACTTCTCAAGCACTACCGGTAGTTATTTTTGCAACGTTACTTTTTTAAGATGCCATATTATTAATCAACCTGATTAATAATTCATGACGAAAAACAAAGGAATGAATGAGTATATCTGATACAGAATCAATGAGATTTACTTTAATTTTACTTAGATTTTTTGACCAAAATGCCATTAAATCCATCTCCGAAATAGCCAAAAAGCCACTATTTATTTCTACAGTTGATAAGCCATTTACACAATTTACGGTGTTGTATCGGATCTGTATCTATTAAGGGCAAACGAGGTAACATCGTGTGGAAACGTTTGTGAATTTTAGTGATTTTGTTCACAAAGTGTATGCATAAATGGTACTAGCTCTGACCATCAACCAATCAGCTTCGGGGTGCCCCAGGCAGCGTTTTAGGCCCGCTATTATTTATTATGTATGTGAATGATCTCCCTCGCGCTGTTAACCTCTGCAGTGTAGAGTTATATGCTGACGATACGCTACTCTATTTTGCCAGTAAGTCAGTTGCAACTGTTGAGAATAATTTAACCTTAGACCTGGGTAAAAGTAAGTAAGTAAGTAACTTTATTTAAGTGTCAAATGTATTTAGCTTTGCAACTAATTGGGGACACTAGTCCTATGATTTTACGTCCTTATCCGAGAAGATGTGAAGGTCTAACCATTTGCAGTTGTTTCACAAAGGCAGCACCTTCTACTCAGTTATTTTAAGACCCTGAGTATTGGTCCGGCCGGGGTTTGAACCCGTGACCTCCCGCTCAACAGACCGGAGCTTAACCACTGAGCTAACCGGGGGCGGTAATGTCATCTGTTGGCTGCACGCTAATTTAACATCTATTGACAATACTAAAATGATGTTGATAGGTACCCATCAACGACTCGTCCAGTCAGTAATTTCACTGTTCAGGCTAATGGCCATAATCTTGAAAGAGTAGAGAAGTAACTTCAATACCTAGGAGTCATATATCAGACCAAAATCTTTCTTGGAAGGAGCATATTGAGTACATAGGGTAAAAAGATCTCATCTCGCCAAGGCATGCTACGCAGAGCACGCAAAGTTCTACCGAGGTATGCATGCATTACTCTTTATTGCGCAATGGTCCTACCATTATTTGATTATTGCTGTAGTGTTTGGGACAGTTGTAGCCTGGGCAACAAAGCATACTTGGACAAGCTCCATCGGTGGGCTGCCAGTATCATCGAAGGCAGAATTGTTGAGTATGCTGAGTTGCCTAATGTCTTCAGCTGGCCTGACTTACAAAAACGGCGAGACTATTTGAAGTCGATCTTAGTCTTTAATTCTATCCATGGTTTAGCCCCATAATACCTCATTGGCGAATTCAAACATGCCAGGGAAATTCATAGCTACTGCACTTGGCACCAAGACTTATTGCGCGTTCCTCTATCTAAAACCAATAGGTACAATGTACCAAGGTAGCTTCTGTATAAATGGAGCTCGCACATTCAATTAACTTCCCCTGGGTATAAGACAAATCTCTAATCTCGAGGAGTTTAAGACCAAGGCCAAGCACCATTTCAAGCGCTAGATAGATCACAGCGTAACTATACTATCAAATTTTGTAATGCTTGTATTATATGTAATTTCTATATACTGTAGTGTACTGATGTTTCTATTTTGTAATCATATTTATTTTATACATGACTCTATTTAAACTAGCCCTATATAGGCTAAACTGGACGTTCCTGTTAAAATATTTAAAATAAATAAAACAAGAAAACATTTTGGAAACAGTTGTATTCACAAATGTTTCCACATCAGTGTTTATTATACTCCTTTGTTTCAGCCTTTACTTACAGCACCGCCATTCATTCTGTAACTAAGTACTTACAGATTGTACTTTGTATATGTACGTACATGTATCTGATTTGTTTGCAATACACTCTATGCTTTTTAATTCCCAGAGAGCTCCTGAAATACCCATGTACTCAGTGTCTTCAATCAGCAAGGCCCTCGTGGCTCTGGATACAGCAGACCAATTTAGGAAGTATGGAAACGTTATTGACATAGTATGTTTGTTATTGATCATTAGTAGTAATAACCAACTGGTGTTTTATCACGAATCCTGCAATATGATTGGCTAATCTACTCACTATCTATTCTGTGATTTTCAAAAGCAAATCAAGGGCTACCAAGTCATCAAATTACAACAAAAGTATTCTTGTTTGAGTTTAATATTGAACAACTACACTGTAGTTGGTTTCCACTAAATAAAAACTATTAGACTACTCACTCTCAGTTTCTTTGAGCTTCGCTCCTCATCAACTGTCAGCCGTTATAGGTCACCAAAACATTTTGGCGCGCACTTATTGGCCAAAAGCGATCACGTGTCGTCCGCAGATGCAAACTATTTAACAATTAGACCCGCAGCCCGAATGGGCTACGAGTCAATAGCTCACGAGGCGCAGCCGAATGGGCTATTTAACTCGTAGCCCATGAGGGCGAGAGGTCTAATTGTTTTAGTATAAACTAACTAGTCGGACAGTAGAAAATAATAGAAAGAAACAAAGTTGATTTTTTTTTGTTATTTCGTGAAAATGCGTGCGGTTTTTCTCTACCATGGGCTATCACAAATAGACCTTAGTAGCGTAGCCAATCAGAATGCAGGATTCGTAATAGTCCACTAGTTGGTTTATACTAACAGGCGTTATAGTTCACCACAAAATTTTGGCGTGCCCTCATTGGCCAAAAGCGATCATGTGATGTGATAGTTGTCCTCCGCGGATGCGTCCTCCGCGAATGCAAACTATCAGGCGTTATAGTTCACCACAAAATTTTACCGCGCGCTCATTGGCCAAAAGTGATCACGTTACGTGATAGTTGTTGTCCGCGGAGGCAAACTATCAGGCGTTATAGTTCACCACAAAATTTTGGCGCACGCTCATTGGCTAAAAGCGATCACGTGACGTGATAGTTGTCGTCCGCGGAGGCAAACTATCAGGCGATAGTGCCCACTGAGAGCGGAAGACAATTTTGTGATGAACAATAACGACAAATAGACTGTGTTTGTCTCGGAACTATCGGCTGATAGTTTCCCTTGGAAATTTGATGTTCTTAAAACTAGCATATAAGCCCTTGAAGTTCGTTCTCGGGCTTATATTTGTTTTAAGAACATCAAATTTCCGCGGGGAACTCAGCCGATAGTTCCTCGACGTACACAGGCTATTTGTATAATAGAAACTTCGAGCTCATAGTGTAATTATTGTTAAATAGAACAAGGAGCGTGCGTTAGAACTGAGCTACATGTAATAGATACAAAATGAGTGGCCATGCTTTATGGGATTTATAAACTCGAGCTGAAAGTGAGAGTTTGTAAATCTCATAAAGCACGGACACAAATTTTGTATGGGACTTATCAAACGTTTAGATGTAGAGAGTCATGTTTTCAGTTATTTTGGCGATACGACTTATTTTGGCGATACGACTTATTTTGGCGATACGACTTATTTTGGCCGAGAAAATCGAAGCAAAAGTTTATGTAAATCAGGACGAAATCTCTAGCAGATTTAAAGATCACTTATCGGTTGGTAATTTCCATTTTTTTTGCTTATTAATGAGTTTGATAAATACTTGTAAACTGATAAAACGGAAAACAAAGATTTTGATAATAATAACACAAACCAAACACCAACACCAATCTAAAAGCAATAAAATAATAAATAATTGTTTTTACAAAAGTAATTTCTCAGTGACCGGGGTTGAAATCAGAGGAAAATCCCACTAACAACTGTTGGTAGTTGTCACTAATTATTACTAGCAACATGGTCTGATCTACTAGCAACATGGTCTGATCTACTAGCAACATGGTCTGGTCCACTAGAGCGCAGTCATTGTATCTGTCAAACATTGCTCAACAAATAGCTCTAATTGAACAATAGACATTGTTACATAGCCATAAGTTTTCCAGATACAACACATGCTCTCATTGGTTGAACCGCGGTCACGTGGCAGTCATCAAAATCCGATATATCCCGTGCGGCATACAATTAAAATGTATCTCACCACGTGATCACATCGTGACAGAAAATGGTGTCGCGCGTGCCACTGGCGAGAAAAACATGTTGTGTACCAACGATCAGGGAAAAGGAATGTTATAATAGTCCAGTTTCGCATTCAAGAATTACCGCTGGACGCGATGACTACAGACGCATTACTCAACGTTACTCTCATTCTGATGATAGATATTCATTATCGTTACTGTATTTTAGTTTTCTATGTAGTAATTTTCAATCGAGTAGTGTATAGTCCCTATTCATAAATACTTATTTCTGTTTCAATAGTTTATCCACATGTACAGAAAACATTATCATTACCACGCGAAAAAGCAAGTTAAAATTAGTGATCTTGAGATATTTGAAGGTTGTAACTTAAAAATCAACGAAGTTATAGCCATTTGAAATTAGAGAGATTTGAACGAGAGAAACGATGGAGGCCTTTCTAGCCTCGCTTTCATGTTTTTTCAGCATTTAAGATCGCTATACCTCAACAATATTTGTCCACATTGCTTTAAAACTGAACACAATTACTAGTTTTAATATAGTCTTCCATGTGGTATTATTAGTTTCGCTCCACAAATTTATCTTCCAAATTATGCTAATGAGAGGAGGCCATTATGAATTCGGTCTATGTTTTCCGAGTACATTTATATATTAGACTGACTATATATGTATTTTCAAGCATGTATGTTTATAAAAATTAATATTAGCTTGGTGTTACCCTCTTTAAATATTGTTAATTTCTATTATTAGTTATTTATTATTATTATAAATACCAGCGGCAAGATGGGTTATTCACAACTGTATGTTTGTTGTAGTTTGAACTTCTGCACCTTCTTGCTGGTATTTGTGAATATTTTACCTCAGAATGAAACTAACGTTGGGTAAAGGCGTCTGTAGTGATCGCATCCAGCGGTAATTCTTGACGTGCATATGAGGCGAATTTTTTGTCTTCGTAATTTTACTTTTCAATATGTAAATAAAATGTATGTACATGTAAACTTTAAAATGCTTCAAAACAAAAATTTAGTTGTGATTTTGGTGCATAAAAACGGTTTACTTTTCATCAAAACATGGTCCGGAGACTGGAGTCGAGTTTATTTTGAAATTCCATCTAGTGACGTCACGTTGGTTGCAAAGGTTTGTTTAGGTTTGCTGATTTCTACTCACAGGCGATTTTGGAAAGGAGACAATATATCAAGTGATCCGAGGGGTTCATTTCATTTCATTCTTTCCGCCATCTTGTTTTGGTTGAGATGCAACCAATGTGACGTCATTTTGCCCGCGCGATTTGGAGACCATTTTTGGGAGCAAAGTAGGGTGAATTTCACGGCTTGTAAAATCAATCTTATTTTTTCTCCCGACTTTTCAAACTTTGGAAACGTCTTTAAATTGCTAAATATCAAAAGTATGCAATAACGTATTTTGCTTCATATGTACTTTAAATGCGAAACCGGTCTGTTGTAGTCTCCTTCGCACCCGTTCTTAGAACGGGTGCGAAGGAGACTAGGTCTGTTGTTGCTATATAACAAATCACTAAAGACTCCATCTCGGGGAACATCGAGGATGTCAGGGAACATCGAGGATCTCGGGGAAACAAAACTCACTGTTTCACTCGGGAGCCAGTGTTATATAGGAAACAGGATTTCGTGCTATTTAGTGCACAATTTGTTTCACGGATGTAATGACTGTGGTCTAGCAACAAATTATAGTTCAGCAAGATTCTACTAGCTGCAGTTACGATTTGTCATGACATTTCGAGCCCTGGAGCATTGCCTGAGCAGTTGGATTTACAAATACAATTGACATATTACTTAATCCACTATTGTAGATATAGCTACTGTCCTCCTCGTCCGCCGATCTCTAGAGGTCGTTGTGTAGATGTTGTGTGTTCTCATGGAGCAGTACTCTTAGCAGGTGTGTGTCACTCTAAGCTTCATACATGTACCTCTTCGTTTCATTTCTCCAGTGACGCAACCTTGCAGAGGATTTTGAACAAAGTACAGTCTGCAACAGATTAGGATATGTAATCGTCTGTCTTTTATTTTGTGCAATTAGATGAATACCGTGTCTGAGTAGTATTTCAAAATTTTACCTGGATTGCACAAGCCTGCAGGGTGAACTTTTCAATTCAACTGACAGTGCCTCTTAAATCTTTAGAAATCTTTAGAAATCTTTAGAAATCTTTTACATGTGAGAACACTTTTCTTTATTTCTCTAGTCTTTTTTTGACAAACAAAGCCTGTTAAAGTGTTGTTGTTGCGTCAAGTTTGGCCATTCAAATGGATTTTCTCTCTGCATCACAGCCACTAGTTATTATTATTTTTCTTGTAACAGGTCGTTATAACAAGTACTCGCGTAGGTTACCACAGACCCCGTGGGTTATAGATGGCAAGCGACATCTGGAGTCCTCAGTACAGGTTTGTATTGTTTATTAACGATCAATGGCTCATAGAAAATGGAACTAGTTACCGTATAGGGTGTAAACACATTGTATTATAGAAGAGAGAGATCTGGGGGCAGAGGTTCCTTGTGTGACAACACTGGTTGATTTACAAAAAAAATTCACAACTTCCTGGCCTTTTGAAACATCTTCGTGGTTCTGACAGTTCTTGCTTAACACTCCAGTACATTCCCTTCTCGTGAAAAACTGCTCATTCCTTTGCCTTTCTGCTGGCGACTGCAAGGGTAAAGATTTCAATCCACCATACGGGAAAAGATGGTGGCCGTACTTTTGACCACAATGCCTTGCGAACCTAACACAGTAAAATAAACACGTAGAAAACCCCTGTTCTCTTCAATGACAATATATTGGCAACATCACTTGTACTGGCTTGTTTTTTAAGATTTAAAACCTCCCCACTGCAATTTTATATCAAATGTAAAGTTTTTCGCACGCAAAGAATTGTGGGTAAAAGTACAATCCAGCATCTTTTTATCGACTTATCTACTTTTACTTACGAGAACGACAAGAGCCCGATTCAAACGTTGAACTTTTCATGCGCCAAACTTAATTAGAACAAAAGAAGCAGCCTGATTATCTTTTGTTTCAATTCCGTTCAGCGCTTGAAAATGTTCGACCTGTTTGAATCGGGTCTACGTCATAATTCCAAGTTCGTATATGAAGCTGTAGATTGTAATGCACCTTTAATATCTTTAAATCTGTTAAAATCAAACCGTTAAAAGCAATGCACTGTACTCGTATTCACCACGTATACTGGGAAGGTAAACACCCGCTATGGGCACAAATGCCTTGTCTATAGGCGAATCTTTGTTTCGTTTTTTTCTCATTAGCATACAGTAAACTTCAAGCGACGTAGATACAAACAGACATAGTCTATAAATCGAAAGAGGTTGTCACGCTTGATAATCACCGAAAATTTGAGAGTGATATGATAAATATATTTTGAGGAATGAGCGTTTAAAATTCTCAAAATTTACAAAGAATGTAGTGCTGTCAGCAACTCTTGCCACCCAGCCCATTACAGTTTTGAAAAGTCAATTTCTCCGTAAATATTTAACATATCAATATCAAATTTTCGGTGATTACTAAGTTTAAAATTATCTTTCAACTGATGCAGTTTGTTTGTTTGTAGCTTCAAGTTGAATTGATGGTAATCAGCAAAAATGTAAACAATGACCTCAGCAAGCTTTGCCTATAGTATATTAGGATGTTTACCCTATATATCTGTTTAAAAAGGTTTAGCAATATTTTAAGAAATTGTAACTTTACTTTGCCTCTAGGAGAAGATATGTGACATTATCATGCCAAAGATAAAAGCTGATGGTAAGAGCATGGACGTCATCAATCACATAATGCGCGGTTTGTGCCCCCTCCCCTCCCCCCACAGTGAAACAACAACAAATAATAATTATTTGCATCTTGTACAACAAACGGTACATCGGTTTGACACTAATAATCGTATATAATAGAACTAACCAAATACAGTAAGAGCTAGCCGGTCTTGAGAATAGATTGAGAATAGTTATGAAAAAGTAAAAAGGTATTCATTTATATAGCGCAAATTCTACATGTATATGAATACAGTATATCCAAATGCGCTTCACAAGGTTATTTTTGCGATACGGACTGCTATTGTGGCGCAATGTACTGCCGTGCAGTTTTCAATAATGAGTGATTGTTAGTACCTCAGAATACCAGGTTGTTGTGAGGTATGAATCGCAAATGTCACAGCTATTCTAACAGTAAATTTGGAGATCAATTCGAAATCTTTGTAGATGTTAGGGTCATGCAGTCATAAATATACTTTGCTGCAAAATGAGCTACTTCCATGGGCGGATTAATGATCAAGTTATACAATTGTTCATCGAACATACATCTTGCGTTACATTTTTTTGTGGTTTAAAGGGTGCGACGGAAGCAGGCTTAGTATTCAAGGCGGGTGTTAAATATAAGATTCAAAATAAGTATATCCAGTTGACTTAAAACTAAGAGCTTTCAAAATCTACAAATACAGTAAAACAATGTCTTCTATTTTCTTTAGTTTTATATTTGAGACAGTAATTACAAAAAAAAGATAATCTACATGGAGGGCTGACTGTGATGTTGTAAATGACAACTGCATGATTAGAATAAGTATAGAAATTTGTACAATAAACAAGACGACTAATGAGAATAATTATAGAATTTGTACAATAAACAAGACTACTAATGAGAATAATGATAGAAATTTATTCAATAAACAAGAAGACTAATGAGATTAATTATAAAAAATTATGCAATAAACGAGGACTAATGAGATTAATTATAAAAATGTATACAATAAACAGGAAGACTAATGAGATTAATTATAACATTTATACAATATACAAGAAGACTAATGAGATTAATTATAGAAATTTATACAATAAACAAGGCGAAACACGCGCTCTGTTTGGTCGATAGCATGATCTATTAGAGTACAGATGCACATCCACCGAGCGTTGCTGATGGTCTCAGTTCAACCAACTGTGCGTGAGAGTTATTATTTTGCGTACCGTAACTGCTATTATTTTTCCATTCTGCCAACAGATTGCAGATTTTCATCCGGTGGACGAGAGGACGTTGATGTGCGTATGTTAGGAACAGGTAGGCGTGCCCTTGGGAGAGAAGGGTGGTATGTTAAGAACAGGTAGGTCCACCCTTGGGGGTATGTTAGTAACACTTAGGCGCACCCTTGAGGGGGGAGGGGGGGGGGGGGGGGGGTAGTTTGCACGTTCTGGAGCTGGAATTTGTGCAAAATGATGGAACTGCAATGTTATTCCATGGATCAAAAAAGTCTTTTTACGATCCCTGGTTATTCTAATGAACCTATTACGTCAGGTGATGGTGTAGCAGAGCTTCGATTCCCCGTGCGCTCAACCACGTTTGTAAATAGGCAGTCGATCAGTTGCCTCCTCGTCGGCTGGAATTCCTATTCTTTTTAGTTTGACTACCGGTAATACACGACCCCACAAGCTGTCAGCTTTAAACACTTTCGTGTTAAAATAAGGGTCTTATTTTGCAGGTCGGCCGTTCGTGGTGGAGTTCGTGAATCCTCGTAAAACCATGCTCAGCTCCACCTTTCTGTCTGACGTCCAAAATGAAATCAACTCCTCTACTACAGACATTGCAATTAGGGACCTACAAGTCGTTACCAAGTACGTAAAGTCTCACTGATGTGTACGCTTTATAACTACTGAACAGCTAGGAGATAGAAGGCCGAAGGGTTCAGCAGATATCTCACAGAAACAGATCTGCATTAAGCTAATCGCCTCGAGCAGAATGGCTTAAACAATCAAGAAAATGAAAGAAATGACGAAAATGCAGACAAGAACCATTAGGTTCAAATTTCCCATAAAAGTGAATTTTGCGCCGTAAAGCAAATATATATTTTTACTGAATTGGCGGTTAATGTGAAGGGTTTTATAAGTCCCGTGAAACTGAGAGGGGGTACATGTATGTATAACCTCTGTAGAAGAGGTGCCTATACTGGGAGAGGGATAGCTTGGGGCAAGAACAAGTTAACTACGACGTGCACCAAAATGTAAGTAAAACTTAAACTGTGTTATCAAGGAATTTGGGTTTTCAAAATAAATAACCGTTACCGAGGTACAGATTGCAAGAAATCTTTCAGAACTCTAAAATTCTACCAGTTGCCTCGACTATATAGCTCTTATTTGGTGAACCTTGACCAGTTCTCAATCGAGTGTTGAGAGTAATATGATTTCTTTGGTTTTGCGTATGGTTGTAAATATTGTTTTGTAATGGTTAGTGCCGAAAGTAATATGATTTCTTTGGTTTTGCGTCTGGTTAGCTGTGGAAATAGTTTTCTAATGTTGGACCTTATTGTCGATAACGCCACCAGGGCCTGGTTGATTCAAGTAAGGGTTAGCGCTAAACTATACAGATTACAATTACAGGGGGGGGGGAAGCAATGGGCATTCCATGAAATTGTTATTTCAACATGGCTGCTTTCTCGGCAATGTTGCATTATCAGCCAATCGAATTCTAAACTGAAACCAAAATCGTTTGGTCCGTCACGCAATCAATTTGTTTTAGCGAGAGTTTATCCACGATTGCGTTGCCTGTTCCTCGCGATGTATTCAAGTAAAACCAATCACGAGTTACTTCAGTTCGTTAGAGCAGGTTTCAATTGAGCGTCGAAAGTTTTCGGTGATTGCTTTGGTTTTGCGTTTACTTAGCTTTTCTATTGGCTGTGAAAATGTTTTGTAATCAGTCAGCGAATCAAATTCAAGAGTAATATTATATATATATTTAATGTATAATTATCGATGAAATACCAGTGTATATTTCTTTCTAAAAAGTGTATCTTCACACGTGAAGATATCACTTTTGATAATATGACTTGCTTTCAAAGATTTCTAGCCTATTTAGTAAGAGATTGAAACTGGTATTTCATCGATAATTATATATTAAACAGAACATTACATGGCCGCTTGGAGATACAAATTTTATCTTCTCGTGTTGATGAAATATCTTCGCTGAGCTCACTCGTAAAATATTTCATCAACACGAAAAGATAAAATCCGGATCTCCAAGAGGCCATGTAATATTCTCTCTATATAATACTAGAAGTAATCGTAGATTATTAAAGTGCGTTCGACATAATGTTTTTGGCTACCTGTAGTAAAACAAACACAACCCTCAGGAGACTGAAAGATTGCTTCAGTGTTCTGGACTACACTGTTGATATTAACAGAGTGACTGTATTGTAGGTGTAAAGTTTTGAATGTTTTCACTAATAAGTTATACAACTTGTATACCAAGGGATGCAGCTCATCAAATTGTTGAGATAAAGGAAAACATTTTGGGCTGTAACACTTGCTGTGTATGCCTGTATTAGCTAAGCTATCTGCGGGTAAAATATTTTTATAGATACTTACAGGAGTATATTACACAGGGGTGTTCCTGTGCCCTTGCGTTGGGCCCTAACACAGTAGATGGTGTGTCTATTTATAGCCGCGATGTTCTTGTATGCGATTCCGTTGTCTTTTGTTCTCTTGCGCTTTAGTATTTTTTAGCAGTTTGAACCGTGTTAATTACAATTTTTCATTGCATCCTGATTGGTTAAAAGTGACGGCCTTTTTTTCTTCTCGCGGGAAACTCTATGCTAAAAGTAACTCTACCGTCTACAGTGTTGCGTGACAATATAATGTGAGAAGAGGAACACTCCTCTGTAATATACTCCTGATACTTATCAATAAAACTTGAGTAAAACCAATCGTGGTTTTGATTTTGGACGTTTCCTCCTGATTGGTTGCTTTCTCTTGCCAGTGAAACCAATCGGTATTCACTTTAGTTTGGTTCGTTGTAATTGCTTTGGTTTTGGTTTTACTACAGGTGAGTCAATAGGACATTTGCATGATGACCTCATTTGACTACAACTAATAGAATTCTGTGCGCGGTTCCCTTTGTTCCTCTAATTTAGACCATTGTCTTGGTATTCTCAAAGGAGTTGATAAATCTGAATTCGAAAAGGATTCTGGTAGTTGTAGTCAAATGATGCCATCATGCAAGTGTCCTATTGAAACCTATTCTATTGTCCCATTGCTGTTTGACTTACTCCTGTGATTGGCTCTGTACTTACTTTAAGCACGGTTTACACGGTAAGCATTTTGGGTACGGCACTCGTAATTTTTAGGTACGGCACTCGTAAATTTTAGGTACGGCACTCGTAAATTTTAGGTACGGCACTCGTATATTTTAGGTACGGCACTCGTATATTTTAGGTACGGCACTCGTAAATTTTGGGTACGGCACTCGTATATTTTAGGTATGGCACTTGTAAATTTTAGGTACGGCACTCGTATATTTTAGGTACGGCACTCGTAAATTTTAGGTACGGCACTCGTACATTTTAGGTACGGGTGCCATAACTTATCGGCACGGCATCCTCAATTGTTGTCATGTGAATAGAAATGCTCTGGGTACGCGTGGCCGAAAATCATGTGAAAAGGGCTCAATCCCGGTTTCTGGGAAACTACTCACCCACCCCTCCCTTGGCTATGCATCGTTCTGTTATTGGTTAAGCAATAAAGGTTAGGTTGAAGTCTGGGGGAGGGGTTAGGAGTGCCGTGCCCAAGTCAGGACTGCCGTGTAAAGCGAGCTTAAGTTTCCGTTTTACAGCACTGAATCGAAACCCGCTCTATCACACTTAAACTGGTAACTATATGTTCTTAGTCTTTGGTCCTTTTGATTTACAGAGAAGACTACTCAACTCTAAAAGAAGCTGAAAATAAGAAAACGAAAACATACAGGTAAAACCATTCAAATTATATTATGTTGGTAATGTAGCACATTTCATTGGATATTAAGCTATTCAGTTAATGATTATACCTTTGAAAACTGCACCTTGTTCTACGCACAGCATTTGAAATGGCGAACCCGTTTTTGCAGTAAGTCTCTGTGGATAATACCTGCTTATCATTGTATTTTCTTTTCATTATTATCCTTTTCCAATTTTTTGTGCGTGTTGTTGTAGGAGAAATCTGTAAATAAATAAGTAAATGAAGTACTGTTTAAAACACGAACAGCAGTGTTACTTGATAAAACACGTGCTGTGAGTGTTTTAAACGGCTTCAAAAACGCTTTAGAATGCAATGAAAGAAAGACGCACATCTCAAGGGAATGGTTACTTAATGAACCATTGAACCTTTGTATTCACAACGCCATGCAAAATATTCGAGTAATCACCGCCTGCAATTACGAACATCTCAAGGGAATGACATGAAGAAATTACCATACTATGTTGTTTGAAGCGGCGTTTCGCAATGCAAGAAGAACCTGCACTTGAAGGATTTGGTGTCGTGGTTTACCTCGATAAAGTTCAAGACTTGGAAGGCGATGTGACTGATATGACGGCAGACTCTAAATTTTTGACTCCGGCACAAAATATGTAAGTTTAATGCACGTTTTTATTATTTTACGGCCTTGAGTTTGGTTTAATAATTGGAAATAAACAGTGGCTCGGTAAACAAGTAATGGTAGTTGGATAACTTAATTTTAATAATATTATCTGTATCTCGGTAGTCTGCTGATATTAGTAAATTTAGTACAAAATTTATTATCTAGGTACCTTATGCTCCGTGTACATTTTGCTTTCTTTGGGTCTTTATCAGTGAATTCTTAATTAGGATGAAACTATATAAAATTTCATGTTCATTAGTATTCTTTATATAAAACGTTCATCCTAACTAGCAATTCAATGAGAAAGCTGAAACATCAATAGAAATTCCATTGTCTCAATCATTAACCCCGTTTCCCTCTGGGACAGAATTCAAATCCCTCCGCGGGCCTTTTAGAATGATGAGATTTTATCAGGTATAAAGGAGCATGCACGTGACTGATTTGCTTCATCTGATTGGACAAAATGCAAATTAATTATTCATGAGTTTTTGAAATAACGTTTCATACTCGTGTTAAGAAGCCTATTACAATACCAGATATATTTATTTATTTTAAGTATTACACTGATTTCCATAGAGGCCGTGTTACAATACAATATAATTAAGAAGTACATGTATATACTAATTCTAAGTAAACTATTTAAAAAATTCAATATATTGAAACATATCCGTCTAATAATAAGTAATTGTCTAAAATATATTAATTTATAATAAAAATAAATAAATAAATAAAAATTTAAAAAATAATGTTTTTTTCATCATTAATCATTTTGGAGAGTGACCATTCCAATTTGTTTTTAAACGAAACAAGATTATCTGCCTGATGCAGTTTTGTAGGAAGCTTGTTCCACAATTTTGCCCCGTCATAGCTAGCCGAAGCTTTTTTTCATGAATTTTGTATTGGGGCGAGGGATATGTAGTTTCGTGCTAGCTCCCCTCAAATTATAGCGCATCGTGTTTTCAACTGTTGTGAACAGTTCCGTAAGACAGGATGGCGCGCAATTTATTTTATTTTATTTTAAACATAGTTACTGCTTTGCGCTTAGCCCTCCTTTCATCGAGTCTATCACAGTCAAGCAATTTCAAGACTGAGTTGGAGCTGGAATTTTAGTCGGCTCTAAGAATTAGTCCGGCTAGCGGCCCTATTTTGAAATTTCTATAATTTATCAGAAGTTGTCCCAGACTTCACAAAAGTAATCCATGTGTGATTGAACAAGAGCATTATAAATTGTTACAAGTGTGTCTTGGGGTACGAACGGCGTTATCCTTTTGATTGCACCTAGTCCAGAGACAATTGTTTTCGAGATATAATTAACATGTTCGTCCCACTTCAGGTGCTCTTCGACTAGGACTCCAGCTGTTTTGCTGTGGGCGACTCTTCTAATTATTTGATCTCCATTTTTTTTTTTAAAGGCTTGTCTTCCAAATTTGTTAACCGTTGCCTCGAGCCAATAAGCATGAGTTCCGTTTTAGCAACGTTTAAATGCAACTTGTTGGCTATGAGCCAGTTGTGTATTTTAGCTAATTCACGGTTTGCAATAGTTTCAACATCAGTTTTGTTTGAGCCACATATCGTAATATTGGTATCGTCGGCAAACAGACATGGATTCGAAGTATCAAGGCAATTTGGTAAATCATTTATGTAAACGAGAAATAACAGGGGACCGAGAATAGATATATGTGGTACCCCATAAGTTATTAATTTCTCATTTGATTTAGTATTCCGAATTGTACATGACTGCATTCTGTTCGATAGATAAGACTGCACTGATTAAACTGAGTGATCCGCTTTGGACTCCATAAAGTTTTCACTTTTCTAATAGTATTTCGTGATTCACGGTTATTAATTGAAATTAATAATTTCTCATTTGATTTAGTATTCTGAATTGTACATGACTGCATTCTGTTCGATAGATAAGACTGCACTGATTAAACTGAGTGATCCGCTTTGGACTCCATAAAGTTTTCACTTTTCTAATAGTATTTCGTGATTCACGGTTATTAATTGAAATTAATAATTTCTCATTTGATTTAGTATTCTGAATTGTACATGACTGCATTCTGTTCGATAGATAAGACTGCACTGATTAAACTGAGTGATCCGCTTTGGACTCCATAAAGTTTTCACTTTTCTAATAGTATTTCGTGATTCACGGTTATTAATTGAAATTAATAATTTCTCATTTGATTTAGTATTCTGAATTGTACATGACTGCATTCTGTTTGATAGATAAGACTGCACTGATTAAACTGAGTGATCCGCTTGTGACTCCATAAAGTTTTAACTTTTCTAAAAGTATTTCGTGATTCACGGTATCGAAGGCTTTTTTTTAGATCAAGAAAAATAACATGTTAAATAGGCAACGATCCATATTTATTAAATGGTTAAGTAATGTTTATAAGCTTGTGAATGGTCAGTTTGAGGTCCGTAACTTTCAGTACAGACCTCAACATTGAAGCCAAGTTGGTTTTCATGAACTAAGCCATATGATATATTTTTCCACTTGGTCCATACCGTGAGTACCCTGGATGCCAGAGGTTCTACTGCCCTCTCTAACGCGAAAGGCACGAAGCGACGCCATCGAGGAGAGAAGTGACGAGATGGTGGGAGAACCTCTGGGCGCGCCAAGTATGAATCTCACTTCCATGCCAGACTAATCCCTTTTGATTGACTTCTGCGAGACCTTTTTCTGGCAAATTGTTAAACCGGCTTTGTCCACGTAGGCTTAATTCCCAACGGTTTATGAAAAGCCAGCACTTTCGGACAGCTGAAATAAATTACACTTTCCTCTCCCAAGGGCCGAAGCACTACACAGAACAGGTCAGCTAGTTTAAATGGCCTTTCATTCGGTTTTCTGGAGTGTTATGGAGCTCGAGGGAACTCGTGCGAACTCCAGCGACGCGACAGGTTCAACTACACGGAACGTGTAAGCAATGCCGCCCTTGGAAACTGCTATGGCGTGATCCAATCGCAGCAATCGTTACAAATGAATTTGCTCTAGGCCAATCAGAGGGCCAGGGTCAAATTCGGACTCAGACAGACTCGGGCATACTTCGCGCGCCTAGAGGTTCTCTCTGCCTTCTCGTCGATTCGCTCCTTCGCGCCTAAAATTGGCTTAGAGAGGGCAGTAGAACCTCTGGCATCCAGGGTAAACCGTGAGGCATTGATGCTCATTTTCCCGCTCTTTTTATTATCGGCGCACTTGACGTGCTTGGGCCATAAAGAAGTGGAAAACACGGTGCATAACTTGTGGTACGGTCCCCGCACTCGTGTAATGAGATGTATCAATTCCATCCTTATGCAATCATATCACCTTTACAAAGTATTACATGTCCTGTGATGTGCTATTCCCACGCGTTCGTTGGACCGTATTCCAGACTGATAAGAATACATGGAATAGTCTCTGGAAATCACTAGTTCGTGCACGCTTGCTGACATAGAGCAGATGGCGTATGAGTGGGACAAACTACGGTACTGACTACGGCACGGTTACTGTACGGCATGCCGTGACATTGAAATGGTTTCCCATTGTTTTTGTCCTGCTGATCCAATCAAATTACAGGGATACGGTACAGCACGGTTACGGTAAGGCTACGGACGTGCCGTAGTTTGCCCCTTATACCGCGAAATCTGCTCCATGATATTCAGGGTACATTATTGTTCCAGTAGCTAGAAAGTCCCGATATAAGCGATTTGTACTGATCATTCTGTATATTCTTAATCCGGAAACGGTCAATCGAACGTACCCTTGGATAAAACCATGCGTATGGTTACCCCAAAATGTCGATTGAGTGTCGAAAGCAGTCCGTGATTGCTTTGGTTTTGCGTTTGCTGAGTTTTTCTATTGGCTGTGGAAAATGTTTTGTGATTATCAGCCAATCAAGTGCTAAACTAAAACCAAACGTGTTTTGGTCCATCACGCCATCAATCATCACGCCATCCACGATTGCGTTTACTTTTCCTCGTGATTGGTTCAAGTAAAACCAATCGTGAATTACTTCAGTTCGTGATTGGCTCATTGTGTTTTTACTTGCTCGTGATTGGTTCTGTGATTACTTTGGTTTTGGTTTTACGACCCTCAATCGAAAACCGTTCTTTCCTTTCGTAATTGAAGTCGTTGTTTCGTTTCATGCGTCGGACGTTAGTGCTCTCGTCTGGACAGAGAAGGAAATCACGCGAGGAGACCTGGACAAGTTGGCAGAAATCAAGGTAAAACGTACATTTATTACCAGACCTTATCTCCTTTAAATCAAGAAAATGGCCTGGGGAGCGCCTGGAATAGGGTTGTGACGTCACATGTTGAGTATGCATAGGCCTTTTGCAGGAATCACTCACGTGCTGATATATCGCTTCAATAACCAATGAATGGGTCAGGAATCAGTCACGTGCTGATATATCGCTTCAATAACCAATGAATGGGTCCGGAATCAGTCACGTGCTGATATATCGCTTCAATAACCAATGAATTGAGTTGCATGGGAAAGCTTTACTGGATGGCAAGCGATCTTCAAAAATGCAGTTTTAGAAAGATCGACAATCGTCTGGAGTTGGAAAACAGCATTTACAAACAGGTTTTGCTAATAACACTACCGATCTCGTACAAGTGCCTTTAAATAAATGAAGTCCGATTTTGTTGCCACCAGTACAACCACGTGATTGCATTCCTGAAAAAGGTCCACTCAGTTTACTTAAATATATACAACCAACCTTGTTATTTATTCTCTCTTTACAGGACTTAACTCTTGCGCAGAAGACTCCACTTCGAGTGTTACACAGGTAAATATCAATAAAATACAACAAATGTTGACTAAATAACCTCTCATGTGCTCGTCCAGGCCTCAATTGCATACGATCACGTGGGCATGCGTATTAGAGATCGGAGCACACCGCGGCAGAACGTTGTGCGCCGCTGGCCGAAAGAACGAAGGCTCTGGAGTTCAAATACGAGTTTCCGAGGTCTTAAACGTTTTTTAGTAAATAATTTTATAACTTAGTAAACTCACAGTGAATTACAAATTAAGAGACCTTCAACCTGTGAAAGTCTTAGGCTTAGCTTTTATGTAGTTTTCTTGTTTTTCGCGAAACATTTCACGTAAATACGCATAAGTACTTAAAGTTAGAAACAGGGGTGATAGAGGTAATCGGCTAACGCTGTTGCCACCCAATTCAGGTCATGTGATGTAAACAGATGCTACTCTGTGGAATTATTCCTTTTTATTCTAATCATAATGCAGTCATCCCTATCTGAATAGAATTAATTTTTAAAGAGTCTATTCTCCAGAGTAATGTGTGTAACATCACATGATCTGAATTGGGTGGCAACTGAGTTAGCCGATACATCTATATGGAGCACCCATTGCTATTGCCAGAGCCTTTTCTTCTAAAAACATATCTTCCATATTCCAAGTTCAAGATGGATTTCACTCCTCATCAAATCCTGCATGAGCTGTCAGATAAAGATGTTAAACTCTAAGCCCTTGCAAATCTCTTAGCGTGCGTGTTCAGGCTCACTGCTGTTCACCCGAAAGTCGCAGATCGATACTTCTTGTCCGGTATTTCAGAACTAACGTCTTTAGAGACTAATAAAGTCTTGTTTTAGTGCACAAACATCTGCTTGCCAAATGCCCAATGGTTTATTTTGCGTCTAAGATACAGGGAACCGTTACCATGTCTCCCAAGCCAGAAGCTTATTATTAAGTATTCCGACGAACTCCAGGATCGAATTGGAATTGAGCTTAATTTTTGAGGAGGGAGGAAACCGGAGAACCCGGAGAAAAACCCTCGGAGCAAGGGCGAGATACCAACAAACTCAACTCACATAAGACGCCGGGTCCGGGAATCGAACCTCGGGCCACACAGTTGAGAGGCGAACGCTCATACCACTCCGCCGCACTTCCCGTTTAAAGGAGAACTGAACCCTAAAATCAACCCAACGTCTATACAAAGATGTATTCTAAAGAAATAAGTCCTGTTATTTTATTTTTCCCTGTTGCGCGTCTATGAAGAGAAAATTAGTCTTCGAGTTCGATTTTCCGCTGAAAAAGCTTTGTTGTGTGGCGGCTCAATTCAGCGCAAATTTTCCCATATCGTACGTCACACATACCAAGGAAAAACGAGCACACCTCCAGCACAAAGAAAACACAATGGTACGCAATTTGAAGCCATTAGACGCGCAACACAAAAAAATAAAATAGCAGAACTTATTTATTTCGAATACATGTTTGTACAGACGTTGGGTTGCTTTTAGGGTTCAGTTCCCCTTTAATGACTTTGGTGTACATAATTTTCTGAGAGTGTTCAACAACAAGTGTCAATCAATTGTGTCTGTGTCATTACTTTCATGTCTCACAACATCTCATAAGAGGATAAGCAGTAAACGTTTCTGTGGGTGTCTTAGTATTTTCATATCTCACAACGTCTAATAAGAGGATAAGCAGTAAACGTTTCTGTGGGTGTCTTACTACTTCCAGCCCTCTCGATAATTCTTCCACAGGGACACCATATCCATATTGTGTAGTCCTTATCTATGATCAAAACCTAACTTAACGTTCACATTGGTTTCTGCGGTTTTCTCCAAGACGACCTCTAGCTGTTCGCGAGAAGATGGTACACGGAATGACAACCAAGTGGATCGATCCTCATCACTTTCGTCTATACCTGAAGACCATGGCAGGGACGTATCCTTAGTAAAGATTATCTGTGGGATTTGATGCATGTATTTATTAGATGGCAAGACACTTGAGGTTAAATCCAGTGTTCTGATTGGCTGTCACTCAGACGGAACCTACAGAACGGACCGTTACCATAGTTACTGTCAGTGATCCTCATATATATCGCGTTTTATAACCGTCATGATCGATCTGCGAATACATCAAGTGAGAGCATAGCGCGCGCAAGGACTCTCGTAAAAGAAAATATATCAACTTTGTGGCGTTGAACTATATATATGTCTTCTACCGGCCTTGGTCGGTCTGTAAAACATGGAGAAAAACTTTGCCAGAGGTCTTATAAACGTCTCGAGGCTGCAGAGTCGTTTTCAAGACCGAAGGCAAAACTTTTCTCCATACGGACCGACCAAGGCTAGCCTGCTATGCAGACGTATTTTATAAGAGTGAAAAAATACGTCTGCATAGCAGGCTAGACCAAGGCCGGTGAAAAAACGTTTTTATTTTTTCGTTATCAATTCAATTTATTGTACTTGCTTTCGTTAATTCAGTCGCGCGCTCACACAAGAAGTGATACGTTTGTCATTTTTGAGCGTGCGATCTTTGTTTCAACTCAAATAACTGGCAATTTCCACATGTCCATGCAATTCAAGGGTACGTTTACGTAAGAATCCCGTCTAAAACTTTGGAATCAGCCGGTCCGGATGAGAAAAAAAATGCACCGGTTTGCAGAGAATCGGAGCGCGCGATTTCAGTGGTTTCTGGACCGGAAAGAAATGAAAACTAATACTTGTCCTCGGACATTAGCTGTTCCTCGAAACTCACAGTTTTTCACAAGCTTCGCTCTCGGGACCTGCTCGCTTCGCTTTCGGGACATGCTCGCTTCGCTCTCAGGACCTGCTCGCTTCGCTCTCGGGACCTGCTCGCTTCGCTCTTGGGACCTGCTCGCTTCGCTCTCGGGACCTGCTCGCTTCTCGTAACATATATAATCTCGGGGAAAATATCAATGCATATCTCAACGGCACAAGTAGGTTATTGACTATATCAATAAACTACTTATTAACCTAACTAACTTGCTCCTGTTGATCTACTGTCACGATCCTCGGGTCGTTTCCCCAGTACGACCATCGTGCTCGGTTAGTAAGATGTTCTTATCGTGGCATTGTTTTTCACAACCTTTCACCTTCAGTGAACTAGTTCTTACTTAAAGTAATAATACCTTGACTATGGATATAGCTACGTCAAAGAATTTGTCCATGGAGACTTTGGCCGGACAAAACCCAACTTGGGAATATTATTAGGCATGGAAACAGACATCTTAGAACTCGATGTTGAGGTAGAAATCGTTATGAATCTTAGTTACTCTACATTTTATCTGAGACTGATTGATAAAGCAGCCCTAACAGCACCGTATCTTTATGTATTACATAAAATATGAGCGGGAGATCTTTATGGTCATTTACAATGGCGAGCCGCTTCGGCGAGCCATTGTAAATGATCATAAAGATCGGACGCGAATATTTTATCTTACTTGTGAAATGAATAGATAACTAAAAACAATTGATATGCACAACATAAAATTTTAACCTTTGATTTCTCCCACCCTGCTATCGATGTGGGATGAATTAGTTTCTCACAAAAACATATCCCACATCGAAGAAACAATGTGTATGCAATAAGAGAGCAGAGCGTAGCATGCAGAAAAACAGGTCCCACATGGAATAGATGGTGTGTACATAATAAGAGAGCAGATGTACTTTGTCATTTCACCCGTCCCGGAATAGGGATAGTCAGTGATCGGTCGTGAGACTTCCCTCACTAGCTTAGCTAGTATTCTGTACCTGATACAGAATACTACTAGAGCTATAACGGACCATGGAGTCTGTATCACGGACCATGGTGTCTTTATCACGGACCATGGTGTCTTTATCACGGACCTAAGTGTCTGTATCGCGGACCATGGGGTCTTTATATCGATACAGAACCTGATGTTTTATTAATCAGGTTTCTACGTGGGTATACAGAGGCGATCATGTGGTGTCATTCAGCACATGGGATTGGCTAGTACCCTTATGAATTATTCATGAATTTTACAAGTAATAGATAAAGAATGAGTGGCCGATCTTTATGGCCGATTTACAAACTCGAGCTGAAAGCGAGAGTTTGTAAATCGGATAAAGATCGGACACGAATTCTTTATCTTACTTATCAAACGTCTAGATGTAGAGAGTCATGTTTTCAGTTATTTGGCGATACGACTTATTTTGGCCGAGAAAATCGAAGCCAAAGTTTATGTAAATCAGGACGAAATCTGTATCAGATTTAAAGATCACTTATCGATCGGTGATTTCCTTTGTTTTTGCTTCATGAATTATTAATGAGTTAGATAAGTAATACTAAAGTCTTTGGTTCCACGTCCTTTGCACAGTGACACAGAATAGTTTACGAAAAAGGTCCCAATATTAGTACGCCAGAAGGATTAAAAACCGCTTCACTAGTTAGCTTAGTTGGTAGAGCACGGTCAAGAGAGCAGGAGGTAAGTTGTTCGAATCCCGGCCGAGTCCTTGGGCAGAGATTTATAAGCCTTCCTCTTCTAATCTATATGTGGGGGACGTAAAATAACTGTCTTATTTCGAGAAAGAGTAGGTGATTGTCTCCTAGGCCTGGCACAGATGCCTGGCCTTTTCCTGAGGTGCATGGCAGCACATTGCGCCACAATAGCAGTCCGTATCACAAAAATAACCTTGTGAAACGCATTTAAATGTATCCATATAGAACTTGCGCTATATAAATGAATACCTTTACCTTTAGACGAAGTAGTTCTTTATCAGTTTTTAGTAGATTGCTTTGAGTATTGAAGATTACGGCGAAATAACCAGTCACCATTTTAAATGGTACCAACACTTGTGTGCTCCGAAATAATGCTTACACTTTTTTTATAGCGCTTTATGTAGTAAAGCCTTGAGTCAAATATAATATATCCACAAATATCGATAAGCAAAGTTCGTTGCATTATTTAGTCGAGTCAGGTCTAAAGCCGGAACGTTGTACAACATGGGTAACACTGTTGATTGTTTAGCACCTCATGTTGGACCAACAAAGTTAGACTGTTTAGCACCCCATGTTGGACCAACAAAGTTAGACTGTTTAGCACCCCATGTTGGACCAACAAAGTTAGACTGTTTAGCACCCCATGTTGGACGAACAATGTTAGACTGTTTAGCATCCCATGTTGGACCAACAATGTTAGACTGTTTAGCATCCATGTTGAACCAACAATGTTAGACTGTTTAGCATCCCATGTTGGACCAACAATGTTAGACTGTTTAGCTCCCCATGTTGGACCAATAATGTTAGACTGTTTAGCACCCCATGTTGGACCAACAATGTTAGACTGTTTAGCACCCCATGTTGGACCAACAAAGTTAGACTGTTTAGCACCCCATGTTGGACCAACAATGTTAGACTGTTTAGCATCCCATGTTGGACCAACAATGTTAGACTGTTTAGCATCCATGTTGAACCAACAATGTTAGACTGTTTAGCATCCCATGTTGGACCAACAATGTTAGACTGTTTAGCACCCCATGTTGGACCAACAATGTTAGACTGTTTAGAACCCCATGTTAAACCAACAATGTTAGACTGTTTAGCATCCCATGTTAAACCAACAATGTTAGACTGTTTAGCACCCCATGTTGGACCAACAATGTTACATTGTTTAGCATCACCAACAATGTTAGACTGTTAAGCACCCCATGTTGGATCAACAATGTTACATTGTTTAGCATCCCATGTTGGACCAACAAATGTTAGACTGTCTAGCACCCCATGTTGGACCAACATTTCGTTTTTTCGATCAAACTCCATTTCGCGCAAGGACAAATGTTGGTCAATCGTTTTAACGTAGGGTGCAGCGAATGAGACTAAGTCTCTCAACATACAAAAGGAAGCAAACAAAGACTTTCCTCGGGTCACACTCCATCAAGAGATGTTGCCGGAGTGAACACCAATTAACTCGCCCAGTCACAATGTAGACACACGACAAAGCCTGAGCTTCATCAACTAAAGCCCGGTGTACACGACAAGTTTTTTGGCACGGCACACTCTTAGGTACGCGTGCCAAACGTTTTCGGCACGGCACCCTTAGTTTTGTCGTGTAAATGGTAATGTTCCGGGTACGCGTGCCCGAAAATCTAGGGATGCTGAGACCCTGTGAAAAGGCACTTTCGCCTCCCCCCCCCCCCCCCCCCCCCCCACCCCCCGTTTGGAGTGCCATGCACAAATTAGGAGTGTCGTGCCCAAGTAGGAGTGCTGTACCCAAGTTTGGAGTGCCGTACCCAAGTAGGAGTGCCGTACCCAAGTAGGAGTGCCGTACCCAAGTTTGGAGTGCCGTACCCCAGTAGGAGTGCCGTGCCCAAGTTTGGAGTGCCGTGCACAAGTTAGGAGTATCGTGCCCAACTGCGATGACTACAGTCGTATTTGCTCAGTCTTTAGTCTCATTTTGAAGTTAATTATTCATGATACCAGCGAGGTATAGAACTCGAAACTACAACAATACACATAGTTGTGAATAGCCCACATTTCTCGCTGGTGTTTGTGAATGTTTAACTTCAGAATGAGACTGCGCAAATGCGCCCGTAGTCGTCGTGTACAGCGGTAATTTAGAGTACGAAACTGGTGTATTCTTAGTTGATAAGAGCAATCACGGTTTCTGGGAAACTATCGACCTACCCCTCCCCTGGGTTTACATGTGCAATAAGTGGTTAATCGTTCAATTTAGGGTGAAACAGGGGGGTGGGGTGGGGGTTTACCAGAAATCGTGATTGATCTCTAACTTTCCTGCCGACGCAGGCATACGCTAGTTTTTTTAACAGATTGAGCGGCTTCAATTGAGTGTTGAAAAGTAATTGCTTTCGAATTTGATTGGTCAGTTATCTATGATTGCGTTTACTTTGCCTCGTGATTGGTTGAAATAAAACCAATCGTGAATTACTTCAGTTCGTGATTGGTTAACTGGTTCTTTACTTGCTCCTGTGATTGGTTCACTGGATCTTTACTTGTTCCTGATTGGTTAACTGGTTCTTTACTTGCTCCTGTGATTGGCTTAGGGTTTTACGACACTCAGTCGAACACCACTCTGTAACTAGTTATCCAGTCTCAAACATTCAATCCAACCGATAAGACTATATCAAGTTAAGTGTAATGTTCTTTTTTTGTTTTCTCTTCAGTCAGTGGATGTCAACTGGCCGCCATCGCACGATAACGAATCAACCACAACCAATACGGCAGTACAACACCAAGCTCCTAATTAATATCTTCAAGAGTCGTGCCTTTCATGTGATCAGTTTTGTAATAATAAATGTCTTTTTAGCAATTCATTTCCCTGACTTTATTTGAAGTCTAAAAGAGAACTTTTTGTCTCACAAAATAACAATAACAACATCTATCACAACATCAATAACAACATCAATAACAACATCAATAACAACATCAATAACAACATCAATAACAACATCAATAACAACATCAATAACAACATCAATAACAACATCAATAACAACATCAATAACAACATCAATAACAACATCAATAACAACATCAATAACAACATCAATAACAACATCAATAACAACATCAATAACAACATCAATAACAACATCAATAACAACATCAATAACAACATCTATCACAAATCGGCGGTGCAATAACTTTTATTTTCTAAGAAAATACTATAAATACGAAACAATAACAGGCTGTGATTATTAGCAGCACTTCTTAACTGTGTCTCTTTTTCTATGCTATATTGGGGCTTCTACTTCGTGACGGGAACACAGATGACGTAAAATAAAGAAGACAAAAACCCCAAACAATGAACTGCAGCAAAACGATACCCTGAAATACAAAGAACCCTGACCCAGAATACAATACATTCTGGTACACGAAGAGAGAGCCTATCCTGTGCAGTAGAAAACGTTAAATAGGCAGTTTTTCTACTCTATTTATTAACCATTACAGGTCAGGACTAGCCATACAAAATAATCTGCTTGTCCACAATAAGCCTTGTAATTCTGAAAATGTTGCAGAAAGAATCAAAGTTTTGAGCTATTTCTCGGCAAAATCTGCTGCAGTATTCACCCATATGATCGCTGTAGTTTTTTAAAAATTCATTCCCTTAGGCAGGCAACGCGACAAAAATCTTTAAAGAATGCAAATCAGGATTAATGCTTTGCTAGCTTGAACAATAGAAAACCGTTACGTACTGTACGAAAATGGCGATTGATTTATATTCAAATGTAGCACGCGTAAGAACAGGAGTGTGGTTTCATTAATCCCAAATAGAAAATGAATGAACAAAAGATATCTCTTGCCTGTGGTATTAATGTTTTCAAATTAAAATGCATGAAATCGCTCGTGAAGGTTTTGATTCCAAAACAAATTCAGCCAATAGAAAGACACTAAAACAAAATGGCTGAGATATAAAATATTTCAATGTTGCCCAAATACGAGTTCTTTCCCTCTTCACATAGTTACAGATTGCCGTTTCAATCATTTTCTTTAAAAAAATATTGTTAAATCAGAGTTCTTTCCTATTTTTAGGAGGTTTATTTGTGTATAGCCAATGAGATATCGAGTTTCAACAATAGAAAAATGAACACCTTTGTGCATTCCTGGCCGTTGAGTGCTCCAGTTCTTACGCGAACTATAAAGTGCCAACGAAATGAAAAAAATCGATCCAATTTTTATTTTATTAAATTATAGTCTAACCTTAGCCATTTTATACAATCGAAAATCAATTTGGAGAGCGCGAACATAATTTTATTTCGTATCGAAGTCAGGGATAATTGCCAAAATCTGGCGACAATTTTATGCCGTTAAAGTTTCCTAATCACATGCGTGACGTCACTAGGTCTGGGCATTCATACTCACAACAGTAAAAATATGGCTGACTGCAGGCTTTTATTATAAGTATTATGGCCATCTTCAAGGTTTCTTAAAGTAAGACATTTAAATTAAAATTGGCCACAAAATGCACTTATTTTGTAGTATTTATGGAGACGAATATAAATGCCCAGACCTAGTGACGTCACACATGCGATTAGCATATCTTTAACGGCATAAAAATTGTCGCCAGATTTTAATTATCCCTGACTTCGATACGAAATGAAATTATGTTCGCGTTCTCCAAATTGATTTTCAATTACACAAAATGGCTAAAGGAAGCATATAATAAAATAATATAAAATAAAACCTGGACAGGAGCCCATTACCAGGAGCGTCCATCTTCCCCACTGTGTCTGTACCCCAGCACAGAGGTAGATGAGGCTATTTTTGGCATTGCGTTTCGCGCGAAAAAGAACAAAGGTAGGCTATTCTTAGCCAATCCGATAGCTAACGTCACTTCTCATTATCATTCTTCTCACTTTCAACGCGGGAATTCCAATTGCTGGTTTTCACTCAATCCCCAGAGATTCAAATGTTGGTGCCCCAACAAAAGAAGCTAACGAGGAATCTATTGTTTAAGGGCACCAACATGGCGGCAACCTCTTTTCGCGGGAATTTCGAATCTAAAAATAGCCTCATCTACTCCTGTGCTGGGGACCCAACCGATAACAGAGGAACGCTCCTGGTAATGGGCTCCTGACCTTGATCAATTTTTCATTTCATTGGCACTTTAATAGCTGATATTACAGTGGCGTCTGCGAATAGCAGGTTCAGCGGTATTGACCTGAACGCCTCACTTCGACGTAGTGAAATCATCATTCTTGCATGACACCAACACTCTCTTAAACAAGCACGACTGGTTTAGATACACAGTTTGAATAGTGCTTCATTACATTGAAGTGAGGCGTTCGCGTCAATACCGCTGTGATATCGGCTATGGCTTGATGTGTGCGCAAGAGCAAGTCCTTTCGTAAATCGGTGATACGTCCTCAATCAACCAATTTAATGAACTAATTAACCTACGGCTAGGCCAAAAAAGGACTTTTGACAGGAAATCATTTTTGCCTTTTTGCTTTCATTTTAAGCATCCCATATGGCCGAGAGGTTCTTTAGTTCATATCAAAATCGGTGGAAATAGCTCTTTCCGGCCCAGAAAAACGAATGTAAAGTCTTACCGTGACACAGCCCCTTTAAACACTAGGTGGGTTGTCCTATAGACCAGTTTCAGGATCATGTGCAGTTGTACAAATCCTTTGTTTATTTGGTAAGTAGTATTCTAGACCCCAGCCCCTTCTTATTTCTTACTGCGCATGTTGACGGAATTGTCTTCGAGCATGCGCAGTAAGAAATAAGAGAAGGGTCTGGAATCGAGAATGGTGGGCAGGTAGATATTTAAAAACACTCATACACACTTTGCATAACTCGCGCGGTCACAACACGAAAAAGAGGCCGGTAGGTCCTCTGGAATGTTGAAGTTGAAATACTAGCAGGGGGTGTGAAACGTGTTGAACATGATTGTTTAGTTGAAAAATTTTGCTAATCTGTCCTCATTTATCCTTTATTTTTCTTTATAGTACAACCAGCCAGGCGCATAGCAAATTAACATTCATTCAGTGCATTTCACAATCTCCTGGGGCGCTTCAATTTCAACATTCCAGAGGACCTACTGGCCTCGTTGACATGCTAGTTACCAGGACTTATGCAAAGGGTCTATGTGCAGTTGTAGAAATCATTTGTTTATTAGGTGGCCCGCCAGTTGAAACAAAAGACATGAACATTGCGCATGATCTTGAAAGTGGTTTCTCGGTACACAAAGTAAAAACTCTTGCGGTCGTGTTGATTATGTGCAATGCGATACTTTTCAGCCAAAGAAAACAGTTTCTGTATTTACAGAACTTAAAGAGCAAGTATTATGTTGAAAAAATAAAAATTATATTGTATTTTTGTTTGTTTCGCACAAAGAGGTATAAATTTTGCAACATTTCTGGCATTTCATCCCTAATTTTGGTTAATTTTCATGGATCCTGTGACGTCATAAGATGAATCAACTCCCTCCCAAGAGAGAACTACTACAATAGAATCCCGTAGGTACCATTGTGACATCACAGGATATTCGCGTAGCGTTTATTCTAGTTTTTAAAATTGCTCCTACCGCTGCCGCTCAAAGAAACCTAAGTTAGACAACTGGGCCGGGTTGTTCAAAGCCCGATTAGTGCTAATCTCTGTGCAGAGTTGATCCAGGATTAACACTAATCGGGCTTTGAACAACCCGGCCCTGAAGTATATTAGAAATAGAATTTGGGACAAAAAGAGTTCATCTTGTTTTTGGCACTACTTGCACTTTAAGGGTTGCATAATACTACGTAAACACAGAAACTGGCTTCTGTCTTTAATCTTTACATAGAGTTATATAGAAACACGGTTGGTACAAAAGCGGTTACGTGTGTACTACCATATAGTGTTTTCTTTTTCTTGTTCCTAGTACTACTTCTTTTCTTCTACTTCTTCTCAGTATTCTGCTGCTTCCACTTGTTGACCAGTTGAAGTTCTAATATGCAAATGTGTGAACGTTCTACCATTTTAAGTGTGTTTGGATGTAGAAGCCATTTCATCGTAACCACATGGACTGAAATGAAAATATATATATATAAATCACGGGACACGACGGAGTAAAGAAAGAAATGCGAGTGATTTTGTTTGTTCATTTGACAGGCCGTTTTCGTACTTGATTGGATGGTCGCGACGAAAGTATGTGAATATATTAAGTAACGGGATTGACGAATGGTCCTCGTGTGACATGGGTTTTTCATCGCGAGTATTAAATGCGTAACGGCCACGAGGGCGAAAACAATTTATCTTATGCCGTTCAGTTAACCCAGAAAGAAATGAAATCAATATTTTTTAAGATTAAAATCTCGGTTTTGTCGGTGTGTGAGTGATAAATAAATATCACAAGTTCCATATTTCGAAATCAGTTGCACGTGAATGAAATAGTTTTATATTTTGAAATTCACGTGCAAATGAACATGAAATCAAAACATTTTTCATTGGAATTGTGTTTATGCAAAATACTAGGCTTATTTGGTACAACCGTACCTCGGTTGATTGTTATTCTCGCTAGCAATGGAGTTGTTAGAGGAGGTTAATACCAAGACCTTGTTTCTGGGATAAACATGGCGAATTTTTCTATGGAAGTGAGCTGATATTCTTTAGGATGACAATGAGTTTCGGGATTCAAAGAAGCACTTTTGATTTAGAGAGGAGAAACGTCGAAAAAGTACAAGCTAACACGAGACGTTCAACGAAATGGGTAGTCCAAGTTTGGGAGTCGACAGCAAAGATGAAGGTAGTTATATCGGGGAAAGTGTTTCTAAGAAAATGAAACTTAGTACTTATGCTACAGTAAGCAGCGTAAGGCACTTATCATCGGCTTTCTCCGGGGTCGTCCCCGGGGGTTTTGGTTTCAGGGCAAAAAAATGTCAACCAAAGCCCCAGGGTACTTCGTATAATTTTCGTGACAAATTCCCCTTCCCCAGGGGCATATTAGCCAACATACCCTCGGAAATCTTTGCATGTAAAACACACAAAAGTGTCCATATTTCGGGCTCGACTGGCGCTGATCTTTATACATCTGCCATGGTACCAAATAAAGGTTTGGGCCGCCAGACGTCTAGGCGGAAAAAGACGAGAAGTGAAAATTGGACGTCGAAGTGAAATACCGCTGACCTGTGTCAAACCAATCCCGCGGGGTGTCCCCGGGGGTTAATACTACGATCCAACAGACGTACAATTCCCCCTCCCCGCGGGAATGAAAAATGTCCAAAGTCGACTAATCCCTTCCTGAACCTCAGTTTGGACACCCACGGGGTCGGTCAGCAGCCAGTTTCGAAGGATGACGGCAAAAGATTGTTATCGAAAGTAAGAACTTAAAATTGACGATATATATTTAATCTAGAACACTATAGGTTTTGTGATTTCAATCTATGAGAAATGTAAGGATTATTCAATATACTAGAATGGTGGTAGTCTTATCATTTATTTTGCAATTCAATCTCTAAGATATGTAAGCGTCAGTTCCTTACTATTCCCATATCAAATAACGAGTGTCGATTTAGACTCTGGGACCTAGAAACCGCCATTTTGAATGTCCTGGCAGCTCTTCCAAATATGGAATATGTGGATATGGAAATTCAAAACGACACTTTTGCTTGCTATTTGATTGATATTACCTGACGTGTCATAGGATAAACGTGGTTATTTTTACATGGCTCAGTTTTCTATTGTTTTTTTCAGGGGAACATATCACAAACCCCTAACTAATTAAATATGATGGGGGAATATATATCTTCACCTAGGGGGAAATATATATCTCTGCATATTTAATTAGCTACACATGGAGTTATATGGTATACTGAGCGGTATTTTCTGGACTAACCCTGCCCCCTGCATTAACATCGCTCTGAAACACCATTTTACTTACAAAAGGTATTCCCGTAGTCCATGTGGGTCTAATAGAAACATGTACGCATGCTCAAGGACGTTGTTGTTATGTGACTCCCGAATCTTTCGAAATCCATCCCTAGTTTGGGCCATCGTGTAATTATTGATAGGTATATATGCTTAACTGACTTTCTTTTATCTTAACATTTGTATATATACTTTTTTAAATGAAACTTTAGTTCGAATATTTCTTCGAACTCGGTCTAGAGTGGCGAGTAGAGGAATCCCGGAGAAAGGACCGGCGAGACAGCGAGGCGAAGTCACTCGACAAATAATCCTTCAGCAGTTCACATTTTACTTTCTCTAGGTCTACAAGAGAACACTTCTGATTCAAAAGGACTACTACGTGAATTTCCCGGGGATTTGCTGCACTAAGGAACCGGCGGGCTTCGTTGGAAATATAAAACCCAAAGCAACCACTTCTCGTAACTATAATTTCGCACGGCTAAGCTCCACTGAGGTGTTACGACTTATCTTATCTGTATCTGTATATGTTTTGCATTTTTATTAGCAGAGAAAGCAATGTCCTTAACCTTTTCTTTTCATCCTCCAGTATGTCCAGAAAGTCTTGCTACCAAAACTACGATCGCAGGTCAAACTCCAATCTGCCGAGTTCAGCTATTACTTCGCTTTTGACTCGAGTGCGAGTACGACATTTCATTTTGCACTCAAAATATATCATTCGCAAGGAAAGTAGAGATCTTCAAATACAGCTAAGCAACACTGGAGACATGAAAACAAGGTAACAAGTATGTGTTTGCTTGTAGAGTTGTGAAAAGTCGCACTCGTAAATCGAACAAGAGCCCATCTGGGCTTTCACTCGGGCCACATGAGATTGAAGATGAAATACACTTTCATTTGAAATCCTCTTAGTAATAACCAAAGGGAAGAATTATTAGCTGAATTTAGCAGTCTTTAGGAGTGGCCGGTAGCGCGGTGACTTTCATTCTCTGCTCCACTAGTATATATATATGTAATTTCATATTTTTATTTTTCTCGTATGTTGACCTTTTAATTTAAACACTACTTATTCGTTTAACACACTACATTTGAGCAGGCATATATTCATTGTTTTGAACCCGAGAATTAACCGTACTACCGTACTTCATGGTCCCTTTCTTTAGTAGTGGGTTGTCGGTCAGGTGATTGTAAACTCTCGTCATTTAGCACAGAAAATGTATTCTGATGAATAGGGATCGGGTTGTCATGTAAGAAAGATGGCTCTTGAACAAACTGATTCGCTGCTAAAGCTTCAGTACGTTGGGTAGTCTCGGAACACTGGAGACCTTGGTCTTTCATTGTCTTCTTTTTTGTATTCTTGAATTATTTTTTTAAGTCTCAGCTTTATTATATCCGCGTTCAACTCGCCATTTTCAACTTCTAGGTCAATAAAGGTGATGACAGCATCTTGATTTCGGTCTTGTATATATTATCTTGCTGCACTAATTTGTCTCCCAAATGACTGAGTTTCGTTTTGATGTATGTATAAGCTTTATTTATCCACGTGACATTACTGAGCCTAAAAAGGCTCTTACAAAAATGTACGTGTGTCTACAATAAAAACTAACAATACATCTACAAAGCATCATTAAATAATTAAGGGAAACTATGGAAGAATGGTTCAAGACAAAATTCAATAGTATCATTATAAAAACTACGATAAAAATCTATGATAATAATCCTAATATAATACATATATAAATGAAGTCATGTATAAATGAAATCATGAGCTGGCTAGCACTAGCTAGAGCACTGGATACAAAGGCACTCGTCTTGGCCTAATTTAAGTTTCTTAAGCTTTGCAGCAAAGTTTTTAAGATTAGGAGCCTCCCTTACGTGAATAGGTAATTTGTTCCAGAGTCGGCATGCAATATACGAAAAGGATCTGTGTTTGAAACTAGTATTGGGGGCCGGCTGAGTAAATCTACTTCCATTTCCACGGAGATTGTTAAGAATTCATTACGCATATCAGTTAGGTCAGCCTCCATGTTACAAATCAAGGTCATTAAAGCAGCGAGAGAGTTCTTATTGCGGGCTAACAATCGTCGTGAAGAATCTCAAGAATTCCGTCTCTTCCGGTTTGAATTTGACTCATGTGTATGTTGCTTTTGGAGTTTCAAGGATATGTTGATCCAAAACTACAGGCTCTTGGGGTTTTTCATTGACTTGTGAACTTGCAGGCTCTGTAATTTGTTTTGTTTTCTTAGTATAACATAAAGTGTTGAACATGTTCATGTTCTCAAGCATGTCGCGCGTGACCTCTGTTTCTTCATTAAGTTCTCTACTTTCATCTGTAATCTGGGAAACTCAATCTTTGCCCATGTCTTGGCACATAACTATTCCTGTTGTTAAGTAGACGTGGATGATTATAAGTAAAATCCTTCGACAGCTTGTACCGTTTCCGCTAGGTCAATATCCTCGCTGGAACGAAATAACTTGATCTCAATACTCTCTGATCCAACTTACGGTAAATTTAAATCTCTGACAGTTTTTAAGAGACTCATAATATTGGTCTTGAAGTGCCTTCACCCAAAATAAGATGTTCTCCTCGGATGTTTTAAATGCAGCACAGCGAGCCGATGGCTTATAGATTCCAATATCTATTTCTTCGAATTTTAGCTTTCCGGATCCTGGCCCTTTCACTGGCTTCGGGTCGTCGTACGTGTCGTATATAAAATCACTGGCCATCTGGGTAAAAAACGCGGTCCTTCGGCTCCGTTGGAAGGCTTTCGCACGAGTGAAGTTAAATAAAACATTAAACTGGCTTACATTTGAGAGATGGGACTCCAAATTAGAGAGAAAGTTCCTCGCGGGTCTTCCGCCATCTTGCTTTACTGTATTAAATTATGTAAATAAATTAACCTGGCGATTGTTGCGTGACCAGCACAGTGCAATCTGATTGGTGTGAATTTGACCTTTAACGCATGCGCAGAAATTTGCAACTTGAAACAAAAAATAACAAAAAACAAAAAAAAATACGGCTTGCAGATTTAGACTCGGTGCTGCCACAGGCAGCCCGAGTAATTAGAATCTAAAGACAGAACAACTGGCTTCCTGCCGAGTTTACTCCGGGAGGTCAGGGGTTCGAATCCCGACTCGAAGCATCCGGGGGAAATTCGTGGGTTCGATTGCGTTTTTAATCCGGTAGAAATTATGAAATTCGTTGTCCAAAGTGTATGTGTACTTCTTTTATGAAACTTATAAACAATCGAGAGCATTTTAGTTCGCCTAAAAGCTGGCCTTTAATTTATGCGGCCGTTGATAAACAAACTAACATAACATTGGCGCAAAGCACCATGGGCTCGGACACAGGGTCTTTAAGGTGACATTAGACGAATGATAAATATCTAATAAATATTCGATATTCGATATTCTGCAGATATCGCACCTACATGGATAATTCTGGATACGTTGCCGTGCTTTCATTTTGAGATGAGCAAGCTACATGAATGCTCTTTGGATGTCTTCGTTTGGTTATACGTTTTTTAGGACAGCTTTAGTTTACCTTGGTCACTAGAATCCAAGTATAAACAGAGAGCGTTTCATCAGGCTTGGGATGTGGATTTTTACAAATTTCTCAGGATCGAAATGGTATAATAACCTGGAATTTTGAGGACATACTCTTTGTAAGGTGAGCATTTGATCGGAGTTAAAAGTTTCGCTATTCTCTTAATTGTAATGATTTTAAATTGAGCAATATCTATAAATGTACTACTGTAGTGTTTATACATCCGGGAGTTTCCTAGTGTGGGAAACCATGTATCACGTGACACGGAAAGATTGAGAGGTCTCAAGTAGCGAGCTGTACTGTGTGTGCACGAGTCCGAGTTTATAGAGTAGTTCAAGCCTTAGTGGCTTTCTAGGTACATAACATTGGCGACGAGGATACTAATAACATGTCGGAGAAGACTTTACCCGCGTTGGACTTGTCAGGGCCTGCTTCACAAGTCGCTGAGCGGTGGCGAAAATGGAAGCGTGCATTCGAGTATTACGCCGAGGGAAAGGGAATCGAAAGCATCAAAAAGAAAACATCTCAGTTACTGCATTTCGCCGGAATGGAGGTGCAGGATATATTCGAAGACTTACAGGTATGGTTGCCGGATTGTTGCAATATTCAGTAAACCTATTTTACATTCAGTAAACCCGATTTTATATTCAATAAACAGGTTTTATATTCAGTAAACCATTTTATATTCAGTAAAACCGATTTTATATTCAATAAACAGGTTTTATATTCAGTAAACCGATTTTATATTCAATAAACCCGATTTTATATTCAATAAACAAGTTTTATATTCAGTAAACCGGATTTATATTCAATAGAAACGATTTACGTTCAACGTTTTTAGTTCAAAAAATTATTACTTAATATGTTCAATCCTCAAGCCATTATTTATTCATTAAACGCCATTTGTATTCAATACCTATTATTTTATTCAGTAAGCACCATTTATATTCAATAATTTCTGCAGTCCAACATGGTCAGCGGAATACGAAATTCGTGGGTAGCTACTTCGTGTAACGTACACAAAGAGTATTGTGGGAGGTCACTAAACAACAAATGTATAAATATATAACTATAATAAATATAATGCTTCTTTAATGCTCCTTTAGACTAATACAAACCCTACCCCTACATTTAAAAAAAACCTAACCGTCAACTACGGGTTCAATACTCTTTGTGTACGTTACACGAAGTACCTAGAAGTACCTAGGATTTTCGGAACAAGATGGCGGGTGATCACCCAAGCTTGCACGAGTTCGAAGACTGAGTGGCGAAGAGAGGGGTTAGTAGAGCAGTAGTTGCAGTCAGAAGTGTTTCTACTAATGATCTAACTCAGGATTCCTCGAGAAGCTTAGTTTCAGGTACTATGATGGTTCACTTCTATTTATGGTATAGACCGACTTGGCTATCGACACTATCCTCTGTAGGTTTGGCAGTCCATGTCCCTTTATCAAGAAACATAGCTGGAATGGTAGGTCGTTCCCGTGATCTGCTCCGTGCACATGTGGTAGCCGATGGCCGGAGCGCTGTGTCTGGTTTGTTGTCGCAGGGTCCAAAGCGTCGAAGACTTGGTCACCAATACGTACACTGCGTACAAATCAAAGGTGAAACATCCTGAACTGAGAAAAAGACACTTGAAGTAGCCTGTGCCGACTAGGTGGATCCATCAGAATTTGCTGACGATGATAGGAACAGCCCTTGGATGTGAAATCCCTTGGGTGTGAAAGCCTTGTAGGGGACTTCGTGTCCTAGTGTTTTCTCACCTGCCTTTTTGGCGAATCTTTAAATAAATAAATAAAGCTCTCGGGTAATTCAAGATTATCCTTTTGGGGAAAATGACATCTTGTTTTCCGGAACAGTGATACTATTGTCATGACGCTTTGAACCCTGCGACAACGAACCAGACACTGCGTTCCCGGCCATGGCTACCTACCATTCCAGCTATGTTTCTTGATGAAGGGATAGTGCAGTGATAGCGAAATCGGTCTATATCATATATATTTGTAAGCTTAAGTGAACCATCATCAGTATCTGAAGATAAGCTTCTCGAGGAATCCTGAGTTAGATCATTAGTGGGAACACTTCTGATAGCAGCTACTCCTCTCCTTATCCTTCTCTCCACCCCCTCCCCATCTTGTTCTCAATAAGCAAGTCACGTGATACAAATGGCGCGCGAATTTCGTCTTCCGCTGACCATATTGGACTGCAGAAATTATTGAATATAAATGAAATTTACTGAATAAAATAATAGGTATTGAATATAAATGGCGTTTACTGAATAAATAATGGCTTGAGGATTGAACATATTAAGCAATAATTTATTGAACTAAAACGTTGAACGTAAATCGTTTCTATTGAATATAAATCCGGTTTACTGAATATAAAACTTGTTTATTGAATATAAAATCGGGTTTATTGAATATAAAATCGGTTTACTGAATATAAAACCTGTTTATTGAATATAAAATCGGTTTTACTGAATATAAAATGGTTTACTGAATATAAAACCTGTTTATTGAATATAAAATCGGGGTTACTGAATGTAAAATAGGTTTACTGAATATTGCAACAATCCGGCAACCATATACAGGATCCTGGTCCAGTCCCAGCAGAAGACGACAACGCTTACAAAGTAGCCATTCGGAAGTTAGATTCCTATTTCAAGACCGAGGAAAACATTCCTTACGAACGCCACGTTTTCCGACAACTGGCACCGAACGACGGAGAGACCGCTGACCAGTTTATGGTTCGATTGAAAAAACAAGCTCGACACTGCAATTTTGGAGGAAGTTTGGAAGACAATTTAAGAGATCAACTGATCGAGAAGTTAAAGAACTTTGAGCTGGAAAGAAAGCTGCTGGAAACCCCAAACATTACATTAACAGAGGCCTTAAATAAATCTCGTGCTTGGGAAGCAGCCGGTCGACAAGCAGAGAACATGACTGTCCCACAACAGAGAGAGGAAGGGAATATCAATGCAGTCAAGACGAGCTACGGTGCAGGAGAGAAGAAAAGTCGAAAGTGCTTCAATTGTGACAGGGAAGGTCATCTGGCAAGAGATAGAAACTGTCCAGCAAAGGGAAAGAAATGTGCGAATTGTGGGAAATATGGACATTTTGCTGCATGCTGTAGAGGAGAAAGCGATCGTCGTGAACCAAAAGGCAATGGAGACAAGCGGAGGGGAGCCCCTTATAGGCAGTCACACCAGAGCAACACCAATTATGCTGGAGATCAGGAGGCGAGTGATAGTGACGAGAGTAGTGCTTTTGCATTCACTGTGACAGATCAAATGGGAGAGAGATGTAATGCAACCTTCTCTGAGGAACCTGTGATAAAAGTGAGAATCAATGGCATCCCTAAAGAAGTACTTATTGACTCTGGCTCGGTCAGCAACCTAATTGGGATGAAAGAGTTAAAAGAACTGAAGACACAAGGATTACAAGTCGACATAAAAGACTGTCACAAGAAGTTGTACGCGTATGGGGGAAAGGAATTAGAGGTGGTAGGTCAATTTGAAGCTGAACTGGCAGTATGTGACAGTAAGGAAATAAACTCGTGTTTTGTAGTTATCAGAAGTGGGAGGTGTTTACTGGGTCATTCGACTTCAACAGCCCTAGGCTTACTGCATATTGGACCCGAGGCCGGCAATAAAACTGAATGCAACGTTGTAGATGATTTATCATCAGTTCTTCAAGCTAAACATCCAAAAGTTTTCAATGGCATTGGCAAGCTTCAAGATTATAAATTAAAACTACATATTGATCCAGAGGTAACACCAGTGGCTCAAAAGCCTAGACGCACCCCCTTCGCATTACGTGAGAAGGTAACAGCTAAAGTGAAGGACCTTATTGATAAAGATATCGTGGAGCGAGTAGATGGACCTACATCATGGGTTAGCCCTGTAGTGGTTGCACCGAAAGCATCGGGAGATATACGGTTATGCGTAGACATGAGGAGGGCCAATGAAGCCATTGTTCGTGAAAGGATACCAATGCCAACTGTTGATGAAGTACTTGAGAACCTCAATGGCAGCACTGTGTTTTCCAAGTTAGATCTGCGCCTGGGATTCCATCAAATTGAATTACAGGAGGAATCAAGAGATATTACCACATTTGCCACGCATGATGGACTGTTCAGATATAAGAGGTTGATATTCGGTGTCAACTCAGCACCATAGAAGTATCAGCAGATAATAAGACAAGTGGTCTCAGACATCAACGGGGTTCAGAACATCGCAGATGATTTGATAGTACATGGTAAGGACAACGACGAACATGACAGGAACCTCTACAAGGTGATACAGAGATTAGAAGAAAAGAACTTGACCCTCAATGCAGAAAAATGTGCGTTTCGGATGGACAAAGTGGTATTTATGGGACTTCTGTTGTCAAAATATGGCATTGGTCCAACAGAGGAAAAGGTTCGTGCTGTACTAGAGGCAACCTGCCCAACCACCCCAGCAGAAGTCAGAAGTTTTCTTGGAATGGTAGGGTTCAGTGCGCGTTTCATTCCTAACTTTGCAACCATTGCAGAGCCTCTGAGAGCAATTTCGAGGAAAGGAGTACCTTTCACCTGGGGCAAAGAGGAAGAAGAGTCATTCAAAGAGTTGAAACAGCAACTAGCCAGTGCACCTGTCCTGGCCTATTTTGATAAAGATGCGCACACAAGAGTGATAGCTGATGCAAGTCCAGTTTGGCTGGGAGCAGTATTAGTTCAAGAGAAGAACGGGGAGAGTCGTGCCGTATGCTATGCCAGTAGGAGCCTTAGTAATGTAGAGAGGCGCTACAGTCAAACAGAAAAGGAGGCATTAGCACTAGTCTGGGCGTGTGAAAGATTCAATTTGTACCTGTATGGACTGCAGACATTCGACTTGGTAACAGATCATGAAGCCCTGAAGGTGATCTACTCCAGGACATCCAAACCATCGGCACGCATAGAACGCTGGGTGCTAAGACTTCAGCCATATAATTACAAAGTATGTTACATCCGTTCAAGAGATAACATAGCAGATGCACTTTCTCGGTTAACTAAGGTTCCAGCATCGAGAGAGTACCGTTACGATGATGAGCATGTTCGCATGGTTACCTTGCAAGCAGTGCCAGCAGCACTCAAGATTCAAGAGATAGAGAGCGTGTCAGCAGAAGACAAAGAGCTGCAATTAGTAAGAGGTTGTCTTGTCAGTGGGGACTGGGAGAGAGCCCCAAAGCCATACCTGATGGTGCGTAATGAACTGACGTTCATTGGCCAAGTCATTTTACGAGGGACTAGAATTGTCATTCCTCAGGCTCTGAGAAAAAGAGTCACTGATCTTGCACACGAGGGCCATCAAGGTATTGTGAAGACGAAAGAACGCTTACGGTCTAAAGTATGGTGGCCAGGCATAGATAAGGATGCAGAAAGGAAATGTCGTGGATGCTACGGATGTCAACTAGTGACGAAGCAAAGCATACCTCCACTAGTGAAACCAACTAGAATGCCAGAGAGACCTTGGCAGGACCTAGCACTAGACTTACTGGGACCTATGCCAACAGGAGAGTACCTACTGGTCCTAGTAGACTATTTTAGCAGGTGGATCGAAGTTGATGTGATCCACTCTACTAACACTGAGGTAATTGTCAAGTGTTTAGATGCACAATTTTCCAGACATGGAGTACCTACTACCCTGAGGACAGATAATGGATCCAACCTTGTGTCCAAGGAAATGGAGAGGTACCTGAACGAAATGGGCATCAAGCACAAGTTAACAACACCATTGTGGCCAAGAGCAAATGGAGAGGTTGAGAGACAAAATCGATCACTCTTGAAAGCTATGAGAGCTGCCCATGCGGAAAGAAGGAACTGGAGAACTGAGCTGAACAAGTTTCTCCTAGCGTATCGCTCTACTGTGCACACAACAACTGGTAAGAGCCCAGCAGAGCTGTTATACAAGAGAAATCTTTCAACAAAATTGCCAGAGATTGATGATTTGTGTGGGTCAGGAGAGGAGGGCTACCAAGAAGTTAGAGATCGTGATGCTGAGAAGAAACAGCTGGGTACAGACTATGTTGACAAGAAACGTCAGGCGGCTGAGAGAGACATCCAGGCAGGGGATCTTGTGTTACTTGAGAAAAGGAAGGAGAACAAGCTATCATCACACTACGAGAGTGAACCATACCAAGTAATGGCACGCTATGGTGATCAGATGCAACTAAAGTCATCTCAGGGTGTAGAATACAAGAGAAACATACAACACACCAAGCGTTTTATCAATCCCGTCACAGAACCAATAGAGCCTAGTGTAATAGATCCTGTGGCAGTGCTAATTAGGGAACCGACACCAGGACCAGAGTTGGAAGTACAACTAAGTCAGAGAGATGCTAAGGAGCAAATAGGAGCAAACCAGGAGCCACAGATTACAAGAAGATCAGGGAGGATAACGCGACCCCCAAACAACCTTAGTGACTATGTTACAAGCTGACTTTGATGTTAAACAGTCTTACTCATTGTATTGGAGAGACATTTGTTAATCATATAGTTTTGTTTAGGTTGAGATACGCCTTATTGCCTTATTGGAGAAAAGGAGAGAATGTAGTGTTTATACATCCGGGAGTTTCCTAGTGTGGGAAACCATGTATCACGTGACACGGAAAGATTGAGAGGTCTCCAGTAGCGAGCTGTACTGTGTGTGCACGAGTCCGAGTTTATAGAGTAGTTCAAGCCTTAGTGGCTTTCTAGGTACATAACAACTACTAAATGTGGAAACGTGACACCACAGACTTCAGGAAAAAATATAACTTCTAAACCAAGTGGCCAATATTTTCCAAAAAAATTATTATAGCATATTGAATCTACAAAGTATAAAGTATTTATCAGCATGTTAAAGGCGCTGTGTCACGGTACTGCGCATGTGTGAAAATCTGATGATTTTAGAATTATGTTCTAGCCCGGAACGAAATTCTCAGGGTGAAATACCGATTTTTAAATCGACTTCCATCAGTGTTCTTTTTTAACTCACCTTGCCTCCTTTGGTCATTTATGGAAATGTAAGATGTGCTTAAATAAGTTTTAATTATTTGTTTATTCAAAATTAGTCGTTGCAGACTGCAACACAACTAAAACAAAAAAGCAAAGTGATGCTTACCGGCGGGAGACCGCCACTGAGTACTCTGAATACAGCAGCCGAAAAACGCAAGAAATTGGAAGCTTTTTGGCATAATCATATTATAAATGATATGGCAGTTTTCAACAGCGACACGAAGAAATATATATCTACGGCTTAGAAACGATCGAGGCTGAAATGATATGAACCGACCGGAGTGCAAAGACTGTACGAAAAGTTAGATAAAACCTTTCTTTGCTGGCAAAACAACCTCATGAACTTAAATACGATAGCCTTGTGTGCAATCGACGTACATATGAAGCTATAGAAGTTTATATTATCGACTACGTGAGAGTCTGCAAACATCGAACTGCTATGAAACCGCTTGTCAGTTCGCACTTTCGTGACAAGCGAACTTTTCTACTTTCGACACAAGGTCGCTAAACTGTACGAAATCTCCAAGAATAAATCCCTAATGTCCAAACTAACGGGAAAACTGAAAGAGGAAATCCTTGTGAGCAATCGACGTACATATGAAGCTATATAAGTTATCATCGACTACATGAGAGTCGAGTATCGAGCTACTATGAAACCGCTTGTGACAGTTTATTTACGCACTTTCGTGACAAGCGAACTTTTCTACTTTCGATACACGGTCGCTAAACTGTACGAAATCTCCAAGGATATATCCCTAATGTCCAAACTAAAGGGAAAAACTGAAAGGGGAAATCATTGTGACCAATCGACATACATATGAAGCTCCAGAAGTAACTATTGAATACATGAGAACAACCGATAATAATGAACACGGTATTAGTTTCACGGACATTTGTGACTTAACTGAACTCGCGCTACAGCATAGCTTGAAATACTGTACGAAAATTCCCGTTTAAAAATTTCCTGATGCCGAAAGGACCGTAGCATCTTAAACAAGATATCCTTCTGACCAATCGACATACATATTAAGCTGTGAAAGTATGTTTCCATTCCATAACAGCCGATAGTGCAAACTAGTAAACTGCCACTAGTAAATTAACCTTGCGTACTTCCGCGAGTACTGAACTTTCTAGCGTCAAATGCATGTGTTACGTTTCCAAACTTTAGGACAAGAAATCTTCCATAGAATGTTCTATTTTTTTAACAGCAGAGAACTGTATTATTAAACATGTAGAAATAAAACAATGGTGCCATTTGAAGAATTATATCATGTCAAAAGTGCATAACGAAAAAATATATATCTACGGACGCGAGCAGCTCGTTTCACTTTGGTCAAATTCGGACTGTTTACGACTGGAAACAGTAAAAAATACAAGCAAGTAATGAAATATAGATACCATTCTTTACTCATTGCTGTTTACCTTCGATGTAGGAAGAATAAAATCCTTGTAAATCTCGCCATATACTGTGTAAAACTACAATTATCTGTGAATCACGGCAGTGTGGCGAACAGTGTGACGTTTCCGGCAATTTATTTTGATTGATTCTCATTGGATGTTACACAATACAGCTGTCAATTCAATGTCTGGAGACTGACATGTGCAGTACCGTGACACAGTGCACTTATTTTCACCAGTCTTTTTATGATCCATGTTTTCACCGAAAACGAAAATTTATTGGTAACGCGTAACGGTCCTAATTATGCACAATTTTGGAAAACATTTTATTCTCAAAATAATAAAAAGCAATGAAAAATCGTGAAACTTGGTTTATTTGATGTGACCGATGTTATTAAATTATCTTTAAACAAAAAAAGGCTTCTTACCTATAAATCATCAATCGCTCATCGTTTCCTCAATTGAGAGCTTGAGCTTTTCTTCAGGCTTGTACCAGGAGTATAAATACAGACACAACGCTACGAGTACCAGCACTAGTGTAACAATCACAATCCAGTATTTGTCACTTTCCTCTGGTATTTTCCTCATCTCTTCTCCAGAGTTGAAACAGATTTGTTCTTTAAACATGTTTGAGATTGTTGTAGGATATACCGTCGTGCGCCAAAAGGTACAAATGGTAAAATGCACTGTATGATTGACATAGGATTTTTTCAGCCAATCAGAACGCGTCAAAATGTTGAAACCTTTTCTCTGCCGGCGGTGACAATTATTACCGACCGACCGACCTCGATCGATGTTCATGTCTTTTTAACTAGCCTGTCACGTGGGTCTGAGAGTGTGACGGCTCAGACGATTTATTCTTGTTTGGCGATGATTTTGATGCTATTTTAGATATTTTACAACAAGATGAAGAAATAGAGGAGCACTTTACGGCTTCAGTTAATAATGTGAGTATAAAAAAAAGTTAATATTTCCCTTTGGGATGAAATATAGTGCACGAAAGCCACGCGTCTCGTATTGCGAATACGACGAGTCCAAGATCGAACTTGATCTTCCGTTGTCTTGTTGGGAGCTAGATATTAAACAAATATACAAGTTAATGCTTTAGATCAAGTTAAATGACGATAAATCTGGTAGGAAATTGACCCTGAACCCTCGCTTTTAATGATTTTTAGATCACTCAACGTATTAAGCTTACTTTACTTTACTAAGACTATATAAAACATACTATAAGACTATATTTACTATCGCTCAGTTTTAACTGTTGTAATTCTTTATCCTTAATATTATCGCTTTCATTTTTTATAGGTTCAATCGACAAATATAGTTTGCAATGACTGGGAAAAGATATAAGACCAGAGGAGGTTTTCAAAGACATAGAGCTGCCAAGCACAGCAACATCCAGCAGACGCACGAAAGACAAATCACTCTAACCCCAAGTATTCTTGCTGAAATCGTTAACACTGCTTTACACAATGTAAAAATCTCCAAAGTATTTGCTGTAAGTTTAAGGAATGAAATGGATCGATATTCATATGAAGAACCTGATGAAGGGACTGTAGAATTTTCTCTGCTGAAGTCTATGTTCGAAGGATATATGAATAATGAAACTTTGAGAAGTTTTATGGCAAGTACTATGCTGAGGTTCCATTAAAATCTGCAAACTACTTTCAAGGACTGTCCCGGAATGCTGCAACATTACTAGCAACCAAGGTAGCAGATTGCATGCTAGTATACTGCAAGCGTAGGAAGTTATCCACAGACAACAGCCCACCTTCACAAACTGTGCTGTCAGAGAGAGATCGAGAGGGCTGGTCTGCAGTATGTGGGAGGATATGTGTTGCACAATCTCCACAAAAAGCATGGCAAAAAAAACTCACCAGAGAGCCAACAGGCAATGGCTATTTTGAAAGCTGGGAAATTGGAGGATGGCTGTGACTCACAGAAGCTGGTCTCAACTCTCAGCCGTGGAGGTCTTTGGTATATTACTAAGCAAGCAGAGAAAATTTTCTTGAAGACAGAACATTATTTTAGACAATTCACTTCCAAAGCTAATATAAGAGTGAACATTAAGGATATAACTCATAAGTCAATTAGTGATAGTGATAAATTTGATGGTTTATGATGCAGAGCTGGTACCAGACACATATGTCATCATGGATGCTTTACATGGGATAGTAAGCTTATATGTAAGGGTACAGTCTTTTTCTTTGGCCAAAGATCTCATTCAGAATCATAGAATTCAAACCAAGCGAACAAAGGCCAAAGCATTAGGCACTGAAATCAGCCGAAGCTGCGAAGTGCATATTCAAGACAGGCTTAACTAGAGCAATATTTTGGTTATAATCCCACCTGTCTGTTAACAAAGAATTTGCCCCCAGTTATAAGCCACCCCCCCCCCCCCCCCCAATTATAAGCCCCTTCCATTTACTCCTCCCCATATGGTAATGTATACAGGAAACAATAATTAATAGGCAGCAGATTAGTGGCTTATCAGTAGTTTTATTTCACTGTTATGTCCAACATGACTCTAACCTGTAAGGCCAAAAATATCTTAGCCTACATCTATCCATTTATTTTGTGAAATTATGTTTATATAGGGAAAAAACCTTTTTGTAATTTTGAAAATCTATTTACAACACAGATAGAGACAACAAACTACTTGGCTGGGGCTTGTAAGTTGCTGATAATGAAAATCACCCCAATAGATTGAGATACAATAATTACAGTGCAGACACTCGAACCGTGAACACTCAAAGTTTTTTGACATAAAAATTACGGTACTAGCCAATCAAAGACCGTCTTCTAAACAAAAGAATCCCACTTTTTTCGAAAGCAACCAATCAGAGATAAGGTAAAACTATTCAGTACAGATGTTATCTAACGACACTCATGATGTACTGTCGCGACATGTGACAAAAATATCAAAAAATCAAATAATGCTTATCTTGTCCTAAGTCCTTTGCTATAGTTCTTAATTTGGTCTCAATTTATTTCGGCATGGTAATTTAGCATCAGTAACCTGTTCCCATGCTCTTTTTTTGTCCTTTCTTCCCCTCGTGTTTCCACTTTGGCATGACACTGATCTTTGGATTCTGATCGTATTGCTGTTGTATCCAAATGTGCGGATGTCTGGATTATCACTGCGCCTTCCCAATTTGCGCTGGTTTCCAAAATACTCCTCCACTGGGTCTTGACAGAAATGCTCAGTCAGTACATACTCCATGCCTTCTTGGAGTAGGAACTTTGTTGCCTCAATAACAGAATGAACAGTAATCTTGAAGCCCTCATACGTCTGCCAGGACAGAAACATATATACGGGCTCTGGCATTCTGGCTGAAGTTTCCTTGTCTGTTCTCAGTACTCTCTTTCCAAGATTTCAAATAATCCAAGAATTTAATCAAAAACTGGAACCTATCAAGAAATAAAATTATTTTAAGCTATAGAGGCTTTGCATGGTCACATGACTTGACTCAAGTCTGACAATTAAGCATAAAATATTCATGGAATTCGATGTTTTATCTCAAAGCCATCATATGATTGTGTAGCATAATGAAATATCAAACAGTTCTGATCATCTTTTTGCAATTAAATGATAAGATATGAAAATAACTAATTAGATTTTTTTCACATAATAATAATATGATATATTATTATTATTAATATAATTAATATTATTATATGCCATCATTCTCAAAAAATAAGAAAGTTGTATGAAAATACCCTTAATTAGTTCTATTTCTATGTACCGGTAATTTGAATTAGTGGCTATAGATGAAATGGCCACTACATGCTTTAGGTTTGTGCTTCAATGTTTTAAATTGACAGAATAAAAGGGCATACAAATAGAAGTAATTCAGGATATTTTCATATAATTTTCATATTTTTGGATGAAATGATGACAAGCAAATAATCCTAATTAAAGTATGCACATATCTTATCATTTTATTTCAAAAATAGATTTTACTTACAAAATAATCAAAACTGTTTGATATTTCATTGTGCTACATGTATATGATGGTTTTAGGGTAAAAAATTGAATTGTGTTCAATACAGAGACATAAGCAGCCATTTTATATTGCTTAAAGGGGCTATGTCATGGTACTGCGCATGTATCGAGTTATCACTCATTTGGTGGCTGTTAATTTGATACAAACACTTAAACTTCCCTCCGTCAATGCTTGATTGAAAGGATTTTCAATATTTTCCCTGGAGACTGTTTATATACACTGTTTGTTAGTCATTTTTGCATATTAGCTTTCATTTTAAGCATCCCACATGGCCGAGAGGTTCGTTAGTTCATATCAAAATCGGTGGAAATAACTCTTTCCGGCCCGGAAAAACGAATGTAAAGTCATACCGTGACACAGCCCCTTTAATTTTAAATTAAATTAAATATTTTTGAATATTTTTGCACGAGCATGTGTCTGTCCTCTGATATAAACATGGTAGCCAGCCAATAAGCTTGTGCATTATATTTTAAATATTTTATTTATGGATTCATATATATATATATATTCGCTTGATGTCTACACCATTTATCCTCAACTATATATAATATATATATATATAGAATGCTTACCTTTCATCCAGATCAGATGTGTAGGGAGCGAGGAAGGGCTTGCGCTTTCTTTGATGCTCTGTGGTGCTTCGAACATTGAGGCAATCAAAGAAGCCATCCACCATTTCACAGAGCTTAGCTGTTGCTGCTGCTTCTGGAGGCCCAAATGCCTTTAGCACTGCAGCCACTGATGCACTCAGGACTTGTGCAGCAAGATTCACCCGCATCACAGAATATGAATTCAGATTCACATGCTCATACGTAAGCCTTGGCAGCAGTTTCAGTTCATTGTCCAGATCCTGGTAGAACATGCTTGTGATGTGCTGCCACAATACATAGAGTCCTCCATTCCACATATATCTGGTACATTTCCCAGACCCAGAGTGCATCAGACAGTTCCTTGTTGTCTTTATTAGATGTGGCGCGTCAGAAAAGAAGTAGATATACCGATGCGGTGCATACAAGTTAATGGTGCGGTAGCACACGTCGCCATCAGCACCCCCATCTAGTGGCTTGTGGAGACGATAGAATCTTCTGTTGGGGGAAGCACCATCTGATGTGGTAGCGACAACCCATAAATTGCATGAGGTTTCTAATATGCATATGGCTTCCCAGAACAAGGGCATCAGCTGAGCAGCAGTTATACCTGTAGTGGCAAAGTGAGCCAAGATAAACTAACCCCTTGTACCGTTGCAGAGGTTGCTACAGTATTTGGCTCCGACTGGGGAAATCGGTGTTTTGGTGATTCGAGCACCGTCGTAGAGGTAGCCCCGACATCTCCTGTGTATGTGAATTGGGGATATGAACGGCGTGTTAATTACAATCACAGTTCGTGCCCTCAATGCGCATTCACTGGAGAGGAGGCAGCCAGACCCGTAAATTGCAAACCCCGAGAAAAAAAATACCCTCCTCTCTCTTATCTGGAAATTTCATTCGTCAAACGTCGCCGAAATATGGTTCTTAGCGGGCAGGTACGTAATGAAACATGGCTATCTTTAATAACAGCGGTCGGGAGGAGATTAATAGCGGGGGGAAATGCGGAGGTAGCGAGGGAAAGTGGAAAAATCCGAAGAAAGTCCGAGAGGCCAAACGCTTGGTACAGATTTTTTTTTACCTAGGTACGACCGTGCAGAGTTGATATAACAACGATTATTATTGGCTCTATAGGAAACCGGAAGAAGCTAGGTGGCCATGGCGAGTCCCTCTCTCCGCGTTTTCTCTCCGTTTCTTTTCTCCGTAGGCATCTGGAATTGCCTGTATGTATTGCACCTATCAATCTATAAATGTTAAATTGTTGGTTGCAATATCCAAACCCAACTCCTACCCTCCCACGGGCTTAACATTGATAGGTGCATAATTACAGGGGTGGTTATATATTTTACAAGAGCAGCTGAATAATTTTAAAACATCTGACAACAGTATATTTCTACATGATAACCTTAGTCAGTAGCATTTTAATTTGTTGGAGCAACATGCAAGAGCAATACTGAATTGTTTTAAATAAAATAAATAAGCTTAAAGCTTATGTAGTCCTAAATTCTTAAAAATCTCCTAATATCTTTTAATGTTATTAAGAGATATAAATACACTATTGGCACCTGTTCACCCTCGATATCCATCTTTAACTGACAAAACAATACTAGTAAACTGCATGGCCGTTTCATTAAATATAAATGAACTATTTGATGTAATTTAAGTTAACTGCAAACCTCTTTCACCACCCATTCCTTTGGTAGCTTCTTGAACTGAGAGGTCATGCATGCAGCCATTTTTTACCTCTGCCTTTTTGTGGCACTGTCTCTTTCTATCAAGGTCAAAAAACCTCTTCTGGGAGTTCTTAAAAGGCCTCGTTTCATGTGTTAGCTCCTTCCTCATAGTTTCCATGTCCTCGTTTGCTTTTGATAGCAGTTTCTCAATCTCGGAAATTTGCAATTTGAGCTTTGCGATTTCGTCGCTGCCTGACTGCTGAACAAACGCAAAATTGTGCAAAGAAGCACTAGAAAGTGACGAATTACTACTGCTTTGATGAAATTCTGAAAACTTAAACCTCTTCTGAGGCGGCTGAATAAAGAAATGAGACATAAAAGCTTGAGCCATTGATAAAAATGTGTTGGAAATATGTGCCTTGTGGAAAGAGTAAATATATGGCCTCTTTGAAAGTTTGCACATAAATCTAACTAAACCTGTGTAACACTTCATAATAAAAGCACGTCATTTTTGGCGCGAAATTGGCACCAAAATAGTTGAACTGGGCTAACCATACTAAAAAGAAGAGTGATTATGAAGTTGTACTTATCTTTGCTTCGTCTTTGTCCTTTCCTGCTCCACACTTCCATCGAACTTCTCTTGGATTTTACCTTTTGATTGACCCCAAAAATGCGACGAATGGATAAGACCTTCCAAAGATGTTAAATCTTACAAATCTATCAAATTCTTCTGCGATAAAGAAACAAAAATATGCTTTGAAATTCTAAATCTGGTCAAACCTTCCATTTTCGTCCGCCATGTTTAATTTGTTTGTGGACAACCATTTAATATTCTTAGGGGAGGAGTGGGTGATATATTTTGTTTGCAAAACGGCAACTGCAGGAATTATTTTTTCTGAAAACACCCACCCCACCCCTACGAAGTTAAACTGGATGGCCCTAATTATTCCGGAGCAATTTGCGAGGTTACAAAGTTTCTAGGTCCCAGACCTCTAAATCGACACTCGTTGTTTGATATGGCTCGGGAAATCGTTGATACATGTATGTCAGGTGAGGACAAAAATGAAAATAAATTGGGACAACTTTTGAGAAAACACACTACAGCTCAAACAGGCTTCAGTCACACGATAGCCCAAAACTACAAAATAAAGTGTATTCATCTACATGTAACACCTTGGCATTTTTATCACCCAGTAATATATTTTTCCTACCAAAGAACTACTGTAGGTTTTCTTCTAATATATGCACACTTCCTTAACTGAAAAGCAGCATTCACTACCTATGAAGTATACATTGTACTAGTTATATTTTGATAGTCTTACAAACTCAAAGTGGAAGTCAGATTGATCAGGTTTTTTAAGTTAGAAGAAAATACAAATAACCCCCAAAAAACTGTACATTCCTACATGTACATTGTCTGAATTCTGTAAAACTCTGAATTTCTAACTGAGACCTCATGGGGGCTGATCCAAGCCAGGTCCTGGTTAATCCACAGATTGGATTGGAATTTAGCGTGTTAATTTTTGCAGAGGGAGGAAAACTGGAGAACCCAGAGAAAAACCTTTGGAGCATGGTCAAATAAGCAAAACCATACAAGCGAAACAGAAGAAACATGGCAAATTAAACGGCACAAAAATGCGACCTAAAGTAAAGCAGTGTATAAATTATGTTCCAAAAGTAAAATAAAATAGTAGGAAAAACAGTAGGACTGCATGATTCGCTTTCTGTGCACCGTTTACTAGGCGGAAAAATGCTTAAATACTAAAAACTCAAATTGCATTCATAAAGTCCGAACGAAACTGTGTTAAACAGGGAAATGCCCCAGTAAAATATAAGGCCGAGAAAAGTTAAGAAACTTGCTGGCAGCATAATTGTAAGAAGTATGTGTCGCTTTCTCAATCAGTGCAGCTCCACACAATTCCCCTTTGTTGAGCGAGAACTTTGAAGAAGGCTTAAAACGGTCCCGTCTATGCGATACAGTTTTCATTTGAAAACTCTGAATTTCTACTCTGACTTTCTGCTGAACGATATCTGAAAAGGCAACCATGTAGTTGAAAAGGCAAACAGTTGAAAAAACATTAATGTGGATGGGGCATCCGTCATTGTCCTGTCTCTTAGATTTTTTTAAATTGTAAGTGGATTGGGACTGAGCGTTTTCAAAAGTTTGCGTTTTCAGTAAATTTGACCGTCTACGGAAACGATAGCGTTACGTTTTCAAAAAATTCCACTTCGGAGACCGCTTTTAAAATATTGCGTTTTCATTATTGCGTGTTAAATTAGAACTCTTGCAATGGAATGTCAAATTGTAGCTGAACTCTTTAAAATTTAACCGCCACCCCCGCCGGTCTGTCGTGCGAGATAGGTTCGCAGATTCAAAACCAGAAAATGCTGCCTTTGTGAAACAATCTCATTCTCGAACTGCAAATGGTTTAATAGACCTTCACTGAGTCTTCTTGGATAAGGACGATAATCGTAGGAGACCATTAAACATAACTTATGCAATATATCAACATACACACAGCCTTTTCATTTCATTTGTGTTTTTGTATATTTATTTGACGATCGAGTCGATTTTGCATGTGACCGGATAATCTATACACCCCATACATGTACTCTCATACATGCACCCCATACATGCACCCCATACATGCATCCCATACATGTACTCTCATACATGCACCCCATACATGCATCCCATACATGCACCCCATACATGCACCCCATACATGTACTCTCATACATGCACCCCATACATGCACCCCATACATGTACTCTCATACATGCACCCCATACATGCACCCCATACATGCACCCCATACATGTACTCTCATACATACACCCCATACATGCACCCCATACATTACTCTCATACATGCACCCCATACATGTACATTTTGTACTCTCATACATGCACCCCATACATGTACTCTCATACATGCACCCCATACATGCACCCCATACATGCACCCCATACATGCACCCCATACATGCACCCCATACATGTACTCTCATACATGCACCCCATACATGCACCCCATACATGTACTAAATAGCCATGATATATTTGGGTTGACAGAAACGCATGCCAGTGAAAATTCAGAACTCGATGTGAAAAATTATCAATGTTACTCCAAGTTTAGACCAAAATCAAGAACAAAATATCACGGCGGGTTATCAGTTTATATAAAAAAGTCGTTAAAAAACGCAGTATCTTATGTACCAACTAAGAACGACAACATTCTTTGGTGTAGACTAGACAAGAAACATTTCCAAACAAACAAAGACATATTTCTAGGGACAGTTTATTTTAGCCCGGAAAATATGGAAAACCAATCAAACGCAAACTACATCGACGAACTTGATCAAGATTTGATTAGTTTTTCTCAAAAGGGTTACGTAATATTACAAGGAGATTTTAATGCCAGGACTGGACAGTTACAGGATATAATTGACGACTCGAATATACACAATTTTTTTCAATTACCTGATGGGTATGTACATGAAAATGCCGTAACAACAAGGCAATCCCTTGATAAAAACAATATTGACAATAGGGGCAAACAACTCATCGACTCGTGTATCGCAAACGGCCTAAAAATTGCCAACGGTAGAATCATCGGGGATCGAAAAGGCTTGAAGACCTGTCACCAACCAAACGGCTCGAGTCTAGTTGACTACGTCATTTCAGATAACGAAACATTAAACTCATTTCAATATTTAAAAGTAGAAGATCTAAAACCTCATATTTCGGATCACTCACATATTACATATAGTATAGAGGTAAAGAAAGTACCACTTCCGGTTAACGACAAAAGTCAAAATAAGGGCAGGCGTCTGCTCTCAAAATTATTCTGGAACGATAATGTCTCCCATAAAGTTGTAGAATATTTAAATTTACCAGAAACATTAGCCGATATTGGTAACCTGAACCAGAGGCCGCTCAACGATAACACTGAAAATTTTGTTGAAGACTTTAATAAGCTGATACATAAAGTTCTTGACAATGCTGGGGCACTAAAAAATACTGACGTCGATAAAACAAAACGTGAAGAAAATAAATGGTTCGATAGTGAATGTAAAATACAAAAAAACAACTTAACTAATTTAGGTAAACTTAGGACTAGACATCCAAACAGGGAGGATATAAGAGAATTGCTAAATAGCAATAAGAAAATGTTTAGGAAACTACTAAAACGGAAAAAACGAAAGTTCTACGATAGTGAATTTGATAAACTATCAAAGCTAAGATCACACAACCCACGGCAGTTTTGGAAAGCACTAAGAAACTTAAACACCGACAACAATAGAGCAGATGATACCAAACATGTTGATCTAAGCAGCTTTCATGAATATTTCAAAGATCTTAACAAAGCCGAAAAAGACAACATTGGTGAAACACACGACACAAGTACGCATGCCGAAAACAATGAAGCCGGTCCACTTGACTTCGCATTTACGAAAGAAGAAGTGATAAATGGAATTAAAGCACTTAAAAGCGGCAAAACACCCGGAAGCGATTTTATTAACAACGAATTCCTGAAGGTCAGTTATAAACTACTATCGGAAACAATAACTACGTTATTTAATTCTATTCTAAACTCGAAAATATATCCTAAAATTTGGGCCTTTGGATACATAACTCCTATATATAAAAATGGCACGAAATCAGAGCCAGGAAACTACAGAGGAATTACAATCCTGTCCCACCTAGGAAAACTTTTTGCTCTGCTATTAAATACACGGCTAGTTAGCTACCTAGATTTTCACAATATCCTGCCTCAAGAACAAGCAGGTTTCAGGAAAACATTTAGAGGTACTGACAATCTTTTAGTATTAAAAGCGCTGATCGACAAATATATAAAGAACAAGCCAAAACCCAGGAATAATTTCTTGTACACTTGCTTCATCGATTTTAGCAAAGCCTTCGATAACATATCACGCGACAAATTATACACAAAGTTAAACAACATTGGTATAAACGGAAATTTTCTTGCCATTATTAAAGACATGTACAACAAAGACTCCGCGTGTGTTAAACTTGACGGACACATCTCGGAGGAATTTGCGTGCCATAAAGGAGTCAAGCAAGGGTGCATGTTGTCACCTACCCTTTTCAATATATATTTAAGTGATCTAGCAAACATTCTTAACAAAGACAAAGACGCCCCCGAACTAAACAACAGAACCGTTAGTTGCTTACTATATGCAGACGATTTAGTAATTATCTCAAAGTCTCAGTTGGGATTACAAAACAATTTAAAATGCCTACTGGATTACGGCAAAGCCAACAGTCTCTACATCAACGAAAATAAAACAAAAGTAATAATATTTAACCCTAATGGTAGAAAACTAAATCGTTATTTATTCAACGTTGGGACAACACTGATTGAGAACGTAACTAAATATAAGTATTTAGGATTGACTTTAAGTGCCTCTGGATCATTTATTATAGCAAAACAAGAGCTAAAAAAGGTTGCACTAAAAGCTTTTTACTCACTCCGCAAGAACATGGGAATCTCATTTAGAAGAGACCTGTCACTTACCTTACATCTATTCGATACCCTAATAAAACCCATTCTCACATATGGCTCTGAAATTTGGGGTCTTGATACTGTTAAATATAATGAATCACGTGACCCAATAGAACAAGTTCACACAAAGTTCTGTAAACAAATCCTAGGCGTAAGCAAAAGAGCGGTGAACAAAGCTTGCCGTGCAGAATTAGGCCGTTTCCCCATCATTATTGAAGTAAAATCTAAGGCATTATCATTCTGGGCCCGCCTTCTAACATTAGACGAAAATAGAATCGCAAAGCAAGCCTACTTAGATATGCTAAGTCACACAAATTCGAAGAACTGGGCAATGCAAATTAAAGCTATATTATTTCAGAATGGCTTTGGCTATTGCTGGGAATCCCAACAAGATGCCGTTATTGATGAAAACGAGATCAAGCGGTTTTATAAATATACCAAACAAAGACTAGAGGATATTGAAACTCAAGACTGGAGATCAAGCATCTTCGATGATGAATCCAGATCAGTGGGAGGAAACAAATTAAGAACATTTCGTGAGTTCAAAACAGAATATAAACTCGAAGATTATTTATTGGAAGTTAAAAACATAGATCATCGCAGAGCACTAACTAAGTTAAGAATAAGCGACCATATTTTACAAATTGAAAGAGGCCGTTATAACAGAGTTTATGTGAGTCCTGAATTGAGAATATGCCCACATTGTCAAATTATGGAAAATGAAGAACATTTTTTATCTAAATGTCAATTATATTCTGATCTGAGAAACTCTCTTTTTCAAGATATAAACAAAAAAATAACAAACTATAAAGATTTAATCGCACCAAAAAAACATAAGCCAGAAATAGCAAAATACATCTATGAATGTTTTAAAGTTAGGCAAACCATCCTTGTATAGAATATTGGAGAAGCATGCCTATGTACAGTCTGTTGCTTGGCACTCTAATAAAATATGTCTTGTCTTGTCTTGTCTTGTCATACATACACCCCATACATGCACCCCATACATTACTCTCATACATGCACCCCATACATGTACATTTTGTACTCTCATACATGCACCCCATACATGTACCCCATACATGTACTCTCATACATGCACCCCATACATGTACTCTCATACATGCACCCCATACATGCACCCCATACATGCACCCCATACATGCACCCCATACAAGCACCCCATACATGCACCCCATACATGCACCCCATACATGCACCCCATACATGCACCCCATACATGCACCCCATACATGCACCCCATACATGCACCCCATACATGCACCCCATACATGCACCCCATACATGCACCCCATACATGCACCCCATATATGTACTCTCATACATGTACCCCATACATGTACTCTCATACATGCACCCCATACATGCACCCCATACATGCACCCCATACATGCACCCCATACATGCACCCCATACATGCACCCCATATATGTACTCCCCATATATGTACTCCCATACATGTACTCCAATACATGTACTCTCATACATGCACCCCATACATGTACTCTCATACATGTACCCCATACATGTACTCTCATACATGCACTCCATACATGCACCCCATACATGCACACCACACATGCACCCCATACATGCACCCCATACATGTACTCTCATACATGTACTCTCATACATGTACTCTCATACATGTACTCTCATACATGCACCCCATACATTTATGTATGTACATTTTATTTTAATCAAAAGCAAGCCCTGTATACAATTTATATGTATGTTTAATATATAAGTATATCTGTGTTAGTTGAATTATCTTATCCTGTTTGCAGTTCTTATTACAGTGACGTAAAGTCAGTAGATTGTCTGCCGTCAATCAAGGATGTGTTCAAATGGGTGTGTGGACCAGCACTTGGTTTTTCTATGGGTGTATTCTTTCAACATGAGGTATGTGTAGCCAGATAATGGTACTAGACAGTTCTTCTTTTAAAACAAAATGAAATTAGTTTTCAGTATAACAAATTAATACACCTAACTTGTTCCTTGAGGTGATTGAAGTCCACCCGCCTCATCTGTTCCTTTGTTTTAAAGGTAGAATCTGACTTATAAAATGCCTCAGTTATAAAATGCCCAAGACATAAATTTCACATTTTCTTTGGGGCGGGGCTAGCGTGGGGGCACAGCATCAAACCAGTTAACAAATGTTGTGTTGATGCTCCCTTATCTCCATGTCCAGTACTACATGTATATACATGTAAGGCTACAGTAACTCCATGTAACCTAACAGTATGTATTCCCTTTCAGAGTCCTTTCAAAATATCCATAACCTTTAACCATAGTGACGGGAACAAGGAGCTAGAATTCTTGTAAGTAATTAATGTTTATAAAATGATCAGAACAATGTACAGTGTACATGCATGTACTGGTAAAATGATTTATTTTTCCAAGTTTTAGTTCATGACTTTTTTTGACACAATAGGGTGATTTATACGAGAGGAAGTAGTAAGTAATAGTAGTAAAAACTTTATTTCACCCCACTAGCCCCAACAACCCTTAAGCTGATTTCAATGAGGGGCGTGAACTAACTTACAAGAATATTGTATGAACTAATTATATTAATTAATAAAATTAGATGTCTAATATCAGTATGTTATAAAAACTATTTCCAACGTATAAGTGTCCTTAAAATAAGGGAAAAAACTACATGACTAAAACTAAAATACTGACAGGCTTATCTACTGGCGACATGGTGTGACCCAACACCAGATATTTATGATGACATACATGTAATGTGGTTTTTAAAACAATGGAGCGTGCATGGCTGTGAAGTTCTCAACAATAAATAATTATTTGCTATTTATACAATGGCTTAATTAATGCTGTGGCTTGACAGTTAGTCACAAACTTTAGTTTTTGACCGGAATTTATGTGATCGCTTACAGCTTAATAATAATGCCTGTTTGCACTAGGTAGGTAAAATTTTGTTTGTTTTACAAAAGATTCTGTACTCAGCAAACATTTAAGAGCAAACAACTTTTTGGCCAACCAAAATGTTGTTGAGCACTACCCAATATCAAAGATGCAGAAGAGTAGCTTTGGAGGCCTCCAATTTTTTTATCAGATGCGACAATCCATTCTATAATTATAATAATAATAATATTCTTTATTTAAAGAGGGTAACACCCAAAAGCAAAGCTTACAAACTTGTGGCCCTCAACTACTAATTTAAGTATAAAATATAACTTTACATATAGGTAGCAAATATGATAAAAACTACGGATAAAACTAAGATGTACATTATATACAATTGAAATCAGAACCACAATTACTAACTCATAACATAATTTTTTTTATTATAGCTAAATCGATCTAATGTAATCTAGAAATTGAACGAGTACATATAATTATATTGACTAGAGAATGAGAGATTAAGATAAGTGAATTACAAAAAGCTAAACTTTAAAATGGTCAATTAACTTCTGTTGCAATAAAATATTATAAAAGTACATTAAACCTAGATGAGCGAGTGTGTATTCTGTGTACTTTCTTAATAGGTTTAATGCCATCTGAAAGATATGCTGGTGCATAGCCATTTAATATCTTAAACATTAATATACAGCTCAAGTAATTACAGACTTCATGGATAGGACTCCAGCAAAGTGAATTAAATAAGGGAACGGAAGGGCTAAGTGCAGGTGCGTCTAATATAATTCGAGCAGCTCGTTTTTGTAATCCAAGAAGGCGGTACTTACCTTCTATGGAGCATCCACCCCAAACTGTGGCACAGTACTCGATCACAGGCTTAATTAGTGCATTATAAAATAGTATTCTTTCTGCATGAGGTATGTACCTTTTATTGCGGTCAAGTAATCCGATGCGTTGCGAAACCTTCTTTTCAGTATAATCAATGTGGATATTCCATGATAATGATTTGTCAATATATATGTACACCAAGTAGTATGACAGCCAACATCAAATTGTTCTCAGCAAACAGTGGATACTTTGGGTTTCTATTTCAATATGATGTTTTAGTTAAACAAATAGTTTGTATCTCAAGTGCAAACACAATTACCAAAATAAAAAATATGTAGTTACAAAATTAGCAATATTTTCGTAGAGGAATTCTAGTGTGAACAGCAGGACGTACAGGTGTAATATTTATTAGCTAAGCCACTATACTATAAGCCGTAGCTTCTAACTTCTTCTTAGCTAGGACAATTAATCAATGCTCCGGGTAAGAACGGCTGAACCGTAAAGAATGTAAACAGGTGTTAATTTTCTATTCTTCTTTCTCGTAATTTAATTGGTTGATAATCAAGAATTCAACAGAAGACCATCAAAGTAATGAACTTTCATTAGATAGTTTTTGAAGTTTCAATTTATTTTTGATCAAACTAACTATGGTTTGATTTTGGAGAAATTCGTATAAAAAAATGTAAGGTAAAAAAAAGGTATTCATTTATATAGCGCAAATTCTATATGAATATATTCAAATGCGCTTCACAAGGTTATTATTTTGTGATACAGACTGCTATTGTGGCGCAATGTGCTGCCGTGCAGTTTACAATCATGAGTGATTGTTAACTAGTACCTCAGAATACCAGTCTGTTGTGTCGGGAGACAATCCCCTAACTCTTCCTCGAAATAACACAACAGGTTCTTTTACATCCCCTCGTATAGATTAGAAGAGGAAGGAGACAAGGCCAACGGATTATACGTCCCTGCCCAAGGACGTGGCCAGGATTCGAACCCCCGACCTCCCGCACTCTAGACCGTGCTCTACCAACTGAGCTAACCAGTGAGGCGGTATATAAGGAATGTTATCAAATTTGTGATTCAAAGATCTTTTGTTTTCTCCCTTTCCCATTGGCTTGACTTTTTGTGTTTTCTTTACGTTTTCACAGTAAACATGGTCAACAGCAAGTTTCCTGCTATGTTTGCTTGTAACTTTAACAGTGGGCATCTCAGACAGCAATTGAGACAATCGTATTCAAGCAAAATCGTATGTGGGGATATGCCCATTGCGACGGGTCTATTGTTCTTGGGGTAGTTCTTACGCGAGCCATTACTTAACACATAACTAGTACGAAATCCCTGCCTCATATACAGTGTACAACGTAGATGGTTGAGCTTGATTCGTTCTTTGTTTTCCAGAGCTGAAGTTGACCCAACAAGATTCAAAAAGAGGAAAAAAAAAAGGTACAAACTAAAAAATACAGCATGTGTACACATGTAGTAGGTTTCACATATTAACACTGACCTACCGGATCATTCCATCATTATATCAGTATGGCTAAGATCTTATCAGTGGAACCGAAATGGTTTGGGAGAGGTGTCAAAGAGGCCATTAACATACGGGTTCATGGGCCCAGCCTCAATCGGGATGGGGGAGATTTAATTTGCCCCCCTGTATGGAGTAATCTCATTAATTCACGGATCCTGGGGCCTAGGTCCTCCACTCACTCACTCACTGGCCCAAAACAACTTCACTGTCTTGTAACTGCACATTTGGCATGGTTACATAGTGATCAACATTGATTGTTTCAGCCGAAAGCTTTAGTTAATTACTAATCCAGAGAAACTCAGTATTTAACATTTCAAATAGTAGGTTTCTGTTGTAAAGTTCTAGGTAAGGCTGTAGGTTTTTATGAACTAAATATTAGATATAGTGTCTTAGACATAGAATCACAATGGAAGGGCTGTGTGCAACAAGGGCGTAATTGACTCCTGATCACATTCTAAATTCTCCTTCAAATTCTCTGTTTTCTACGGGAGAATTTAGAACATGATCAAGAGTCACTTATGCCCTTTTTGCACAATTTAGCCCTTTAATTTTATTTTATTTTATGGTTGCTTTGAAGATATCCAGTTACATTGTACATGTTGTTATTTAATAATAATTTTACAGTTATGTTATACACGACCCCACAAGCATTAATTTTATGCTTTATTTCCAATTCTTAATGTGTCAAAATAAAAGTTTTTATTATTAAGAAACATTCAATCCAAGCACGAGCCCATAACTAGCATCCATATCTCCTATATACATGTAGTTGTCACAGTGTTTCTACAAGTTGGGCTATTTTTAGATTATTTTCCCTTACAATTGGTAGATTGCACTGTGGCATAGACTTAGTATGTGGGATGGACGCTGTGACATAGGCCTAGTATGTGGGATGGACGCTGTGACATAGGCCTAGTATGTGGGATGGACGCTGTGACATAGGCCTAGTATGTGGGATGGACGCTGTGACATAGGCCTAGTATGCGGGATGGACGCTCCTAGTTATGGGCTCTCGATCCAAGGCAGAGATATAGAACTTTTCCTGCTTTGATTTCATTTGAGATGCATTTTGTTTCTTTAGACGTTGTTACACAATTGTTTTGAAAAAAGTATGACCAAATTTGGATGTAAATGTCTCACCATATTCATCTTATTTTTTTGTACTTCTCAAGCACTACCGGTAGTTATTTTTGCAACGTTACTTTTTTAAGATGCCATATTATTAATCGACCTGATTAATAATTCATGACGAAAAACAAAGGAATGAATGAGTATATCTGATACAGAATCATTGAGATTTACTTTAATTTTACTTAGATTTTTTGACCAAAATCCCATTAAATCCATCTCCAAAATAGCCAAAAAGGCACTATTTATTTCTACAGTTGATAAGCCATTTACACAATTTACAGTGTTGTATCGGATCTGTATCTATTAAGGGCAAACGAGGTAACATCGCGTGGAAACGTTTGTGAATTTTAGTGATTTTGTTCACAAAGTGTATGCATAAATGGTACTAGCTCTGACCATCAACCAATCAGCTTCGGGGTGCCCCAGTCAGCGTTTAAGGCCCGCTATTATTTATTATGTATGTGAATGATCTCCCTCGCGCTGTTATCGGCTCTGCAGTGTAGAGTTATATGCTGACGATACGCTACTCTATTTTGCCAGTAAGTCAGTTGCAACTGTTGAGAATAATTTAACCTTAGACCTGGGTAAAAGTAAGTAAGTAAGTAAGTAAGTAACTTTATTTAAGTGTCAAATGTATTTAGCTTTGCAACTAATTGGGGACACTAGTCCTACGATTTTATGTCCTTATCCGAGAAGACGTGAAGGTCTAACCATTTGCAGTTGTTTCACAAAGGCAGCACCTTCTACTCAGTTATTTTAAGACCCTGAGTATTGGTCCGGCCGGGGTTTGAATCCGCGACCTCCCACTCAACAGACCGGAGCTTAACCACTGAGCTAACCGGCACGCTAATTTAACATCTTTGAATATTGACAAAACTAAAATTATGTTGATAGGTACCCATCAACGACTCGTCCAGTCAGTAATTTCACTGTTCAGGCTAATGGCCATAATCTTGAAAGAGTAGAGAAGTAACTTCAATACCTAGGAGTCATATATGAGACCAAAAATCTTTCTTGGAAGGAGCATATTGAGTACATAGGGAAAAAAGATCTCATCTCGCCAAGGCATGCTACACAGAGCACGCAAAGTTCTACCGAGGTATGCATGCATTAATTACTCTTTATTGCGCAATGGTCCTACCATTATTTGATTATTGCTGTTGTGTTTGGGACAGTTCTGGCCTGGGCAACAAAGCATACTTGGACAACCTCCATCGGTGGGCTGCCAGTATCATCGAAGGCAGAATTGTCGAGTATGCTGAGTTGCCTAATGTCTTCAGCTGGCCTGACCTACAGAAGCGGCGAGACTATTTGAAGTCGATCTTAGTCTTTAATTCTATCCATGGTTTAGCCCCATAATACCTCATTGGCGAATTCAAACATGCCAGGGAAATTCATAGCTACTGCACTTGGCACCAAGACTTGTTGCGCGTTCCTCTATCTAAAACCGATAGTACCAACTGAAGATAGCTTCCGTATAAATGGAGCTCGCACATTCAATTAACTTCCCCTGGGAATAAGGCGAAATTTAATCTCTAATCTCGAGGAGTTTAAAACCAAGGCCAAGCACCATTTCAAGCACTAGATAGATCACAGCGTAACTATACTATCAAATTTTGTAATGCTTGTATTATATGTAATTTCTATGTACTGTAGTGTATCTTTCTATTTTGTAATCATATTTATTTTATACATGACTCTATTTAAACTAGCCCTATATAGGCTAAACTGGACGTTCCTGTTAAAATATTTAAAATAAATAAAGTAAACAGAAGTCTTGTGCGGGCAAACAAGAAAACATTTTGGAAACAGTTGTATTCACAAATGTTTCCACAGCAGTGTTTATTATACTCCTTTGTCTCAGCCTTTGCTTAAAGTGCCACTACGACGAAAATTTACCATTTCGATTTGCCACTTTTTCAGTGTCTATAGGTCAATCAGTATTAGAAATATCCGAAATAGTAAAAAATATTCCCAAATGGGCATCTTAAACCACAAATTTTAGGAGAGTTTACGGGTAAAATCCTGTCCGCCATTGCTGGAAGCCGTGCCCTTTGTTCAGCTTTAAACAAAGGTTTATTCACCGGAAGTGATGTCATACACTTAACACGACAACCTCGTGGCGCGAAATAGCGTGCATAAAAAAGTAGCCAACCTCGCAAAGATAAATATAACTTTCTTCTTATGTACGTGAAGACGTTTTTAGTAGAAATATGCCTCCAGGCGTTGTGTTCTGCAGGCGAGCGTTAAGTGTATGATATCATTTCCGGTGAATAAACCTTTGTTTAAAGCTGAACAAAGGGCACGGCTTCCAGTAATGACGTGTAGATTCAATATTCGGAGCTAAAAAAATAAGACTTCCTGTCGTTGTATCGAAAAACAATTTGAACTGGTAATAATATATGAACTCTACTTTATGAATATGCAAAAACATTGATATGTCAAAATTTGATCGTAGGGGCACTTTAAGCACCGCCATTCATTCTGTAAATAAGTACTTACAGATTGTACTTTGTATATGTACGTACATGTATCTGATTTGTTCGCAATACACTCTATGCTTTTTAATTCCCAGAGAGCTCCTGAAATACCCATGTACTCAGTGTCTTCAATCAGCAAGGCCCTCGTGGCTCTGGATACAGCAGACCAATTTAGGAAGTATGGAAACGTTATTGCCATAGTATGTTTGTTATTGATCATTAGTAGTAATAACCAACTGGTGTTTTATCACGAATCCTGCAATCTGGTTGGCTAAGCTAGTCACTATCTATTCTGTGATTTTCAAAAGCAAATCAAGGGCTACCAAGTCATCAAATTACAACAAAGTATTCTTGTTTGAGTTTAATATTGAACAACTACACTGTAGTTGGTTTCTACTAAATAAAAACAATTAGACTACTTTCTCTCAGTTTCTTTGAGCTTCGCTCCTCGTCAACTGTCAGCCGTTATAGTTCACCACAACATTTTGGTGCGCGCTTATTGGCCAAAAGCGATCACGTGACGTGATAGTTGTCGTCCGCAGATGTAAACTATTTAACAATTAGACCCGCAGCCCGAATGGGCTTCATTCTCGGGCTTATATTTGTTTTAAGAACATCAAATTTCCGCGGGCAACTATCAGTCGATAGTTCCTCGACGGACACAGTCTATTTGTATAATAGTGCCCGCTGAGAGCGGAAGACAATTTTGTGATGAACAATAACGACAAATAGACTGTGTTTGTCTCGGAACTATCGGCTGATAGTTTCCCTTGGAAATTTGATGTTCTTAAAACTAGTAAAAATGCCAGAGGACGAAGTTCGAGGGCTTATATTTGTTTTAAGAACATCAAATTTCCGCGGGCAACTCAGCCGATAGTTCCTCGACGTACACAGGCTATTTGTATAATAGTGTCCGCTGAGAGCGGAAGACAACTACCAGCCAATAGTCCCTCGACGGACACACTATTTGCATAATAGAAACTTCGAGCTCATAGTGTAATTATTGTTAAATAGAACAAGGAGCGTGCATTAGAACTGAACTACATGTAATAGATACAAAATGAGTGGCCAATCCATGCTTTATGGGATTTACAAACTTGAGCTGAAAGCGCGAGTTTGTAAATCTCATAAAGCATGGACACAAATTTTGTATCGGACTTATCAAACGTTTAGATGTAGAGAGTCATGTTTTCAGTTATTTTGGCGATACGACTTATTTTGGCCGAGAAAATCGAATCAAAAGTTTATGTAAATCAGGACAACTGTATGTTTGTTGTAGTTTGAACTTCTGCACCTTCTCACTGGTATTTGTGAATATTTTACATCAGAATGAGACTAGTGTTGAGTAAAGGCATCTGTAGTGATCGCATCCAGCGGTAATTCTTGACGTGGATATGAGACGAAATTTTTGTCTTCGTAATTTTACTTTTCAATATGTAAGTAAATGTTTGTAAACTTTAAAATGCTCCAAAACAAAAAATTAGTTGTGATTTTGGTGCATAAAAACGGTTTACTTTTCATCAAAATATCGTCCAGAGACTGGGAGTCAAGTTTATTGCGAAATTCCATCTAGTGACGTCACGTCGGTTGCAAAGGTTTGTTTAGCCTTAATTGCTGATTTCTGCTCACAGGCGATTTTGCAAATGAGACAATATATCAAGTGATCAGAGCGATTGATTTCATTTCATTTTTTCCACCATCTTGTTTTGATGCAACCAATGTGATGTCATTTTGCCCGTGCGATTTGGAGACCATTTTTGGGAGCAAAGTAGGGTGAATTTCACGGCTTGTAAAATCATCTTTTCTTTTCTCCCGACTTTTCAAACTTTGGAAACGTCTTTACATTGCTAAATATCAAAAGTATGCAATAACGTATTTTGCTTCATATGTATTTTAAATGCGAAACCGGTCTGTTGTAGTCTTGTTCGCACCCGTTCTTAGGGGGGGGTAGGTGGGTGGCCTCTAAGAACGGGTGCGAAGGAGATTACAATGTAGGTCTGTTGTTGCTATATAACACATCACTAAAGACTCCATCTTGGGGAACATCGAGGATGTCAGGGAACATCGAGGATCTCGGGAAACAAAACTCACTGTTTCACTCGAGAGCCAGTGTTACATAGGAAACAAAGGATTTCGTGCTATTTAGTGCACAATTTGTAATGAATGTTCTCTAGCAGCAAATTATAGTTCAGCAAGATTCTACTAGCTGCAGTTATGATTTGTCATAACATTTCGAGCCCTGGAGCATTGGCTGAGCAGTTGGATTTACAAATACAATTGACATATTACTTAATCCACCATTGTAGATATAGCTACTGTCCTCCTCGTCCGCCCATCTCTAGAGGTCGTTGTGTAGATGTTGTGTGTTCACATGGAGCAGTACTCTTAGCAGGTAAGTGTCAATCTAAGCTTCAGACCTCTTTGTTTCATTTCTCCAGTGACGCAACCTTGCAGAGGATTTTTAACAAAGTACAGTCTGCAACAGATTAGGATATGTAATCGTCTGTCTTTTTTTGTACAATTAGATGAATACCGTGTCTGAGTAGTAATTCAAAATTTTACCTGCATGGATTGCACAAGCCTGCAGGGTGAACTTTTGAATTCGACTGACAGTGCCTCTTAAATCTTTAGAAATCTTTTACATGGGAGAAAACTTTTCTTTATTTCTCTAGTCTTTCTTTGACAAACAAAGCCTGTTAAAGTAGTGTTGTTGCGTCAAGTTTGGCCATTCAAATGGACTTTCTCTCTGCATCACAGCCACTAGTTATTATTATTGTTCTTGGAACAGGTCGTTATAACAAGTACTCGCGTAGGTTACCGCAGACCCGTGGGTTATAGACGGCAAGCGACATCTGGAGTCCTCAGTACAGGTTTGTATTGTTTATTAAAGATCAATGGCTCATAGAAAATGGAACTAGTTACCGTATAGGGTGTAAACACCTTGTATTATAGAAGAGACAGATCTGGGGGCAGAGGTTCCTTGTGTGACAACACTGGTTGATTTAGAAAAACTTCACAACTGGCCTGGCCTTTTAAAACATTTTCGTGGTTCTGACAGTTCTTGCTTAACACTCCAGTACATTCCAGTTCTGGCCTCCATTCTTGTGAAAAACTGCTCATGCCTTTGCCTTTCTGCTGGCGACTGCACTCACTGGTTAGCTCAGTTGGTAGAGCGCGGTCTAGAGTGCGGGAGGTCGGGGGTTCCGAATCCCGGCCGTGTCGTTGGGCAGGGACGTTTATAAGCCGTTGGTCTTGTCTCCTTCTACTTCTAATCAGTATTTGAAGGGGACGTGAAAGAACCTGTTGTACTACTCGAAAAATAGCAGGGGATTATCACCCGGTACAGCAGCCTGGCCATTGCACTAACCACACACTCAACATTGTAAACTGCGTGGCAGCTATTAGCGCCGTAAAGCAGTCCGAAATAATTCACTGACGGGATAGGTCAGTAATATGTAAAGTGCCATGAGACTGTGGTGATATGGCGCTATATAAATATGGCCATTATTATTGTTAAGGGTAAAGATTTTAATCCACCACACGGGAAAAGATGGTGGCCGTACTTTTTACCACAATGCCTTGCGAACCTAGCACAGTAAAATCCCCTATTCTCTTCAATGACAATATATTGGTAACAGCACTTGTACTGGCTTGTTTTTAAGATTTAAAACCTCCCCACCGCAATTTTATATCGAATTTAAAGTTTTTCACGCGCAAAGAATTGTGGTGCCATATTTTCCTGTAGCCATTTTATCGACTTATCTACTTTTACCTACGAGAACGACAAGAGGTTTAGGCCCGATTCAAATGTTGAACTTTTCATGCGCCGAACCTAATTAGAACAAAAGAAGCTGCCTGATTATCTTTTGTTTACCGTTTGGTACTTGAAAATGTATGACCCATTATTCCAAGTTCGTATATGAAACCGTAAATTGTAAACTTAAGCATCTTTAAATCTTTAAAATCTTTAATCAAACCGTTAAAAGCAGTGCAGCGGACTCGTATGCACCACGTAATATACTGGGAAGGTAAATACCCGCTATGGGTACAAATGCCTTGTCGAGTAGGTGAATCTTTGTTTCGTTTTTTCCTCATTAGCATACATCAAACTTCAATCGACGTACATACAAACAGAGTCCATAAACCAAAAGAGATTGTCACACTTGATAATCACCAAAAATTGGATAGTGATTTGATAAATATATTTTGAGGAATGAGCGTTTAAAATTCTCAAAATTTACAAAGAATGTACAGTGTATGGCTGTCAGCAACTCTTGCCCCCCAGCCCATCTTACAGTTTCGAAAAGTCAATTTCTCCGTAAATATTTAACATATCAATCTCAAATTTTCGGTGATTACTAAGTTTAAAATTATCTTTCAACTGATGTAGTCTGTTTGTTTGTAGCTTGAAGTTTAATTGATGGTAATCAGCAAAAATGTAAACAATGACCTCAGCAAAGTTTGCCTATAGTATATTAGGATGTTTACCCTATATATATCTGTTTAAAAAGGTTTAGCAATATTTTTAGAAATTGTAACTTTACTTTTCCTCTAGGAGAAGATATGTGACATTATCATGCCAAAGATAAAAGCTGATGGTAAGAGCATAGACCCATTCGAAAAATGGCGTCCAATTAAAAAAGCTATTGTCCTGGTAACGTGTAAGCGAGGCTAGTCAGTCTTAAACAATAGTTAATTAAATTGGACGCCATTTTTCGATTGGGTCTATAGACGTCATCAATCAGATAATGTGCGGTTTGTGCCCCTCCCCTCCCCCCACAGTGAAACAACAACAAATAATAATTATTTGCACCTTGTACAACAAACGGTACATCGGTTTGACACTAATAATCGTATATAATAATTATAACTAACCAAGTACAGTAAGAGCTAGCCGGTCTTGAGAATAGATTGAGAATAGTTATGAAAAAGTAAAAAGGTATTCATTTATATAGCGCAAATTCTACATGTATATGAATATATCCAAATGCGCTTCACAAGGTTGTTTTTGTGACACGGACTGCTATTGTGGCGCAATGTGCTGCCGTGCAGTTTACAATCATGAGTGATTGCAGGAGCCCATTACCAGGAGCGTCCATCTCCCATACTAGGTCTGAGTCAATGTATGACCGGATTGAGCTATATTTAGAACTGATCTCACGGGAGTCCACGTGCCCACACTTTGGGAATCCAATTAAACCATAGTCAGGACAATGCAGCGTTAGTAAAATCACCCCAAAGAACAATAGCTCATTCTTAATCTCGATAATTACGGCAAGCATATGCACGATCGCAGCAGAGTCAGAAAGCAGTTACCCGAGAAACATCTTCTAAAAATAGCTCAAACCGGTCATACGTTGACTCACGGGTATAGTATATATGGACGCTCCTGGTAATGGGCTCCTGGTGATTGTTAGTACCTCAGAATACCAGGCTGTTGTGAGGTATGAATCGCAAATGTCACAGCTATTCTAACTGTAAATTTGGAGATCAATTCGAAATCTTTGTAGATCTTAGGGTCATGCAGTCATAAATATACTTTGCTGCAAAATGAGCTACTTCCATGGGCGGATTAATGATCAAGTTATACAATTGTTCAACGAACATACATCTTGTGTTTCATTTTTTTGTGGTTTAAAGGGTGCGACGGAAGCAAGCTTAGTATTCAAGGCGGGTGTTAAATATAAGATTCAAATTAAGAGCTTTAACAATCTACAAATACAGTAAAACAATGTCTTCTATTTTCTTTAGTTTTATATTTGAGACATAGTACTTATAAAAAAAGATAATCTACATGGAGGGCTGACTGTGATGTTGTAAATTACAACTGCATGATTAGAATAATTATAGAAATTTGTACAATAAACAAGACGACTAATGAGAATAATTATAGAAATTTATACGATAAACAAGACAACTAATGAGAATAATTATAGAAATTTATACAATAAACAAGAGGACTAATGAGAATAATTATAGAAATTTATTCAATAAACAAGAAGATTAATGAGAATAATTATAGAAATTTATACAATAAACAAGACGACTAATTCGTATAATTATAGAAATTTAGACAATAAACAAGACGACTAATGAGAATAATTATAGAAATTTATACAATAAACAAGACAACTAATTAGAATATATGTAATTATAGAAATTTATACAATAAACAAGGCAAAACACGCGCCCTGTTTGGTCGATAGCATGATCTATTAGAGTACAGATGCACATGCACCGAGCGTTGCTGATGGTCTCGGTTCAACCAACTGTGCGTGAGAGTTATTATTTTGTGTACCGTAACTGCTATTATTTTTCCATTCTGCCAACAGATTGCAGATTTTCATCCGGTGGACGAGAGGACGTTGATGTGCGTATGTTAGGAACAGGTAGGCCCACCCTTGGGGGTATGTTAGTAACACTTAGGCGCACCATTGATGGGGGGGGGGGGGGGAGTTTGCACTTGCTGGAGCTGGCATTTGTGCAAAATGATGGAACTGCAATGTTATTCTAATGAACCTATTACGTCAGGTGATGGTGTAGCAGAGCTTCGATTCCCCGCACGCTCGACCACGTTTGTAAATAGGCAGTCGATCAGTTGCCTCCTCGTCGGCTGGAATTCCTATTCTTTTTAGTTTGACTACCGGTAATACACGACCCCACAAGCTGTCAGCTTTAAACACTTTCGTGTTAAAATAAGGGTCTTATTTTGCAGGTCGGCCGTTCGTGGTGGAGTTTGTGAATCCTCGTAAAACCATGCTCAGCTCCACCTTTCTGTCTGATGTCCAAAATGAAATCAACTCCTCTACTACAGACATTGCAATTAGGGACCTACAAGTCGTTACCAAGTACGTAAAGTCTCACTGATGTGTATGCTTTATAACTACTGAACAGCTAGGAGATAGAAGGCCGAAGGGTTCAGCAGATATCTCACAGAAACAGATCTGCATTAAGCTAATCGCCTCTTGAGCAGAATGGCTTAAACAATCAAGAAAGTGAAAGAAATGACGAAAATGCAGACAAGAACCATTAGGTTCAAATTTCCCATAAAAGAGAATTTTGCGCCGTAAAGCAAATATATATATTTACTGAATTGGCGGTTTTAATGTGAAGGGTTTTATAAGTGATACTGAGAGGGAGTATGTATAACCTCTGTGGAAGAGGTGCCTATACTGAGAGAGGGATAGCTTAGGGCAAGAACAAGTTAACTACGACGTACACCAAAATGAAGTAAAACTTAAACTGTGATATCAAGGGATTTGGGTTTTCAAAATGAATAACCGTTACCGAGGTACAGATTGCAAGAAATCTTTCAGAACTCTAAAAATTCTACCAGTTGCCTCGACTATATACATGTAGCTCTTACTTGGTGAACCTTGACCAGTTCTCGATAGAGTGTTGAGAGTAATATGATTTCTTTGGTCTTGCGTATGGTTGTAAATATTGTTTTGTAATGGTTAGTGCCGAAATTAATATGATTTCTTTGGTTTTGCGTATGGTTGGCTGTGAAAATGGTAAGCGCTAAACTATTACAATTACAGATTTAGCGCTATCTTAGGGATAAAGTTGCCCTTCCTTCGAACCCTGGGGGGGGGGGGCAATTAGTTTGCATTGTTTTTGCTCCATGGGCATTCCATGAAATTGTTATTTCAACATGGCTGCTTTATCGGCAATGTTGTATTATCTACCAATCGAATTCTAAACTAAAACCAAAATCGTTTGGTCCGTCACGCTATCAATTTGTTTTAGCGAGAGTTTATCCACGATTGCGTTGACTGTTCCTCGTGATGGATTCAAGTAAAACCAATCAATGAGTCACTTCAGTTCGTTAGAGCAGGTTGCAATTGAGCGTCGAAAGTTTTCGGTGATTGCTTTGGTTTTTGCGGTATACTTAGCTTTTCTATTGGCTGTGAGAATGTTTTGTAATCAGTCAGCGAATATAATTCAAGAGTAATATTATATATATATTTAATGCATAATTTTCGGTGAAATACCAGTGTATATTTCTTTCTAAAAAGTGTATCTTCAGATATCTTCACACGTGAAGATATCACTTTTGAAAATATGACTTGCTTTCAAAGATTTCTAGCCTATTTAGTAAGAGATTGAAACTGGTATTTCGTCAATAATTATATATTAAACAGAACATTACATGGCCGCTTGGAGATACAAATTGTATCTTCTCGTGTTGATGAACTATCTTCGCTGAGCTCACTCTTAAGATATTTCATCAACACGAAAAGATAAAATCCGTATCTCCAAGTGGCCATGTAATATTCTCTCTATATAATACTACAAGTAATCGTAGATTATTAAAGTGCGTTCGACATAATGTTTTTGGCTACCTGTGATAAAAAAAACTCTTTGGAGACTGAAACATCGCTTCAGTGCTCTGGACTACACTGTTGATATTAACAGACTGACTCTATTGTGGGCAATCCTTTATGTAGGAGGACACGAATTTTTACCAAAAATACAATAGAATACAACACAATACAATTCAATACAATTCAATACAATTCAATACAATTCAATACAACAATAGAACGCAACACAATACAATACAATACAATAGAACACAATTTGGTAGCAATTCGTGTCGTCCTACATGAAGAGATGGCCCTATTGTGGGTGTAAAGTTTTGAATGTTTTCACTAATAAGTTATACAACTTGTATACCAAGGGATGCAGCTCATCAAATTGCTGAGATAAAGGAAAACATTTTGGGCTGTAACACTTACTGTGTATGCCTGGATTAGCTAAGCTATCTGCGGGTAAAATATATTTATAGATACTTACAGGAGTATATTACACAGGAGTGTTCCTGTGCCCTTGCGTTGGCCCCTAACACAGTAGATGGTGTCTATTTATAGCCGCGAAGTTCTTGTATGCGATTCCGTTGTCTTTTGTTCTCTTGCGCTTTAGTATTTTTTAGCAGTTTGAACCGTGTTAATTACAATTTTTCATTGCATCCTGATTGGTTAAAAGTGACGGCCTTTTTTTCTTCTCGCGGGAAACTCTATGCTAAAAATAACTCTACCGTCTACAGTGTTGCGTGACAATATAATGTGAGAAGAGGAACACTCCTCTGTAATATACTCCTGATACTTATCAATAAAACTTGAAACTTGAGTAAAACCAATCGTGGTTTTGATTTTGGACGTTTCCTCCTGATTGGTTGCTTTCTCTTGCCAGTGAACCAATCGGTATTCACTTTAGTTTGGTTCGTTGTAATTGCTTTGGTTTTGGTTTTACTACAGGTGAGTCAATAGGACGTTTGCACGATGACGTCATTTGACTACAACTACCAGAATTCTGTGCGCGGTGGTTTCCTTTAGACCATTGTCTTGGTATTCTCAAAGGAGTTGATAAATCTGAATAAGAAAAATAATTCTAAAAGGATTCTGGTAGTTGTAGTCAAATGACGCCATCATGCAAGTGTCCTATTGAAACCTGTTCTATTGTCTCATTGCTGTTTTACTTACTCCTGTGATTGGCTCTGTACTTACTTTAAGCACGGTTTACACGGTAAGCATTTTGGGCACGGAACTCGTAAATTTTAGGTACGGGTGCCATAACTTATCGGCACGGCATCCTCAATTGTTGTCATGTGAATAGGAATGTTCTGGGTACACGTGGCCGAAAATCATGTGAAAAGGGCTCAATCCCGGTTTCTGGGAAACTACTCACCCACCCCTCCCTTGGCTATGCATCGTTCTGTTAATGGTTAAGCAATAAAGGTTAGGTTGAAGTGTGGGGGAGGGGTTAGGAGTGCCGTGCCCAAGTTAGGAGTGCCATGTAAAGCGAGCTTAAGTTTTCGTTTTACAGCACTGAATCGAAACTTAAACTGGTAACTATATGTTCTTAGTCTTTGGTCCTCTTGATTTACAGAGAAGACTACTCAACTCTAAAAGAAGCTGAAAATAAGAAAACGAAAACGTACAGGTAAAACCATTCAAATTATCTTACGTTGATAATGTAGCACATTTCATTGGATATTAAGCTATTCAGTTAATGATTATACCTTTGAAAACTGCACCTTGTTTTACGCACAGCCATTTGAAGTCCCGAACCCGTTATTGCAGCAAGTCTCTGTGGGTAATACCTGCCTATCATTGTATTTTCTTTTCATTATTACCCTTTTCCATTTTTTGTGCGTGTTATTGTAGGAGAAATCTGTAAATAAATAATTAAATGAAATAACGTTTCATGCTCGTGTTAAGAAGCCTATTACAATACCAGATATTATTAAATGGTTAGGTAATGTTTATGAGCTTGTGAATGGTCAGTTTGAGGTCCGTAACCTTCAGTACAGACCGCAACATTGAAGCCTATTACAATAAGCCTTTTCAAGAAAATGACGCATCATGGGTAATCAGGACTAACATGATGGAAAATGCAGTGTTTGTATGAGAATCTTTTGTCAAATAATTTCATTAAAATGTCAATTCTGTGAAATTCATCAATTGTAAACTTAAGGTACTAGGGAAAATATTTTGCTGATAAAATTTGAGTGGTGTAGCTCTACTAGAAAGAGAGCAACTGTATTTTGCCGTTTCCATATGTTAATTAATATTTTTACACAGAAATGTATAAAAACTAAAAAGTGCAACTGCTCGCTTTCTAGTAATTATAAACCGCTGAAATTTGATCAGTAAAATATTTTGCCTAGTTAAGTTTACAATTGATGAATTTCACAGAATTGACATTTTAAGGATATTATTTGACATCAGATTCTCATACAAACACTGCATTTTCCATCATCTTAGTCCTGATTACCCAGGATGCGTCATTTTCTTGGAAAGGCTTATACCAGATATTATTAAATGGTTAGGTAATGTTTGCTATCTTGTGATTGGTCAGTTTGAGGTCCGTAACTTTCAGTACAGACCGCAACATTGAAGCCAAGTTGGTTTTCATGAACTAAGCCATATGATATATTTTTCCACTTGTTTTCTCTCTCTAACACGAAAGGCGCGAACTGCCGCCATCGAGGAGCGAAGCGACGAGACGGAGGGAGAACCTCTGGGCGCGCCAAGTATGAATCTCACTTCCATGCCAGACTAATCCCTTTTGATTGACACCTGGAGACCTTTTTCTAGCAAACTGTTAAACCGGCTTTGTCCACGTAGGCTTAATTCCCAACGGTTTATGAAAAGCCAGCACTTCCGGACAGCTGAAATATATTACACTTTCCTCTTCTAAGGGCCGAAGCACTACATAGAACAGGTCAGCTGGTTTAAATGACCTTTCATTCGGTTTTCTGGAGTGTTATGGAGCTCCAGGGAACTCGTGGGAACTCCAGCGACGCGACGGGTTCAACTACACGGACGGGTAAACGATGGCGCCCTTGGAAACTGCTTTGGCGTGATCCAATCGCAGCAATCGTTACAAATGAATTTCCTCTAGACAGACTCAGGCATACTTCGCGCGCCTAGAGGTTCTCCCTGCCTTCTCGTCGATTCGCTCCTTCACGCCTAAAATTGCAAGAACCTCTGGCATCCAGGGTATTCTGTGAGGCATTGATACTCATTTTCCCGCTCTTTTTATTATCTGCGCACTTGACGTGCTTGGGCCATAAAGAAGTGGAAAACACGGTACATAACTTGTGGTACGGTCCTCGCACTCGTGTAATGAGATGTATCAATTCCATCCTTATGCATTCATGTCACCTTTACAAAGTATTACATGTCCTGCGATGTGCTATTCCCACGCGTTCGTTTGACCGTATTCCAGACTGATAAGAATACATGGAATAGTCTCTGGAAATCACTAGTTCGTGCACGCTTGCTGACATAGAGCAGATTTCGTATGAGTGGGACAAACTACGGTACTGACTACGGCACGGTTACTGTACGGCATGCCGTGACTTTGAAATGGTTTCCCATTGTTTTTGTCCTGCTGATCCAATCAAGTTACTGAGATACGGTACAGTAAGTTACAGTACGGTTACGGTAAGGCTACGGACATGCCGTAGTTTGCCCCTCATACCGCCAAATCTGCTCCATGATATTCAGGGTACATTAGTGTTCCAGTAGCTTGAAAGTCCCGATATAAGCGATTTGTACTGATCATTCTGTATATTCTTGATCCGGAAACGGTCAATCGAACGTACCCTTGGATAAAACCATGCGTATGGTTACCCCAAAATTTTGATTGAGTGTCGAAAGCAGTCCGTGATTGCTATGGTTTTGCGTTTGCTGAGTTTTCCTATTGGCTGTGGAAAATGTTTTGTGATTATCAGCCAATCAAGTGCCGAACTAAAACCAAACGTGTTTTGGTCCATCACGCCATCATTCATCATGCCATCAATCATCACGCCATCAAACATCACGCCATCAATCATCACGCCATCAAACATCACGCCATCAATCATCACGCCATCAATCATCACGCCATCCACGATTGCGTTTACTTTTCCTCGTGATCGGTTCAAGTAAAACCAATCGTGAATTACTTCAGTTCATGATTGGCTCATTGTGTATTTACTTGCTCCTGATTGTTTCTTTAATTACTTTGGTTTTGGTTTTACGACACCGTTCTATCCTTTCGTAATTGAAGTCGTTGTTTCGTTTCATGTGTCGGACGTTAGTGCTCTTGTGTGGACAGAGAATGAAATCACCCGAGGAGACCTGGACAAGTTGGCAGAAATCAAGGTAAAACGGACATTTATTACCAGACCTTCTCTCCTTTAAATCAAGAAAATGGCCTGGGGAGCGCCTGGAATAGGGTTGTGACGTCACATGTTGAGTATGCATAGGCCTTTTGCAGGAATCACTCACGTGCTGATATATCGCTTCAATAACCAATGAATGGGTCAGGAATCAGTCACGTGCTGATAGATCGCTTCAATAACCAATGAATTGAGTTCGTGATCCCATGCATGGGAAAGGCTTCACTGGATGGCAAACGATCTTCAAAAATGCAGTTTTAGAAAGATCGACAATCGATTGGAGTTGGAAAATAGCAAATAGCTAATAACACTATCGATCTCGTACAAGTGCCTTTAAATAAATGAAGTCGGATTTTGTTGCCAACCAGTACAAACACGCGATCGCATTCCTGAAAAAGGCCCACTCAGTTTACTCAACCTCGTTATTTATTCTCTCTTTACAGGACTTAACTCTTGCGCAGAAGACTCCACTTCGAGTGTTACACAGGTAAATATCAATAAAATACAACAAATGTTGACTAAATAACCTCTCTCATGTGCTCGTCCAGGCCTCAATTGCATACGATCACGTGGGCATGCGTATTAGAGATCGGAGCACACCGCGGCAAAACGTTGTGCGCCGCTGGCCGAAAGAACGAAGGCTCTGGAGTAAATAATTTTATAACTTAGTAAACTCGGTGAATTTCAAATTAAGAGACCTTCAACCCGTGAAAGTCTGAGACTTTGCTTTTATGTAGTATATTTCACGTATAAATACGCATAAGTACTTAAAGTTAGAAACAGGGGTGATAGAGGTAATCGGCTAACTCTGTTGCCACCCAATTCAGGTCATGTGATGTAAACAGATGCTACTCTGGGAATTATTCCTTTTTTATTCTAATCATAATGCAGTCATGCCTATCTAAATAGAATTAATTTTCAAAGAGTCAATTCTCCAGAGTAGTGTGTGTAACATCACATGATCTGAATTGGGTGGCAACAGAGTTAGCCGATTACCTCTATTGCCTCTGTTTTCGTTTAGTTTCGGCGGGAAGACGCGTACGGCTCATCAAAAGCGCATACGTGTGACGTTTTGCCGCAGTGTGGATCAGGAGCACCCATTGCTATTGCCAGAGCCTTTTCTTCAAAAAAAATATCTTCCATATTCCAAGTTCAAGATGGATTTCACTCCTCATCAAATCCTGGATGAGCTGTCAGATAAGGCTGTTAAACTCTAAGCCCTTGCAAATCTCTTAGCGTGCGTGTTCAGGCTCACTGCTGTTCACCCGAAAGTCGCAGATCGATACTTCGTGTCGCGTATTTCAGACCTAACGTCTTTAGAGACTAATAAAGTCTTGTTTTAGTGCACAAACATCTGCTTGCCAAATGCCCAATGGTTTATGTTACGTCGAAGATACAGGGAACCGTTACCATGGCTCCCAAGCCAGAAGCTTATTATTAAGTATTCCGACGAACTCCAGGATCGAATTGGAATTTAGCTTAATTTTTGAGAAGGGAGGAAAACCGGAGAACCCGGAGAAAAACCCTCGAAGCAAGGGCGAGATACCAACAAACTCAGCTCACATAAGACGCCGGGTCCGGGAATCGAACCTCGGGCCACACAGTTGAGATGCGAGCGCTCACACCACTGCGCCACACTTACTTCCCGCTTAAAGGAGAACTGAACCCTAAAATCAATCCAACGTCTTTACAAAGATGTATTCTAAAGAAATAAGTCCTGCTATTTTATGTTTCCCTGTTGCGCGTCTATGAAGAGAAAATTAGTCTTCGAGTTCGATTTTCCGCTGAAAAAGCTTTGTTGTGTGGCGGCTCAATTCAGTGCAAATGTTCCCATATCGTACGTCACACATACCAAGGAAAAACGATCACACCTCCAGCACAAAGAAAACACAATGGTACGCAATTAGAAGCCATTAGACGCGCAACACAAAAAGATAAAATAGCAGAACTTATTTATTTCGAATACATGTTTGTACAGACGTTGGGTTGATTTTAGGTTCAGTTCCCCTTTAATGACTTTGGTGTACATAATTTTCTGAGAGTGTTCAACAACAAGTGTCAATCAATTGTGTCTGTGTCATTACTTTCATGTCTCACAGCATCTCATAAGAGGATAAGCAGTAAACGTTTCTGTGGGTGTCTTAGTACTTTCATATATTATAACATCTAATAAGAGGATAAGCAGTAAACGTTTCTGTGGGTGTCTTAGTATTTTCATATCTCACAACATCTAATAAGAGGATAAGCAGTAAACGTTTCTGTGGGTGTCTTAGTACTTTCATATATTATAACATCTGATAAGAGGATAAGCAGTAAACGTTTCTGTGGGTGTCTTACTACTTCCAGCCCTCTCGATAATTCTTCCACAGGGACACCATATCCATATTGTGTAGTCCTTATCTATGATCAAAACCTAACTTAACGTTCACATTGGTTTCTGCGGTTTTCTCCAAGACGACCTCTAGCTGTTCGCGAGAAGATGGTACACGAAATGACAACCAAGTGGATCGATCCTCATCTCTTTCGTCTTTTCCTGAAGACCATGGCAGGGACGTATCCTTAGTAAAGATTATCTGTGGGAATTGATGCATGTATTTATTAGATGGCAAGACACTTGAGGTTAAATCCAGTGTTCTGATTGGCTGTTACTCAGACCGAACCGTTACCATAGTTACTGTCAGTGATCCTCATATATATCGCGTTTTATAACCGTCATGATCGGTCTGCGAATACATCAAGTAAAAGAAAATATGTCAACTTTGTGGCGTTGAAATATATATATGCAGGAGTATATTACAGAGGAGTGTTCCTCTTCCCACAGTATATTGTCACACAACACTGTAGACGGTAGAGTTATTTTTAGCATAGAGTCTCCCGCGAGAAGAAACAAAGGCCGTCACTTTTAACCAATCAGGATGCGCTGAAAGATTGTAATTAACACGGTTCAAACTGCTAAAAAATACTAAAGCGCAAGAGAACAAAGGACAACGTAATCGCATACCAGAACTTCACGGCTATAAATAGACACACCATCTACTGTGTTAGGGGCCAACACAAGGGCACAGGAACACCCCTGTGTAATATACTCTAGTCATGATATATGTCATCTACCGGCCTTGGTCGATTCGTATGGAGTAAAACTTTACCAGAGGTCGTAAAAATGACTCTGCAGCCTCGAGACGTTTTTAAGACCTCTGGCAAAGCTTTTCTTCATACGAATCGACCAAGGCCGGTAAAAAAAGTTTTTATTTTTTCGTTATCAATTTAATTTATTGTACTTGCTTTCATTAATTCAGTCATGCGCTGACACAAGAATCGATACATTTGTCAGTCTTAGCGTGCGATCTTTGTTTCAACTCAAATAACTGGCAATTTCCCGCAGTTTTCCCTTTTTTGAAAGGCTTTCAATACCACATGTCCATGCAATTCTAGGGTATACGTTTACGTAAGAATCCCGTCTAAAACTTTGGAATCAGCCGGTCCGGATGAGAAAAAAACCGGACCGGTTTGCAGAGAATCAGCGCGCGCGATTTCAGTGGTTTCTGGACCGGAAAGAAATGAAAACTAATACTTGTCCTCGGACATTAGCTGTTCCTCGAAACTCGCAGTTTTCCAGAAGCTTCGCTCTCGGGACCTGCTCGCTTCTCGTAACAGATATAATCTCGGGGAAAATATGAATGCATATCTCAACGGTACAAGTAGGTTATTGTCTATATCAATAAACTACTTATTAACCTAACTAACTTGCTACTGTTGATCTACTGTCACGATCCTCGGGTCGTTTCCCCAGTACGACCATCGTGCTCGGTTAGTAAGATGTTCTTATCGTGGCATTGTTTTTCACAACCTTTCACCTTCAGTGAACTAGTTCTTACTTAAAGTAATAATACCTTGACTATGGATATAGCTACGTCAAAGAATTTGTCCATGGAGACTTTGGCCGGACAAAACCCAACTTGGGAATATTATTAGACATGGAAACAGACATCTTAGAACTCGATGTTGAGGTAGGAATCGTTATGAATCTTAGTTACTCTACATTTTATCTGAGACTGATTGATAAAACAGCCTTAACAGAACCGTATCTTTATTTAATACTAAAGTCTTTGGTTCATGTCCTTTGCACAGTGACACGGAATAGTTTACGAAAAAGGTCCCAATGTTAGTACGCCAGATACCCTGGGTTCCAGAGGCCCGAAGAAGTAAGAAAGAGGCCCGAAGAAGTAAAATAGAGAAGAAGGGGCAGAGAGAGAAGAAAGAAGGGCCTCTGGTCAAATCCGTTGAGAATCTCACTTCCATGCAGAAGCTAGGTTCAAAATTTTAACCTCGTCTCCGATTGGCTTATCTACTCATTACCAAGCGCAACCGTGAGTGCTTGATGCAACAGCAATTGTCATTGGCCTACCACTTCAAACCGGTTTTACGACAACTGTATATGTGGTTTTACTTCCAACCGCGACTGACGAAGGAGATGCACAAAGTGAAAATCTAGAGTTTTTGAGTATTTTTGGGGAGTTTACGTTGGCTCAAAGTTTCTGGAGATTACTAAATTGAAGACAAAACAAGAGGAGGCACTGTACGAGTTTATAAAACGTAAAGACGTCTTCGCTGTGCTTCCGACAGCATGCGGCAAGTCGCCGATATTTTCCAGTCGTCCCCGTGAAGTTTGTTGTTACCGTTAACGACCAGAAACGGTCTACAGCACGACAGTAAATTCTAGCACGAGGCACTTTCTTCACTGTCCAGAGTAGCCATATAAAGGACCACATACAGTTGTCATTTCATGCTTCGCAGCGCCACATGCAATTGTTCGTGTGTGAAATCAAAACGTTGGTCGCCACAGTTTGACGGGTTATAGGCCGCAAAACCGGTTTGACTCGCCTCGATTTCAAACTAAACGCATGGGAGTGAGATTCTCAACGGATTTGACCAGAGGTTCTCTCTCTCTCTCGTCGCTTCGCTCCTCGCTGGCGGCGCTTCGCGCCTTAACCTCTTAGAACCTCTGGCATCCAGGGTATACGCCAGAAGGATTACTAACCGCTTCACTAGTTAGCTTAGTTGGTAGAGCACGGTCTAGAGTGCAGGAGGTCGGGGGTTGTAATCCCGGCCGTGTCCTTAGGCAGGGATGTATAATCCGTTGGCCTTGTCTCCTTCCTCTTCTAATCTATACGAGGGGGACGTAAAAGAACCTGTTGTCTTATTTCCAGAAAGAGTAGGGGATTGTCTCCCGGCACAGCAGCCTGGTCTTTTTCTGAGGTGCATGGCAGCACATTGCGCCACAATAGTAGTCCGTATCACAAAAATAACCTTGTGAAAAGCATTTAAATGTATCCTTATTAGAACTTGCGTCCTTATAGAACTTGCGCTATATAAATTAATACCTTTACCTTTAGTACAAAGTAGTTCTTTATCGGTTTTTAGTAGATTGGTTTGAGTATTGAAGATTACGGCGAAATCAGCAGTCCGGCACCATTTTAAATGGTACCAACTCTTGTGTGGTTCTGGTTCTGGTTTATTAACTAACAAAGCGGCATATCCGCATCACGTCAGTATCAAGCTAAAGTATAATAATTACAATATGAATCTAGTAGGTCTAATATGTAAATGCAGTAATAAGTCTGCTTAAACTATAAATATAATAATAATCTTAGATAATAAATGAATATAAAATAATAACAATAATAAGGTCTAATATGTAAATGCAGTAATAAGTCTGCTTAAGTTAAAAATAAAAGAAATAATTGGTATTAAAACCACTCGCCAGAGGCAATAAGGTGTTCCTTTAGAGCTATCTTAAACTTAAGATGATCTGTTATGCTTACAATATAAAATGGCAAATTATTCCATTGTTTAATAGTCCAGGGAAAGAAACTAAACTCATGGACTTTACAATTTGAGTGAGGTCTATTTAAAGAATTTGCATGGCAGCCTCTTGTAACTCTCTTTATAGGAGTTAAATATAATGTCTTATCTAGATCAATTGAGTTGTAGTATATACGATGAAACATACATAGACGAGCTACTTTGTTTTGGCTTATGATTGAAGGCCATTTTAGTTCACCTAGCATTTGGGTTACGCATCCAGGATTCCTAGAATAATCGTTACAGCATAGTCTGGCTGCAGATCTTTGAATCATATTCAATTTATACTTGTCTTTCTCAAGATAAGGGTATCAAACAGTATTTGCATATTCCAATTGGGGTCTAATGATACTAGTATATAATCTAGATTTGCATTCTTTAGATGTATGTCTAAAATTACGTCTTATGACACCCAAGGTTTGTTTGGCTTTAGTGGTTACATGTGCTATATGTTCACTCCATTTAAGATCACTGACTTGACAGCATGATACCAAGATAAGGATGATGGTGAACTTTTTCTAAGGATTGATTGTTTAAATAATATACATGTGGATCATGATTGTTGGTAGCATTTTTGGAAGAAAAGCTCATAGTATGGCACTTGTTTACATTAAAACACATTAACCAATCTTTTTCCCACCTAGATAAGGTATTTAGATCTTGTTGGAGAATGTTTCTATCATTGGGTCCATCTATAACTCTATATAATAAGAAATAATCAGCAAACAATCTTATACTTGACAAAATTGAGGTGGGCAAATCATTTATGAATAATAGGAACAATAGTGGTCCTAACACGGTTCCCTGAGGTACACCAGAGGTGACATTATTATAGGAAGAACCAGTTCCTTCCAAAAGCACTCTGTGCTCCGAAATAATGCTTACACTTGTTTTATACTGCTTTACAGTAAAGCCTTGAGTCAAATACAATATATCCACAAATATCGATAAGCAAAGTTCGTTGCATTATTTAGACGAGTCAGGTCTAAAGCCGGAACTAAACGTTAGAATATTGTTGTACAACATGGGCAACACTGTTGATTGTTAGACTGTTTAGCACCCCATGTTGGACCAACAATGTTAGACTGTTTAGCACCCCATGTTAGACCAACAATGTTAGACTGTTTAACACCCCATGTTAGACCAATAATGTTAGACTGTTTAGCACCCCATATTAGACCAACAATGTTAGACTGTTTAGCATCCCATGTTAGACCAACAATGTTAGACTGTTTAGCACCCCATGTTGGACCAACAATGTTAGACTGTTTAACACCCCATGTTAGACCAACAATGTTAAACAATGTTACATTGTTTAGAACCCCATGTTAGACCAACAATGTTACATTGTTTAGCATCCCATGTTAAATCAACAATGTTAGACTGTTTAGCATCCCATGTTGGACCAACAATGTTAGACTGTCTAGCATCCCATGTTGGACCAACAATGTTAGACTGTCTAGCATCCCATGTTGGACCAACAATGTTAGACTGTCTAGCACCCCATGTTGGACCAACATTTCGTTTTTTCGATCAAACTCCATTTCGCCCAAGGAACAATGTTGGTCAATCGTTTTAACGTAGGGTACAGCGAATGAGACTAAGTCTCTCGACATCATGATACAAAAGGAAGCAAACAAAGACTTTCCTCGGGTCGCACTCCATCAATTAACTCGTCCAGTCACAATGTAGACACACGACAAAGCCTGAGCTTCATCAACTAAAGCCCGGTGTACACGACAAGTTTTTTGGCACGGCACACTTTTAGGTACGCGTGCCAAACGTTTTCGGCACGGCACCCTTAGTTTTGTCGTGTAAATGGAAATGTCCCGGGTACGCGTACCCGAAAATCTAGGGATGCTGAGACCCTGTGAAAAGGCACTTTCGCCCCCCTCCCCCCCCCTGTTTGGAGTGCCATGCACAAATTAGGATTGTCGTGCCCAAGTTTGGAGTACCGCGCACAGGTTAGGAGTGCCGCGCACAGGTTAGGAGTGCCGCGCACAGGTTAGGAGTGCCGTGCCCATGTTAGGAGTGCCGTACCCAAGTTTAATGTGCCGTGCACAAGTTAGGAGTATCGTGTCCAACTGCGATGGCTACAGTCGTATTTGCTCAGTCTTTAGTCTCATTTTGAAGTTAAATATTGATGATACCAGCGAGGTATAGAACTCGAAACTACAACAATACACATAGTTGTGAATAGCCCACATTTCTCGCTGGTGTTTGTGAAATGTGCCTGTAGTCGTCGTGTACAGCGGTAATTTAGAGTACGAAACTGGTATATTCTTAATTGATAAGAGCAATCACGGTTTCTGGGAAACTATCCAACTACCCCTCCCTTGGGTTTAAATGTGTAATAAGTGATTAATCGTTCAATTTAGGGTGAAACAGGGGGGTGGAGTGGGGGTTTACCAGAAATCGTGATTGATCTCTAACTTCCCTGCCGACCGCCGTAGGCATACGCTAGTTTTTTAACAGATTGAGCGGTTTCAATTGAGTGTTGAAAAGTAATTGCTTTCGAATTTGATTGGTCAGTTCTCTATGATTGAGTTTACTTTGCCTCGTGATTGGTTGAAATAGAACCAATGTGAATTACTTCAGTTCGTGATTGGTTAACTGGTTCTTTACTTGCTCCTGATTGGTTAGCTGGATCTTTACTTGCTCCTGTGATTGGCTTAGGTTTTGGTTTTACGACACTCAATCGAACACCACTCTATAACTAGTTATCCAGTCTCAAACATTCAATCCAACCGATTAGACTATATCAAGTTTTCCCTACTAGCAGAGGTCTCTCTCTCTTGGTATAATGGAAGGCGAGGGAGAGACCTCTGCCGACATCCGACGCTTGCCGTCCACATTCATGGACGAGTCAAACCAGTTTCGAAAACACGTTTTACTGGAAATAGCTGTACCCGTCAGTTTGTTACAGTTGTTTCGTGCGCTCATAAGTACACGTGAGATCGCGTCACTTGTTGCCAAGGAAACTTCACGCATGCGCGACAGAGAAAGCGTCGAGGTCTCTCCCTCGCCTTCCATTTTACCAAGACAGAGAGAGACCTCTGCTAGCAGGGAATATCAAGTTAAGTGTAATTTTCTTGTTTTGTTTTCTCTTCAGTCAGTGGATGTCAACTGGCCGCCATCGCACGATAACGAATCGACCACAACCAATACGGCAGTACAACACCAAGCTCCTAATTAAAATTTCTAAGAGTCGTGCCTTCAATGTCATCAGTTTTGTAATAATAAATGTGGGTTTAGCAATTCATTTCCCTGACTTTATTTGAAGTCTAAAAGAGAAGTTTTTGTCTCACAAAATAACAATAACAACATCTATCACAAATCGGTGCAAGAACATTTATTTTCTAAGAAACTACTATAAATACCAAAAATTAATAGGCTGTGATTATTTATTAGCAGGCACTTCTTAACTGTGTGTCTTTTTCTATGCTATATTGGGGCTTCTACTTCGTGACGGGAATACAGATGACGTAAAATATAGAAGACAAAAACTCCAAACAATGAACTACAGCAAAACAATACCCTGAAATACAAAGAACCCTAACCCAGAATACAATACATTTTGGTACACGAAGAAAGAGCCTATCCTGTGCAGTAGAAAACGTTAAATAGACAGTTTTTCTACTCTATATATTAACCATTACAGGTCAGGACTAGCCATACAAAATAATCTGCTTGTCCATAATAAGCCTTGTAATTTTGAAAATGTTGCAGAAAGAATCAAAGTTTTGAGCTATTTCTCGGCAAAATCTGCTGCAGTATTCACCCATATGATCGCTGTAGTGCGTTTCATACGTTTTTTAAATTCATTCCCTAAGGCAGGCAACGCGACAAAAATCTTTAAAGAATGCAAATCAGGATTAATGCTTTGCTAGCTTGAACAATAGAAAACCGTTACGTACTGTACGAAAATGGCGATTGATTTCTATTCAAATGTAAGCACGGGCTCGCAAAGCATTTAATCTTGATTAACATTCTTTAATGGTTCGCGTAAGAACACGATTTCACGGCCATGAATGTGGTTTCATTAATCACAAATAGAAAATGAATCAATTACATACTAAAGATATCTCTTGCCTGTGGTATTAATGTTCTCAAATTAAAATGCATGAAATCGCTCGTGAAGGTTTTGATTCCAAAACAAATTCAGCCAATAGAAAGACACTAAAACGAAATGGCTGAGATATAAAATATTTCAATGTTTCCCAAATACGAGTTCTTTCCCTCTTCACATAGTTACAGATTGCCGTTTCAATAATTTTCTTTTAAAAAATATTGTTAAATCAGAGTTATTTCCTATTTTTAGGAGGTTTATTTTGCTCTGACGAAGGGCAAGCGCTCGAAACGTCAGCTGCTACTCGTTTTCCACGGCGGTTAGCATACCTCAATCGACTTTAGTTGATTACATACCATTATTTGTGTATAGCCAATGAGATATCGAGTTTCAACAATAGAACAATGAACACCTTTGTGCATTCCTGGCCGTTGAGTGCTCCTATTCTTACGCGAACCATAAAGTGCCAATGAAATGAAAAAATCGATCCAGTTTTTATTTTATTAAATTATAGTCTTCCCTTAGCCATTTTATGCAATCGAAAATCAATTTGGAGAGCGCGAACATAATTTTATTTCGTATCGAAGTCGGGGATAATTGCCAAAATCTGGCGACAATTTTTATGCCGTTAAAGTTTGCTAATCACGTGCGTGACGTCACTAGGTCTGGGCATTCATATTCACAACAGTAAAAATATGGCTGACTGCAGGCTTTTATTATAATTATTATGGCCATCTTCAAGGTTTCTTAAAGTAAGACATTTAAATTGAAAATTGGCCAAAAAATGCACTTATTTTGTAGAAAATACATAAGCAAATACCGTGAACAAAAATCCTGCAAAAATACGTTGGATCCGAAGTAAGGACCTATGCAGTATTTATGGAGACGAATATAAATGCCAGATCTAGTGACGTCACGCATGTGATTAGCATATCCTTAACGGCATAAAAATTGTCGCCAGATTTTGGCAATTATCCTTGACTTCGATACGAAATAAAATTATGTTCGCGTTCTCCAAATTGATTTTCAATTGCACAAAATGGCTAAAGGAAGCATATAATAAAATAAAATAAAAACTGGATCAATTTTTCATTTCATTGGCACTTTAATAGCTGATATTACAGTGGCGTCTACGAATAGCAGTTTCAGCGGTATTAACCCGAACGCCTCATTTCAATGTAATGAAGCGCCATTAAAACCATCTTTCTTGCATGACTCCAACACACTCTTCAACAAGCACGACTAGTTTAGATACACAGTTTGAATAGAACTTCATTACATCGAAGTGAGGCTTGACGTGTGCGCAAGAGCAAGTCCTTTCGTAAATCGGTGATACGCCCGCAATCAACCAATTTAATGAACTAATTAACCTACAGCCAGGCCAAAAAAGGACTTGACAGGAAATCAGTCTGCAACTATTTTGTCTAAAGCAACAGGACATTTTGCATGATGACGTCACATACAACAACTACCAGAATTATTTGCGCGGAACCTTTTTCCCCACTAATTTAGACCATTCTCTTGGTATTCTCAAAGGAGTTTAAAAATCTGAATGAGAAAAAGATTCTGGTATTTGTAGTTAAATGACGTCATAGTGTAAATGTCCTATTGCGGACCCATGAGAAACAGGTCCATGTACCTATTCGTATCTCCTTTCCACGCGGAGAAATTAAGGGATGGTGACAGACATCTGAACGAGGCTAGTTGTCCCAAAGATCACAAATTGAAGTCGGTCAGAAATGACTTAGTTTCTGTCGTACCGCACTGTTGTGCAGAATTTTCCGTCATCGACTGTAGTTTTTTCTTTTTCTATGACAACTGGCCTCGCTTTGATGCGAGTATGAATATAAAGGTCCATGAACAACTCGTAACCCGTCAGTCCACGTTGCAACGCATCTCACACGTGTTTCATGTTAAAGGGGCTATGTCATGGTACTGCGCATGTATCGAGTAATCGCTCGTTTAGTGGCTGTTAATTGGGTACAAACAGTTAAACTTCCCTCCCTCAATGCTTGATTGAAAGGATTTTCAATATTTTCCCTGGAGACTGTTTATATACACTGTTAGTCATTTTTGCCTTCATTTTAAGCATCTCATGTGGCCGAGAGGTTCGTTAGTTCATATCAAAATCGGTGGAAATAGCTCTTTCCGGCCCAGAAAAACGAATGTAAAGTCTTACCGTGACACAGCCCCCTTTAAACACTAGGTGGGCTGTCCTATAGATCAGTTTCAGGATCTTGTGCAGTTGTACAAATCCTTTGTTTATTTGGTAAGCAGTATTCTAGACCCCAGCCCCTTTTTATTTCTTACTGCGCATGTTGACGAAAATTGTCTTCGAGCATGCGCAGTAAGAAATAAGAGATGGGTCTGGAATCGAGAATGAGTGGACATGTAGATATTTTAAAAAAACACTCGCACACTATGCATAACTCGCACGGTCACAACACGAAAAAAAGGCCGGTAGGTCCTCTGGAATGTTGAAGTTGAAATACTAGCAGGAGGTGTGAAACGTGTTGAACATGATTGTTTAGTTGAAAAATGTTGCTAATCTGTCCTCATTTATCCTTTATTTTTCTTTATAGTACAACCAGCCAGGCGCATAGCAAATTAACGGCATTGTGTCATGTACTGAACATTCATTCAGTGCATTTCACAATCTCCTGGGGCGCTTCAATTTCAACATTCCAGAGCATGCTTTCCCCCAGATAAGCTAAACTTTCGCAGGACTTATGCATAGGGTCTATGTGCAGTTGTACAAATCTTTTGTTTATTTGGTGGGCAGGTAAAAGTTAAACAATAGGTGGCCCGCCAGTTGAAACAAGACATCAACATTGCGCATGATCTTGAAAGTGGTTTCTCGGTACACAAAGTAAAAACTCTTGCGGTCGTGTTGATTATGTGCAATGCGATACTTTTCAGCCAAAAAAAATTAACAGTTTCTCTATTTACAGAACTTAAAGTGCAAGTATAATGTATAGAAAAATAGAAAATTATATTGTATTTTTGTGTTTGTTTCGCACAAAAAGGTATTAATTTTGCAACATTTCTGGCATTTAATCCCTAATTTTGGTTACCTATCATGGATCCTGTGACGTCATAAAATGAATCAACTCTCTCCCTAGAGGAAACTACTACAATAGAATCCCGTAGGTACCATTGTGACATCACCGGATATTCGCGTAGCGTTTATTCTAGTTTAATTGCTCCTACCGCTGCCGCTCTAAGAAACCTAAGTTAGACAACTGGGCCGGGTTGTTCAAAGCCCGATTAGTGCTAATCCAGGGTTAATTTCCATGACAACCAATAGGATCTGTGCAGAATTAATCCAGGATTAATACTAATCGGGCTTTGAACAACCCGGCCCTGAAGTATATTAGAAATAGAATTTGGGACAAAAAGAGTCCATGTTGTTTTTGGCACTACTTGCACTTTAAGGGTTGCATAATACTACGTAAACACAGAAACTGGCTTCTGTCTTTAATCTTTACGTGGAGTTATATAGAAACACGGTTGGTACGTACAAAAGCGGTTACGTGTAGACTACGTGTGTACTACCATATAGTGTTTTTTTTTCTTCTTTTTCCTAGTACTACTTCTTTACTTCTACTTCTCAGTCTTCTGCTACCTCCGCTATTACTTGACTTGTTGACCAGTTGAAGTTCTAATATGCAAATGTCTGAACGTTCTACCATTTTAAGTGTGTTTGGATGTAGAAGCCATAGCTTGGGGTCTATTTCATCGTAACCACATGGACTGAAATGAAAAAAATAAAATATAAATCACGGGACATGACGGAGTAAAGAAAGAAATGCGAGTGATTTTGTTTGTTCATTTGACAGGCCGTTTTCGTACTTGATTGGATGGTCGCGACGAAAGTATGTGAATATATTAAGTAACGGGATTGACGAATGGTCCTCGTGTGACATGGGTTTTTCATCGCGAGTATTAAATGCTTAACGGCCACGAGGGCGAAAACAATTTATCTTATGCCGTTTAACCCAGAAAGAAATTAAATCAATATTTTTTAAGATTAAAATCTCGGTTTTGTCGGTGTGTGAGTGATAAATAAATATCACAAGTTCCATATTTCGAAATCAGTTGCACGTGAATGAAATAGTTTTATATTTTGAAATTCACGTGCAAATGAACATGAAATCAAAACATTTTTCATTGGAATTGTGTTTATGCAAAATAGCTTATTTGGTACAACCGTACCTCAGTTGATTGTTATTCTCGCTAGCAGTGGAGTTGTTAGAGGAGGTTAATAGCAAGTCCTTGTTTCTGGGATAAACATGGCGAATTTTTCTATGAAAGTGAGCTGCTATTCTTTAGGATGACAATGAGTTTCGGGATTCAAAGAAGCACTTTTGATTTAGAGAGGAGAAACGTCGAAAAGTACAAGCTAACACGAGACGTTCAACGAAATGGGCAGTCCAAGTTTGGGAGTCGACAGCAAAGATGAAGGTAGTTATATCGGGGAAAGTGTTTGTAAGAAAATGAAACTTAGTACTTGTGCTACAGTAAGCAGCGTAAGGCACTTATCATCGGCTTTCGCCGGGGTCGACCCCGGGGGTTTTGGTTTCAGGGCAAAAAATGTCAACCAAAGCCCCAGGGGACTTGGCATAAGTTTCGTGACAAATTACCCTTCCCCAGGGGCATATTAGCCAACACCCTCGGCAATCTTTGCATGTAAAACACACAGTGTCCATATTTCGGGCTCGACTGGCGCTGATCTTTATACATCTGCTTTGGTACCAAATAAAGGTTTGGGTCGCCAGACGTCTAGGCGGAAAAAGACGGAAAGTAAAAATTGGACGTCGAAGTGAAATACCGCTGACCTGTGTCAAACCAATCCCGAGGGGTGTCCCCGGGGGTTAATACTACGATCCAACAGACGTACAATTCCCCCTCCCCGCGGGATTGAAAAATGTCCAAAGTCGACTAATCCCTTCCTAACCGACCCCGTGGGTGTCCAAACTGAGGTCCAACAGCCAGTTTCGAAGGATGACGGCAAAAGATTGTTATCGAAAGTAAGAACTTAAAATTGACGATAGATATTTAATCTTGAACACAAGAGGTTTTGTGATTTCAATCTATGAGAAATGTAAGGATTATTCAATATATTAGAATGGTACTAGTCTTATCATTTATTTTGCAATTCAATTTCTAAGATATGTCAGAGTCAGTTCCTTACTATTCCCATATCAAACAACGAGTGTCGATTTAGAATCTGGGACCTAAAAACCGCCATTTTGAATGCCCTGGTTGAATAAACATTAACGCTGGGCAAATGTATAACCAGCTTTAATGTATTCGCATACAGTGATTTTCACTCCCATTTTTTTAATGAATCGTATAGATATTATTCATAGATGCATATTTCTGTTTTGATATCCACATGTACAGAAAAGACTACCACGTGAAAGAGCATGTTAACGAAGTGGTTTGAAATTCAAATGATTATATTTATGAGAAAAGATAGTCTTTAGCGCGCAGTGTGCGATTATAATGTCGAATAAAATATGTTTTTAGTATTCGGAAGCAGCTGAGGGAAAGTTAGCCTGATTTTCAGACGGTACGAGATCGTCCGCTCACTTCCTCCCCCTCGCCGTCTGACGACTTTGGCAAAAACCGTGTTCCAGCCTACACCGCAGCAAAACGGTAGGTACTTCATATATGATATATTCATATATGATATATATTGTGTACCGAATATATTTCTAAATTCTACTGTTATTCTACTGCGTTCTACTGTGTTCTCCTGTATTCTACACAGGAGAACGCAGTAGAATACAGGGAAACAGTGAAAACACAGCGGAACTTGAACACAGTAGAATTTAGAAATTATAAATTTAGAAAACTCCAACCTGTTAAAGTCTTAGGCTTATCTTTTAAGAAGTTTTCTTATTTTTTGACAAAACAGTTCACAAATGGATACTTTTGAGCAGAAATTTTAAAATCACGGACATTGCCAGTTGTTTCATTTCACTTTTCGCGGGAAACTGGGGGCGGCCGCGCGCCGACAAGAAATAGCAAATACGCATGCGCGTGACATTTTGCCGCGGTGTGGTTCCAGCCATTGTTTTCATTTTGACCAATCAGAGCGAAGGTTTCATTTTCAGAGAACTGAGGTAGGCGTGGAATGTCTAGTGGAGCCTGAAGATGAAGCCAAATGGCGGACGATACAAACGGACTTGATATGGCTTTGAAAGCGTGCGAAACTTTCGCCTTTTCTGAATTATTTCCCGAACAGAGAAAGGCATTATTATCCTTCGTTTCCCGGAAGGACCTTGGCTACCACAACTGCGGGGAGGGGGAGGAAGTGAGCGGACGACCTCGTACCGTCTGAAAATCAGGCTAAGGGAAAGTGCGCGAGCAGAAAATATTTTGCCGCCATATTGTCGCGTGCTCACGCACTTCTCAGCTGCTTCCGGTTACTGAAAGTATATTTTATTAGCCATTGTCATTGTGCAAGCGCGCGTATTGGAAACTCCCTCAATGGTGACATCACGAGCCTCGCTTTCATGCTTTTTCGGTTTCAAACGGCAGATAATTCAACAGCAATTCTTAACATTGCTTTAAAGGGATACCCGAGTGAAAAACACATTGGGGCTCAAAAGAATCTTCAACATGTTCTTTGTTCAGAAAATGTATTAAAATTTGATCAAAGGTTTTTAGTATTAAGAACGAGCACCTCAAAGTTGGCCCCACGAAGACATGGGCGCCGCCATCTTTGTTTGCATTTACGGAAGTGACGTCACTTTGTCCTACCAGCGTTCTCACTCTCTCACTTATTAGGTGTTTTTAGGATGATAAACGCCTTAACTGTACCTCACATACATTGTAGTTCTTATACTTATTCAGAAGTCACTCGAGTCTTTTAAGCCATGTTGTTTTGCTGTTATTAAATGGCAGTTACGAGACCTTGTTGTTCGTCTGATAATTTCTCGCCTTCCCAATGCTTTTCTTCCTCCTCCCAGTCTTCTGAACTTTTCTCATAATGTCGTCTTCATCATAATTCCGGTTTCTGAAAGAATTCCTCTGCAATCTCGATGAAAATATATCCACTTTAATTCCGAGCGTGTGAAAATCATACAAAGACAAGTAGCCGCGATACGCTGGTGGGACGAAGTGACGTCACTTCCGTAAATGCAAACAAAGATGGCGGCGCCCATGTCTTCGTGGGGCCAACTTTGAGGTGCTCGTTCTTAATACTAAAAACGTTTGATCAAATTTTAATACATTTTGTGAACAAAGAACATGTTGAAGATTCTTTTGAGCCCCAATGTGTTTTTCACTCGGGTATCCCTTTAAAACTAAACAAGATTGCTAGTTCTAATATGATATTTCATACGGTAGTTTATTTGGAGGCGGCCATTATAAGTATGCGCTAGCCTCGTACCCAGGCTCTTCGTTCACGCGCGGATGGATATTGTGACGTCACTGCTTCGTTTGACTCCACGCTAAAAACGGACGCAATTTTGAAAAAAGACAGGCGATTACATAATGCGACGGAGTAGCAGCCTGGGCACGAAGCTAACTACGCAATTAGCATCCTCGGCGCTTTACAACACGGTAGAGAGTTTAAATATAGCGTTTCAATGCCACTCAAAGGTTTTCTACATGTTTAACTGGGAACATGGTTGTAAAGTCGATTGGATAAAAGTCATTCAAAACGAAAACCTTGTGGTTCATTTGCAGGAATTGGTGTTAAATAAATAGTGGTTTAACTGAAAGAATTCGAGCTAGTAAGATAGTGACTTGTAGTGGGACTGGTTATATATAATAATACAATGGAGGAAACCAATGACGATCACCCTTCATTAGATCGTTGGCATTCCGCGAACAATTCTGACATAAACTACTTCATGTGAAAGAAATCCCATATCTCACGAAAACTGCGAAAAATGAACAATTTTCAAAGCCTAACACGCCGGCGAAAACCTTGCCGCATGCGACCTGACAGGAGTAGCGATCGCAAGTAATAACGACTTGATAGTCCTTCAAATAGTTTATATGCATGATTGGTTTTCATTGTCTTTTCTTTACCCGATCGCTGTGCCTATAATAGGAAAATTGAATCATCTGACCGGGCTACCTGTGGTATGACCGGGCACGGTCATTACCTTGAGCACACCGCGGCAAAACGTCACGCGCATGCGCCTGATATGAGCCCAGCGCGCGCGCGTCCACCCAGTTTCCCGCCGAAACTAAAAGAAAACAGAGACAATCACCCCTGTTTCTACTTTTAAGTACGAATGCGTATTTACGTGAAATGTTTCGCGAAAAATAAGAAAACTACTTAAAAGATAAGCCTAAGACTTTAACAGGTTGAAGTTTTCTTAATTTATAATTCACTGTGAGTTTACTAAGTTATAAAATTATTTACCAAAAACGTTAAAGCCCACGGTGATTTGTATTTAATAGCAGAGCCTTCGTTCTTTCGGCCAGCGGAGCATACCGTTTTGCCGCGGTGTGCCTTGGGAGCTCCTCTAGTCTATCGAATAATTTCAAAATCACAGCGATTTCACCACTCGATATTAAACAGTTCTCCAATAAATTCCCCACATTTTTAATCCTTAAACAACCCATTACCTCAAAATGATCGCCAAGTTTGTGTGATCAAATTCAAAAAGATACTCGGCGTGTCGAATAAGTGCCATACATGGCCATTTGCCAATTAAAGAAAATGATTCTTCTTTTATTTTATTTTGTTTCTCATTTGAGTAGGTTATTTCCCCTATTTTAATTTCCGCAATAATTACGTTTCCATCAAGTTGTCTGTATTCTAAAGGGCTCGTTACTTATTTCGTACCCTGTAATTGTGTGGCCTCGATTCTATGACTTTTCGTTTCTTGCCAAAATTCTGTATTTTGCATTCTGTAATTATTTAGCCTCCATTCCATGTCTATTTTCCTTAATTATGTAGCCTGCGAACAGCATCCCCTTCTTGAGGGAGACCGGCGATTTCATCGTGGTACACTCATCGTGTCGATCCTGTTAACAACGGACGTTTGCCAATTCTAGCCTCAGCGGGAAGGCTATCAACAATACTATTCGGAATCCAGCCTACCCCCCACACAACGAAACTAAATATTTTTCAAAAGGTCGTGTCGTTGAATGGCGTCTATGATTGGTTCGTGAATACAATCGAATACAATAGTTTCGTTGTGTGGGGGGTAGGCTGGATTTCGAATTGTTGATAGCCTAATTCCCCGCTGAGGCTAGAATTGGCAAACGTCCGTTGTTAACAGGATCGACACGCCGAGTATCTTTTTGAATTTGAGCACACAAACTTGGTGATCTGTGGCTGATCATAAGGTAAAAGCATTACAGCGATAATAGTGAAATTCCATACATTCTTTGTAATCGCTCATACAAATCGTAAGCTTGGGCTACCTGTGATTTAGATAGCGAATTTAGTTGGTAAAAAGACTATTTTTTCTCTCGATTGTGTCAAACAATTAACAATACACGTTTAATTGTGCCAAGTTTCGTGAGTTGCAACAATCTAGGAAAACGTTGCAACTCTAGCTCTTCCAAGTTAAGTACAGCCACTTGCCATATGAGAGGGTCTCCCAGGGGTTTTTGGGAACAAGGGAACATGCCAAAAAATCTGTTGGGAAAAGGGAACAAACTAAAAATATATCGGGGAACAAGGGGGCATGAATAGAGATTTTAGGGAACAAGAGAACAATTTCCATTTTTCTAAATGGGAAAATTGACTGTTTCCCTGGAAACAATTTTGGGAACAAGGGAACAAAAGGTAATTTTCATTGGGAACAAGGGAACAAGGACCCCCCTGGGAGACCCTCATATGAGTTGTAAGAAGGTGTATGCATTCTGGCCATGTTATTCGTTCAGAAAATCATAGTTTTTGTATATACATATTCGTTATTCACTGATAATGAGAAGGCAGAGCAAAGGCGAGAAACCTTTGCTAGCAGGGTACTATATATTCCTGTTTATACATGAAATATTGTTGATGTCAAAGAGGTTGCCTAGTACCTTTTCTTAAATTATCTCTAACAGAATTGCCAAATTGTAAAATTGTATTTTAGACTATTTCTTTTATGTACGTATTATCACTAGTAAACATAGAGATGTACAAGCAACATAATGTTTATCTTCCTATATTATAAAAGTTTCAATGCTGTTGTAGAAATAGAGCTATTCTGAATGTGGATATGCATGTGATACATATTTAATGTATTATATTCAATAACTCTGTGGAACTAGTAATAAGCTGCAGTGGATTCCTATCGAAACGGGAGGGGGACACAATGTAAAATTATATCCCAAGAGAGGGGGGCAACATGTAAATGTACCTCTATGAAAAGGAGGGGATGATATCTAATTTTCGACAATAAACCTGTACCACTAATATTAAAAGAAAATTTAAAAAATATATACACTATCATTTTTCTGGTACTGTAACTTATATGTACAAAGTATAACATAATAATAATAATAATTCTACATTTATATAGCGCCTTAATCCTAAACGTCCAAAGGCGCTTTACATAGCTGGAAAACAGGCAAGTTAATTTACAAGAACTATAAAATCTTACAATCTAAGCAATAACTAAACTAATAAAAACTTTCCTTAAATAAATATGCTTTTAACTTAGCTTTGAAGACTCCCACTGGGGGGCATAACTTAATAGTAAGTGGCAACAAATTCCACAGTTTTGGCGCAATAACAGAAAAAGCCCTTTCTCCATAGCTCTTTAAATTGACTGTAGGAACCTTCAGAAGGAACTTATTGGCAGACCTAAGATTACGAGGAGGAGTGTAGTACTCTACCATATTACGAATGTAGGTAGGAGCCAGATTATTTAGACCTTTATATGTAAGAAGTAATATCTTATAAGTTATTCGTTTTTCTACGGGTAGCCAGTGGAGACGCTGAAGAACAGGTGAAATATGATCATACTTTCCACCACCAACAATAAGGCGAGCGGCGCAATTTTGAACTGACTGTTTAATTAAGTAACCCGGAAGTCCACTTAGGAGCGAGTTTCCAGCTTACAAGTAACAAAAGCATGAACTAGGATTTTTATACTACCTTCCGATAAGTACTTCTTACTTATTTATCATGGAAAATGTAAGGGCACGTACTACTAAGTGCCACAATCATGAGTTTACTTCATCTATCTGGTCGAAGATTGATTTACTAACACTGCATTGTCCTGGCTATGGTTTGATTGGATTCCCAAAGTGAGGGCACGAGAAACTCCCATGAGATATGTTCTACATATAGCTCAATCCGGTCAAACGCTGACTCACAGGCCTAGTATGAGAGATGGACGCTCCTGGTAATGGGCTCCTGCATAAATGTAGTTACTTACCGAAATTCAATCAACATTTAGGATATTAAGCCGGTACGTTTCCTGCATCCAAAGAACAGCATAAAGTGACGATAACATGTCAAAAGGCCTGGCATAGTAGCATTCAGCCGGAACGAAGAGTCAAATCGATGATTCGGTAAATTGTATTGTTATCAGTAACGGTGCTACCCTGGGTGGCAAGTTTAGGAGAGGGCAGTAGAACCTCTGGCACCCAGGGTATGGCGATACCATCTCTTAGTATTTTCGGGCTACCTGTGTAACCTGGTTTTGTTGTTTTTGAGTATTTTTCAGTTTTTCACTCGTGTTCTACTCGTGTTCTACTCGTGTTCTACTCGTGTTCTACTCGTGTTCTACTCGTGTTCTACTGGTGTTCTACTCGTGTTCTACTCGTGTTCTACTCGTGTTCTACTCGCGTTCACTCATGTTCGACTCGTGTGGAGTTTTAGATCAGACCAATTTTTCTCGTCTTGTGCGGTTCCCAGACTCCTGTGAGAAGATCTTGGGAAGCAACTGGTATAAAATTCCCGCCGGCAACACTTTTCTTTCGAGAAGCAAGCCTTCGAGACAAAGTTCTTGTGCAGGCTATTAAAGACTATTTGGTAAGAAATGCTTTTATGAAATTCATTTCATTCGTTATCAGATCACAGGCTACCCAAGCGTAAGGTTTTTGATTAACCATTTATTTGGGTAAGACTTCATGTTATGGCACACCACGATTCCCAGAGTTAAACTGTGCAACTTCAGAAGTACAAAATTCTCCATTATAGTTCAGATGTATTTTGAGTCGTTCTAAATTGATTTGGGATTGAAAATGGTTAGGTTTTATTTTTATTTGGGGGTTATGCATCAGTCAATTCCAGCAATGGCCATCCCCCCCCCCAACAATCAGTATTATCGACAATAAACGCTTATAAACGCTTATTAAAACCACATGATAGACTTTTATAATAATTGTGTGACTGTTCTGTTCGTCCGGTTGACAGCAGCAAACTGTGTATATTTGTAAACGAACTACTTAATATCGTTTCAAACTCGGACCGGCAGAGCTAGGGCCCCGAGTGGCTCCTGAAAATTTTAGCGTAGCGCTAAGAATACAACGTACGGGAACTGCTATTTTCTAGCTATGTTGTAAAAATTAAACATCCATATATTTCCCGGCTTTTTCGTGTCCTAGCTAGCATATACGAGTAACATGGATAAGACGGTATAAACTGGAGGTTTCTAGGTTTAGAGAAATAGATACATGTAGAATCCACAGGCAACTGGAGTAATTACAACAACTCAGATTTATTGTTTTTACTTGATACAGTATGGCGTCGTTACCACGAGACCAGTCTCTTTCCCAGAATTCTTTTTGGCAGTGTCAAATGCCCCACCATTCGCCCCGGGGTAGAATAATGCCCGACCCCCGGGCCGATATAAGGTTACAAATGCCCCACCCCCGGGGTCTCAAAATATGCAAATGCCCCACCATGTCCCGGAGGGATGGGCATTGCTGGAATTGACTGATGCATTAGGTTTGCAATGAATCGTGGTGTGGACTTCAAAAACTCATGAATAATTAATGAGCATTTTGTCCAATCAGATGAGGCAATTCAGTCACGTGCATGCTCCTTTATACCTGATAAAATCTCATCATTCTAAAAGGCCCGCGGAGGGATTTGAATTCTGTCCCAGAGGGACGGAAACGGGGTTAATGATTGAGACAATGGAATTTCTATTGATGTTTCAGCTTTTTCATTGAATTGCTAATTAGGATGAACGTTTTATATAAAGAATACTAATTAAGAATTCACCGATAAAGACCCAAAGATAGCAAAAAGTACACGGAACATAAGATACCTAGATAATAAATTTTGCACTAAATTTACTAATATCAGCAGACTACCGAGATACACAGATAATATTTTTAAAATGAAGTTATCCAACTACCATTACTTGTTTACCGAGCCACTGTTTAGTTCCGATTATTAAACCAAACTCAAAGCCGTAAAATAATAACAAGAAGCTGCACGCAGCTTGAACTCCGGCGTATCTTTTGTGACGCGGACGATCTCAGACACCTGCGTGGTTTTTATATTACAATGAACAATCAGATGCGAAAGTATGCACACACAGTTGATCTCATCTAACACTCCACACGAGTCAGAACACGAGTGAACACAAGTAGAACACGCGCGACTTAAAGTAAGCCAGGGTACCCTAGGATAACACATGTACGTGTAACACAAAAATACTAGGAGTGTGGTACCCTCATTGTATTTCCGGGCTACCTGTGTTATCCTAGGGTACCCTAGGATAAGCATCTCATCAAACGAGGATACAATCATGATGCCGTTAGAAAACAAATTAATTCGTCGATAGATATTACCCGTAAACAAACTCTTCAGCAAGCCAACCATACGAAATCTACAGCTAGAATACCATTCGTAATTACCTACAACCCAGCCCTACCCAAAGCTTCTCATCCAAGCAATGCAAGCAAATCTTCTCCTCTCCGCCTTTTATTGCATATCCTAGACCTAATAACCTCCGTGACCTTCTAGTAAAAGCCAATCTTTCAAAAAAACGACACAAGAAGTGACCAGGAATTTTCCGCTGCGAACACAAAAAATGCAAAACATGCCCCTTCATTCAACATGGCCACACTTCCTGTACTTTCTCTTCTACAGGCGAACAACGACCAATCAACACTGCGCTTACATGCGCTTCAAAAAATATTATCTACATGATGGAGTGCAAATAATGCTTGAACGAAAATAAAACTTGCCAATATATAGGAGAAACTAAACGCAATCACAGTGACAGATTTGGAGAACATCACAGATCAGTTGAACACTCTATCAACGGAAGGAATATCACACAACCAACCACCGTTTCAGAACCATTTTTCAAAAACTAAACACTCATTTGATGACTTACAAATCATACCGTTAGAAACTATTCACAACAGCAAAGACAGTGTCCGTAAAGCTAGGGAAACACACCTTATCTCTAAGGCTAACACTTTAGAACGGCCTCACGGAATGAACAGACGCGATGAAATATAATGCTATCCCTATATATATACACATTTTTCTCCTTGTAATCACTATAGCTACAAGTCGCATTGCCTTTAATTGTTTACGACATTACCATATATAGTATCTCATTACATCAGATGGTTCCATTTCATATTTCGCTTAGCCAATCAGCGTTGTATATATCTACTGTACATATTGTCTAAGTCCACTTGTATTCTTTACTTAGCTCATATAACCCCTGAAGAAGGTTCGTTCTGCCGAACAGAAATATAGGGTACAAAAAATATAGGTCCGATCAGCCTTGCAGTCTTCATATACAGTAGGTAGTTATTTCGGGTTACCTGTGTTTTTAGTGAGGTACCCTCTCTTTGTATGTTCGGGCTACCTGTGTTCACATCATTATTGGTATGCACACAGTCAGATCAATGTTAGTACTCACGCACAACCAGTCAAATTTGGATTAAATGGACAATCAGATACGAACGTATGCATCACGTAGCAGCGCCAGAATAACAAGAAGCTGCACACAGGGGAACTAAACCCTGAAATCAACTCAATATGATGCAAAGATATATTCGAATTAAATCAATTGTGCTATTTAATTTTTCTATGCTATGCGTCTATATGCTCCGATGGCTCAAATCTTGCATTTTGTGACGTCAGTTCCCGACATCGAAAAGCTGGACTAACGGCTCCTAATTGCGAACGAAACCATTGTGTTATCTTTGTGCTGGAGGGTGATATTATGAAATTTGCACTGATTTGAGCCGCCACACAATCTACATTTAACTGCGGACTGAATCGAACTTGAAAACTAATTCTCTCTTCAAAGACGCGCAACACAGAACAATAAAATAGCAGAACTTATATATGTCATTGAATACATCTTTTTTTAGACGCTGTGGACACAAGTAGAACACGACTGCACGCAAGTAGAACTCGAATAAACATGAGCAACATCACGTAAGCCAGGATACCCTAGGAAAACACAGGTAGTCCAAAAATACTAGGACTGATTCCAAATACTATTAGGAACTGAACTATAACTACTCACACGAGTGAGAACACGAGCGAAGATGAGTACACCAGCGCTTCTTGATTTATTTAACACAAAATCATAATAATAATAAAATAATAAAAATTGTGTTATCGGCTTAGTTGTTCCGGGTTACCTGTGTTATCAGTGCGTTTCGTCTTTGTATTCCCGGGCTACCTGTGTTATCCTAGGGGAACGCCATTCAATGTTACCATACAGTCCTGAAAGTAGCGACCCCGAAAGTAACGACCCCTCGAAAGTAGCGTATTTTTTGTCCTTCAAATGAATTTCGAAAGTGGTGTCGGTTTCATTTGAGTTCCATTATATACGTAGTCAAGCAATTAAAATTATTTTTACACTTTCTTAAACGTTCAAAAGTACGTAATGCGACTTGCGAGACCTCTATACCTGTCAGAACATAATAACATAACAGGAGTCTGAGTCAGTAGTTTGCGAGATGTTATCGCATTGAGCCTGATATGATTAGCCGGCTTGTTTTCAGGAATTTTCAAACTAAATTTACCCCTCGAAAGTAACGATCCCTCGAAAGTAACGACCCCTCGAAAGTAACGTCTGGTCAGGCTCTACGGTATATATTCTCACATAGCTCACTTCCGGTTGCCATCCGCATGTCTTGACCTTTTAGACATGTCTTGTTCTAGTCTACGACCGTGCCAAACATTGCTCGTAAACGCAATTATTACTTCTAAAGCGGCAGATACCGAAGTAGTACTGTGTAAAGTTAACGCACACTAGTCACAGTACAATGTTCTCCGTGTCCACTCTGCGCTGAGCTCCTGTTATTGTATGTTTTGCAATTAATTTTGTCTTTCAACTTAATTCGCTCAACATGTACAATATTTCCCACTAGAACACCTAAACTAAACTAAATATACGATATAGTCAGATGACAAGACTCAAACTATATCTCGGACTCGGATAAGGGAAAACTTAGCCGATGCAGTACTATAGTATATAAAGCTAAAGTTCCTGTTTGTTCGACGCAGTTCGGTTCAATTCACTGATCAATAACACAATGCATGTAATTAATTATTACGAGTCGATAAACTTCTTTAAATATGTCCCCTTTAGTTTATTTCTTCAGCCTGAAAACGAGCACAGCATACGGGTATACTACAAACATCTGCTTAACTAAATTTTGTAAAATTCTTACCGTAAGAATTGTTCTTGTTACATGGTTATAAAGGTCAATTAGGGTTTCTTCAGTTTTCCCCATATTAACAGACATGAATAAGGTCTCTCAATCCAGTAGAAAGACTCTCTCTGGCTAGGTTATTCTGTCATAAACATGCCTTAGCTGTGAGTTGGACTTTTAATATTAAAGGAACAGTGCCATCCTTAGTGCGCATGTGCGAATGTTTGAATTTTGGTTGGGTTGTCCAGAAATCAAAAGATGGGGAGAGATTTGATTCGTGAAAGAAATCCTCTTCCATCGGCTTTGCCTAAGTTTCATTTGACCTTATACCCATTTAGAATAGTAATTTAGTTTTATATCCTAGGATTTAAGATGGTATTTCGTTCGTTTCCGTAATTTTTGCGAGTATTTTTGACTCTGAATTCAGTACCCTTGGATGGTTCGTCGAGCGGAGGAATTAATGGATACAGAAGAAAGCTTCCGTCTCCTGGTAGTTTCGTCCAAAGCATTTGAGAGGGAGACAATGAACGGCCTAGGAAATTTGGAGACAGTGAGAATGTAGGGGAGACATTTACTCTGCTTGTAAGTCGCTGAATGTACTATGCATATGATTCGCGTGTATTTATTGAAGTGTCAACACGGCCTTCGTTCGGTACAGTTCAAGGCCTCGCTATTTAGCAAAATCGAACTCTTTTCTTCCCCGATTTCGTAGTGTAAGCGCTCTTATAATTGTACAACAACTCATCCTAAAATCACAAAGCCCCAAATCTATGAAGTCAGAACGTTAGTTTCGCTTTTCATTTCGCGAAACTGCAGTAGAATGAAATATTATAATTCACACATAAATTGTTGTTTGTTTATGAGTCGGCATTGCCGAGTGGATTCCTAAACTATTATCCCGAATACCATACATGTAGATCTTCGAAGCACTATCTCCGCGGCATGGTCCAGTGGGAAGTCTCAAGCATGTTAAGGCCTGGTTCATTTAACGGAAAATAGATTTACGTTAAATAATGTTTTCTGACAGAAATAACAGTTTAAACAAAATCTAATTACACTATAATACTAATATCCACTTCCTTAAATTTGTTAAGTGGATGGTTGTCGTATCACGTGATCGATGACGTCATAATTATATGATCGTTTAGGTGAAATGCGGCTGCGACGATAACATATGAATATAAAGTAACCCAGCTAAAACATTACTCCTCCCGCAGTGTTTCAGACCACACTTAGAAAACACGACTATCATGTAAAGATAAGGAGATATCGAGGGTGCAAAAAGTCACGTGACCTATTTTGCATATTTTCGCCTTAATTACTCGTTAACGAAACATTGTAGTCATCTTTTCTAAGTTGATTTAGGTAAAGGGCTTCAGCCTTAACTAAACATATCCACTCATCATCCTAGCTGTTTTAAACTCGGAGCCGCGTTTTTGATTTACTGATTTCGTGTTCTAAGTCACGTGACAGACCACGTGACACGTTTTACTACACACAAACCACTTAAGGTAGTCAAGAATAGCGATATCTATTATCGTAAGAAACTTGGTGTACTTACCACACTCGGCTGTGCTGAAATAAGGACAACAGTTTTTACCCGAAATTTGACCCCTGAACCAGGCCTTAACATGCTTGAGGTTTCAGATACGATTCTAAATCCTGAATTTCTCAACTGATGCAAATTACAAAACTAATAACTCTAGATTTCGTGCAAGCGAAAATTCCAAAGGTCGTTTCAGATCAGTTGAGTTTTGACGTGACGTGACATGACATTAACAGCGTGATTTTCATTGTCTTTCCATTATTAACAATCACGTGTTACGCGTGCGCATTACCGTGGCACTGTTCCTTTAAGACCTGACCCAAACTATTTGTGTCGTCACGCAACGATTCTCCCGCTACGCCCACGATGGAATAGATCTCTGAGAATGACTCATCGATCAATATCTCCTTGTCTCGCCTTGTCTGAGAGCTTTGAACTTTCTTATCTGAGCGCGTCTGACGAAATCTAACCTGAGATTATAATTTGATACCTTTTATATCTAAACGTGTTTGTATACACTTAAGCCGAGATTGTATTTCGTTCACATTTTGAGATCTGTTCAGGCAGCGCAGATCGAATGTATTACGTTGTTCGTCAGTGTATTTTTAGGTCTATAACAGTTCCTTTACAAGAATCGTAATATTAAAAATTAGTTAAAAAGAACTATAGCGCCTCGAAATCTCACGTGTTGCTCATTTCACATTCCCACAGTGGTAATTATACGGTGACGATTTTATGAGATGTAAACAGTGTTAAATAAATCTATAATGCGCATGCCTACTGCTTTATCGCTGGATCACAGCATCTCCGACCCACATTGTTAGCGGCAACGGATTGAACTGATCAACTTCTGTCGCCGATAGAACAAAAAAAAAGAATTAAAAAAAGACACAGACTGCATTTTAAGACTCCGGCCGCTGCCATAGCAGCGCCGGAGTAATAACGTGCATTAAACTTACATATTTTGTGCCGGAGTCAAAACTTTAGAGTCTGCCGTCGTGTCAGTCACATCGCTTTCCAAGTCTTGAACTTTATCGAGGTAAACCACGACACCAAATCTTTCAAGTGCAGGTTCTTCTTGCATTGCGAAACGCCGCTTCAAACAACATAGTATGGTAATTTCTTCATGCCATTCCCTTGAGATGTTCGTAATTCGGCAGGCGGTGATTACTCGAATATTTTGCATGGCGTTGTGAATACAAAGGTTCAATGGTTCATTAAGTAACCATTCCCTTGAGATGTGCGTCTTTCTTTTCATTGCATTCTTAAAGCGTTTTTGAAGCCGTTTAAAACACTCACAGCACGTGTTTTATCAAGTTTTGATAAAACACTGCTGTTCGTGTTTTAAACAGTACATAACATGCTGTTCTTTGTATATATTCTAGACATCAATAATAAAAGTCTACGCAGAAAATTTGACATCGATGGAGTATATACAGTTAAGGTTAGAAAACCACAGCAAAAACCGTGTACAATCAATCCTGCCAGACGTTGGATCAAAAAACAGATCTTGATCAGCAAGAAGAAGAAAATATAATGATAAAGGAGTGTGGGAAATATGCTAGTCATGAAGTTGCTAGTTGCTAGTTGCTAGTTGCTAGTTGCGAGTTGCACTGCTTTTTTAGTAAATAATTGTATCAACAGTGACTTACAAACTAAGAAAACTTAAACCTGTAGAAGTCTCAGCTCACGCTTAGCTTTTAATTCATGTACTGAATACGCGTACGTACGTAAAACTAGAAACAACGGGTGGTGGCCTCTGTTTTCTTTTAGTTTCGGCGGGAAACTGGGCGGACGCGCGCGTCGGGCACGTCAAAACGCATGCGCATGACGTTTTGCCGCAGTGTGACTTGGACAGACAGCGTGTACTGCTTAGGGTCCTCTCTCCCACCACAGCAACCCCAAATCTACCAGAGCACCACAGGAACCCCAAATCAACCAGAGCCTGGAAGCAGGCTAGATGAGATATGATTCACGTGCTTTTCTCACGGAATCGCGTTTAGAATAGATGACTTCTAAAGGAATAAGGAGCATGTCAGTACTAGAATGGTTAGGGCTGAGAAAATGTTCAGAAACGGCTCTAGGTTTAGATTTGATATTAGATTTATCTACAGGTCGTCTATGTTCGTTAAAACAGTAGGGACTCCAAAAGCTGTGTGCTGTGTTTGAAGGTATAAAATATAATTAAAATGTAAATTGCTTTTGAATATTTATAAAAGGCTCGACATGTTAAACAAATACCTGGGATACAAGGTCAAGGGCCGGCTGACTGATATTGACAGCTTTTAAGTGATTATGGAAGCTGATGTTTTATAGAGGTTGCCCCTCCCGTGACAACCACAGCTCGAACGTTGCTTTATTTAATACTGTGTTGTAGTCCATTTGAATTTTAATATATTTTATTCTCAGTCAGGAGTCTCACAAGAACTATAAGTTTTTCTACCCCTTTTTATATACGTACTAATTCGAATTTCGTCGCTTGTTAAAAAAGTACATGCATGCAACGATGGGAAAACATCAAGAACATATAAAGCATTGAAATCAACTCCATCCGAAATTGTTCACGAAGACATTTTAGTCGCGGCTCATTCACTCTGCCGTCAGTACTGCTATTTTTGAATGACCTTCGGAACTGTGAAAAAGTAATAACGTACTGACAACGTATTGTCGTATTAACCGAAACAACGTACGTAGTGCATGTAGACCGTGATGGAACGCCTCCTTTGGACATTAAGTTTATTAAACGCAATATTGAAGAGCAGTTTGCTCCAGGAACGTGTTTTTATATTTTTAAATTTTAGATTAACAGGGCACAGCCTGGTTATTTTAGTAAGTTACCTGGTTGTCATCAAGTAGCGCTGTTGTGCCTGATGGAGTGTTTTTTAACGATGCTGGCTATGGGGACCCAGGGGATACAAACAATGGGTAACTAACGAGGTGAACCAACCCAGAACGAGATAAAAACTTACATCACGTGTTGTGAAACTAAAAATAGATTTTAAATAATTATCATGGGACATGAGGATTCGTTCTCTTACCTCCCCCAGATTCTACTGCATTATAGCTAAGTAGTCAGTAAGTTCGTACATGCGTGTACCGGCGCAAGTGGGCAGGCCATGCTAGGAAACGGGTTAAAAAACATGTTGTACCGTACTTATAAACTAACGCCCAAACCACTTTGAAAAATATTTCGGGATACTACTAAAGTACAAATTGTATAAAGTTCTGCAACGTTCGATTTACGCATCAGTCAATTGAACCCCGGGATTGAACCCCAACTACCGACCCCCGCGACTTCAGGGTTTAGCACCTCGGGTTTAGCACCTCGCTTTCTTTGGATTGGCCAGGGAATTAACGCCTGGAGACAATCTACCGCTGATTTAACATTGTATAGCTACAGAGGGAGAAGTAAATGTACGTGCTCTAACAGGGCACAGTTTTGAGCATAGAACTGATTCGTTTAAATAGCGTGGAGTTTTACATTTTCAGAGCTCTGAATTAGTATATAGGTATATCTCGGCGAATGTAGCGATCATTCATTTAAATGTAAACCACTCTCCAGTGATCGTAGCGATCAACTTATCCCTGTATAGATTGCGAACTGCTCAAAACATGTCTGAGATATTCATTGATAACGGTATGCAATTTTAATGTTTTTTTAACAGGAACCTAGTGTTTTTTGGCCGGGGATATGATTGCTATGTTGTTGCTATTTAACAAAAAGGTTTTGTAATCAAAAGTTTGTTGAGTACGTAGTGGTCGGCTAAGTTTCATGTAAGTAAAATAAAACCTATATTGAACCAGCAGTTTGTCTCTATCCTTTTTAGAACTTTGTTTCAACAAGGAACAAGTCGCATCGCAAAATAAAGGCTGTGCTACAACTGTCTATTTAAAAAAAAATGCGGTGTAAAAAATTATATAACAAGAGCCCATCTGGGCTTTCACTCGGGCCACATGAGATTGAAGATGACATACATTTTCATTTGAAATCCTCTTAGTAACAAGTCGTGCTTTAATTCGCCAGTGAGAACGTCATAAAAACGTCTGGTCTATTAATTGCTTTTATGACATGTCTATGATAACGCAGGATTTGAACAACATAATACTGGCAATTCAAGTGTATAAATGCAATACAATGACATATGCAGACTTTGAATTTGATTGAAAATAGATCAAAACTGACTCGGGGAAATGTCCGGCTAAAACTGTATGAATAAATGTGAAATGAAACATAAATTTCATAGCAAGAAAAAAAATTGTAATTCCTAATGAGAAAGCTCTTCTAAGTCCGCTTCTCAAATTCACAGACTGTTTTACAAAAACATTTGCGCTTATCGACACAATTAAGAGTTCAGTTGACCTTTCAAATAATTTATTCTGAGGTACGCATACTCTAAATCACAGAGATGTTAAATAAAGCGATAATTAGAAGAAAAAGTACATTAACAGACAAACTGAGAGGAAGTTTATTCAAATCAAAAAGAGTTTACTTACAGTACTTACGTAACTGAATCTTTCGTTTTGGATCTTTTGGTAGTGTTGTTGACAGCATCCCACCTTCGTGCACATATGCACTGAATCGGAATGAAAGTCGAAGCCTACCTGGAACTTAACTTTCAGCTAACCTGTTTCCTTTCATTCCACAATGAATAATAATCTCATAAAGTAAGCCCGTAGCTTTCAATAAATTTGCCAGTGTCTGAATGAAACAGCTAGATCTTTTCCAATTTCTCTCACGAGTCACGGCAGAAGACAGTCTCAAGCTACAAAACTTGAATTTTGATCCTCTTCACAGTAATGTAATTTAACGTCTCAGATATTATATATATTCTCTACTTCAGCTAGCTTTGTGCATTTCAACACAGGCAGCCCAGACTCGACATATATTTCCCGCCTTTTGGGTTACCTGTGGTATGTTTCATAAGCGATCTCGGAAGAGTTTACATAATTGCTCCTTGTGAATTCTCTTTTCCGATTCCTATGAATGAAATCTTCAATAATAAAAGATTGATACTTAATGAAGTTTTGTGAGTGGTTTTGGGGTGATTTGGGGACTTCTGAAGCAGTTTATTAGGCCTCGAGGTTTTGACCGTTGGCCGCGTGACTACCTCATTGCTACAAACACAGGCTTACCATCCTCATAATTGGTTTTGGGCTTCCTGTGGCCGGAATCGTCAGTTGTCAAACGGATTTTCCCCCATGTACATGAAGGACGCACTCGACTATTACCTGTACCATCTCTAAAATGCATCGGACGACAAGAAGACACACAGAACTGGTAAATATAATAAGTAAAGTTTATTTTGATACAAGTTTAAAGATTTCAACTTTAGAATTAACGCTATATTTATCCTGCAAATTTGAGGTAAACAAGGCAAAATCCGGGGGGAAATCCGTTTGACAACTGACGATTCCGGCCACAGGAAGCCCAAAACCAATTTTGAGGATGGTAAGCCTGTGCTACAAATATACACAAGGTATGCAGCTTCGAGCCGCTTTTCATCGATGTCACCTCACTCGCCGCCGAAATTCGACAAGAAATTCAAATCGATTTCGCCTCTGCTTTCGGCACACAAATCCAGACATGTGTAAACACTTCTCATCCACGTTTCAGGCCAAACGACGTGAAAACGGCCTGGAAAATAACTTCCGAAATCAAAATATTTCTCTCCGTATGTGATCTGCAGATTGATCGGTCCACAAATCAGCGGTAGACATCGCAGGCGGTGCTTTCAAGATGCAGTTGCCATGCCCACGCACGAGCTCAAACTCAAAGTAAACAAACTCTACTCATGAGAACATGTGATTGTCTTTTTCAGTAAATTTCTTAGGTCATTATAAACAAAAATAGCATGATTTGTACGTGATATGTATCACTTGCTGTATTTATGCGGTGCTTTCAAGATGCAGTTGCCATGCCTGACCTGACCCAAATTTAGGTTGTATTGCATAATTGCCCACGATGGAATAGATTTCTGACAATGACTCATTCCTTGTCTCGCCTAGTCTGAGAGCTTTGAACTTTCTTATCTGAGCGTGCCTGACGAAATCTAACCTTTGATTATAATTCTTTTCCCGTTGATATCCAAACGTGTTTGGATATTGTGTTTCGCTTACGTTTCTAAATGTACATTGGATCTGTCAAGACAGCGCTGATCGAATGTATACGGCTCCTGGTTGTTCATGTATTTTTATGGTCAACAAGAGCGCCAGTTGAAATATCCTGAGCCTGTTGGAAGGCTTTCGCCCTCGCGCGTCGACCATTTTGATTTACTGTATTAAATTATGTAAATAAATTAACCTGGCGAGTGTTACGTGACCAGCACAGTGCGATCTGATTGGTGGTGAACTTGACCTTTAACGCATGCGCAGAAATTTTGCGACAACCAACAAAAAAAAATCATAACGGCTTGCATTTTAAGACTCGGTGCTGCCACAGGCAGCCCGAGTAATTATACTAACGTGTTGCTGGTGTCTGTAATAGCGTCGTTAACATTAACCTACGCTGTACACACTCAGTTTGGCAGGTCTTACTATCGCTTTAGTACTAACGTGTTGCTGGTGTCTGTAATAGCGTCGTCATTAACATTAGCCTACGCTGTACACACTCAGTTTGGCAGGTCTTACTATCGCTTTAGTATTTAAAATTATAACCACTATGTCCCGGGGGTAGGGGCATTTGATCGCCTAATACGACGATGGGGTGGGGAATTTGAACAACATTTTTGGCCCGGGGGACGGGAATTTGAACAAACCAAACTCCAAAAATTCACGGCAAATGCCCGGGGGTTGCCGGGGGGAGGGGGGGGGGGATGGCGATGTTTCGAATTGATCGGTACATTACACTCACCATTAGACTTAATGAAATTTTAAAAGTAGGGAACAAGGGTCTCTCGAGTTGAAGGCTTAGTAGAGTTCGGCATTGGTTTGACTGGCTTAGTCAAGACTTCCCAGTTGTATAATCTCGGGCCGAGGGAGTTGGCCAATCTTTGCTGACGTCATTATTTTGCCTCATTCGAGATTGCCACACTTGATAATCACCGAAAATTTGAGACTGATGATATGTTAAATATTTACGGAGACATCGACTTCAAAACTGTAAAACGTTCTTTGAAAAAAAAAAAAAATGCTCATGCATTCCTCAAAATATTTTATCATATCACTCTCAAATTTTCGGTGAATATCAAGTGTGACAATCTCTTTCGACTTATGGACTTTGTTTGTATGTACGTCGCTTGTAGCTTGATGTATGCTAATGAGGAAAACCTCGGCACGGATTCGCCTGAAACAAGCTTCCTGTCCGAAATGGTATGTGCAAGGGCACCCAACGAAGTTTTCGGTTAAAAAGCTGTTCGGGAGAGTAAGTTAGCCTAAAACTTTCGGATTGGAAACAATTGTCCCTAGAAAATTGTTTTCTGAAATACTGGCATGGATCATAAAAAGATGATCCATGATACTGGCTAGAAAATTTGTTTTCAATACCGGTTTTCACCCACGCGACAAAGGCCTTGACAACGGTTGCTATCCGCCATGTTGGAGCCCCTCAAACATAAACAACAGAGTCACGATATAGACGCTAGAGTGAAACAAACGACATGGTTCTCTGTATTATAGTTGGCTGTGGAAGTAAAAGTGGGAAGCAAGGCGTAAAATTATTCCGTATACCTTCTGTTATACATAATCAAGGTAACGAGTTCGAAAAACTTACCGAAGAGAGAAGAGAAGCTTGGATTTCGGCGGTTAGTCGAGGTGATACAACGACTAAAGACATCCTGAAGAGCGAGAGAGTTTGTAACAAGCATTTTGTTTCGGGACAGCCGAACTGGGACAGATATAACGTGGACTGGAAACCTACCCTTAACCTTGGGAAAAAAACAATACAGAGAGGAAAACCTTGAGGCTGCTGCAAAGAGAGCTGAAAGAGTAAAGGCTCGAAGAAGACAATCGCTCGGGCAGCAAGAACGTGAGGCGGAAACAAAGAGGCTAAAATTGAATGAAAGCGGCACGCGTGTTGCTGAAATCGACTTTATTGAATCAGGTGCTTCAGTGACTGACCAAAATGTCGAGGAAAATCTTGGCGAATCTGAAGAGAGTATGGATGAAGTCGATGAGAATCCTGCGACTTCAGTAAATGTATGGCTTAAACAGACGCTGATTCACAAACTGAAGAGTTTGGATACATGTTCAGGAGAAGTGGATATCAAGCACCAGATCAAGAGTTCTTTAAATCTGCATGACAAAGTTCGCTTTTACACGGGACTGCCTTCGCACGAAGTTCTCATGGTTGTTTTTGAGCATGTGACCCCTCATGTTTCTCGCAACACGCAGTCACTTGACCGCTTTCAAGAATTTGTTATAGTTTTTATGAAACCGAGACTAAACGTACCTCGGTATCAACAATTTCAAGGATTTTTTCCTACTGGATAGTTGTGATGGACACCAGGTTAAAATGTATGGTATCCTGGCCTGAGAGAGAACAGCTATGGAGAACAATGCCTATGTGTTTTCAGATTGACTGTTTTGAGGTTTTTGTAGAAAGACCATCAAATCTTTTAGCCAGAGCTCAGACATTTTCATCATATAAGCATCACAACACAATAAAAGTCCTTATTGGCATTACGCCCCAAGGGCTGTTTCTTTTGTGTCTGAGGCTTGGGGAGGAAGGACTTCTGACAAGTTCCTAACAGAAAATTGTGGATTTTTAGACCAGTTGCTACCAGGAGACTTGGTTATGGCTGATAGGGGCTTTACGGTAACAGAAAGTGTGGGGCTGAGGCAGGCTAAGCTAGTAATGCCTGCATTCACTAGAGGGAAAACTCAACTGGACCCAGATGACGTGGAACAGACACGAGGCATTGCAAATGTTTGTATCCATGTAGAAAGAGTGATATGTCTACTGCGAAGGAAATACGCTATTTTACAAAGTAACCTTCCTACCGACTTCCTCACATGCAACCCTCAAGGACCACCTGACTCTCAAATCCCAACTATTGACCGTATGGTAAGAGTTTGCTCTGCCCTTGTTAATTTTTGCCTTCCAATAATCCCTTTTGACTAGTTTGCATCATGAACATTGCACTATGATTAATTTTGAGGCCACATTTTTCACCACTCGATATCTATTTAACAGATAGAAAGTTTATATTTAAACAATTGTGGTATTCTAAGGGCTGTTAGTATTGCAATGCTGCAATTTGATTGGTCGAGCTACTCTCTATCTATCAGCTCATAGATAACTCATTAACTATCTGATCATCAAAATCTCAAGCTCATAGTCTAATTGATGAATAGAAAGCAAATAGTTCAGCCAATCAAATTGCAGAGTTGCCCATAGAACACTAGTGTTTATACTTACATGTACAATGTAGCTAGAATAGTGAACTCGTAAAATCTGATTAAAGAAACTGTACAAATAAGTTTTAGTGAGTTAATTGTTTTATTGCAAAGCATACATCATGATATTGGTTGACTTATTTACATAGTCTGTGGTCCCGTCCTTATGTATCAGAAACATATACTTATGTCTAAAAAGTAAGACTGCATTCTAAGCAAATACACATCCTGCTTTAGGTGCTCTGATTTATTTCAGGTTCTTTATGCCCAATACACTGCAACAAACCTAAATTGCTTTCAAACACCAAATAAGAACCTGTTTATATGGCACAATCTAGGGTACAAAATAAAGCTGTTGTTTGTTGTTTCAATGTTTAGGCTTAACAGGTTCTTATACAATGGGTATTTAAATGCCAGTACAGGTTTTTTATACACTAGGTTCTTACACACAGGGTTTTACTGTATTTAATTCTTTTTTTTAAGTTGTATAACTGAAACATACAATGTATCAAAAACAATAATATTACTAAAAATGTGGAAACATAGTAATTTTCCCATCTTTAAGGGGCCGTCGACATATTCGAAATTCCCCGCTTAACGCACAACGGACGTTAAGGTCAGACCCCCTCCCCCCCTCCCCCTTAACGTCCACCCATTGTTTTATGCTTTTTTTTAGGTCAGGAAAAACAGTAATGAAATACACGGGAGTTCACTTATAAACAAAGTATAAAACAAGATTAAAGCATTAATAGCTGCAACTGTACAGTCAGTCAGTACCTCGAATTCCCGTACGAGCTCATTTCGGATCTTGAAAGACCTTGTTGAAATTTCCGGGAAATTCAACAGAAATTGCGCTCTAATGTAGATCTAGCTGACTAGAAACGTTTGATTAAAAAGTGTACTTCTATTGATGAAAGTGTTTGTTCTAAATGCCCCACACTAACGTCCATGCCCTTACCCCCTCCCCCCTAAACGTCCGTTGTGCGTTAAGCGGGGCATTTCGAATATGTCGACGGCCCCTAAGACATGCTGCCAAATGTGGTCGCATTCTAGAGACATCAAACATGACATTGGTTTGCTGCTGAACTGGAACATACATGTAGGTCAGGTCCACAAGTTTACCAGATAGCATATCTTTGGTTTGTTCCTCAACCTCTTGGCATATTAAATCATTGTAAAGGCTGTCAAATAGATGCACAACACCTGGTAGACATCCAATAGAACTAACACATACCCAATGATCATTCCCTGTGTGCAGAATTTGTACAAACTCCCCACTAACTATATCAAAATTGCGAACAGGACCTAGGGTAGTTCGTTGGAACCCTCAATCAATGGGTTATGTTGCTGTAAAAGTACTTGAGCTTGTTGAATAATATTACAATCAAGCCATCCAGTTGGACTGTTAATTGTAGCATAATCACTGCTTGTGAGGTGAGCAAGTACACTTGTTTTGTTGGTTACACCCTCAGTTTCTTTAACAATTCTAATTTCATCTTCGTCCTCACTCTCACTGCACGAAGCTAGAAATAGAAGTGCATGTGGTAGACTGCACGTTCGGCCTCTTACAGGCAGGACATTGCCAAGTGGTCTTTGAATTGTTCGGCATTCTCTTAAGTCCAAGGCAAAACAGGTGAAAAAACTTCCCATTTGTACAATTGTGGTTATGACACTCGACCAGCTTGTCATTTATCGTAGCTTTGACCCCGCAAACACAGATACTGTCACACAGCAAAGCTCCCTGGTTAACAACAGATTGTTGTGCTTTCCGTTTAGCCTGCGACATGCCCTTTCCTCGTTTAAACTGGGGTAACCTGCTACAATGCGGGCAGTACCATGTTTTTGGCATGGTTACCAAGTTGATGGCCAAACAGGAGGGGTGGAAGTCCTTGTAAGGGCAATCATGTCTTGTCAGTCTCGTTCAGCCCGGCAGAAGCAGATTCCACCATCCTTCGGCATTGTTACAGGAAGTGTGCATCTCCTTGTGTACCATCTCCCAAGGATCTCAGGGAGAATGCAAATTCTCCAAAAAGCTTCCAGCTTAGGTAGTACCCTGTTCCAGTGCTGAACGTCAGGCAGAATACGCTCTCAGTGTTACCAAGTGGGCATTGCCCTCAGTGTCAATACCACACACAAAAAAGTCACCGTATGCTCTTTCCGGCAATGTAAACAGCTGCTGTTGTACCTGATAGTAGTAGTTGTGATTTCTTTTAAGGAGAAATTTGCCATCCTTTTTCTCCAAGCATGATTTCTTATCCATCGCATATTTGTTGAAATCACAACCCTGGATGCTAAAAGGGCATTTGACCTCCCCACACCCCATGCCACAGCAATTACATGACATTAAAAAGTCTGGTGTTGCATGTAGAAATGAATATTGCTTGTTAACAAAAAGTCCACATCTCTTTAGCTCAAAGTTTTTATGGGTATAGATTTCATTTTCACCTCATATGCTTTAATAGCATAATCTTCATATTTACAGCCATGTTTGATAGCCTTAGTGTTAAGCTTGTATAAATTTGGGTAGCAAACAGATTTAATGCATGACTGTGGAGGCTGTGCTAGGTTACTGTGGAAGGCTAACAGAGGCACCAATCCTTCCAGCTCTGTGTCTAAAAAACCCTGATCCCTTTGCTTGCAGTCTAGTGTCCTTTTCGACTTGTGTTATTTGCCCATTTGAGATATCCATCTTTACATTAATGCACTTTTTCAGTAGTTCTGGATATTCCAGATCAAGATTTTCAGTTTCAAAAAGGTCTGTAACAACGGGTACAGTCCGACTCTCAGCCACAAACTGTTCGGCATAAGGTGGGATTATAGGCTTAAAGCCACAGCTTTTGTGTCACATTTATTTAGTTTTTCAAACAAATGTGCTATTTCCCCTTCGTCGGAGGGTGCAACTTTGGGGGAACTTTCTCTCTGTGCATAACTTTTCCATTCACTGTTATTTTCTTCCAGGGAATCGATTTTCATATCGAGGATTTCCTTTAGTTTCTTGACAGACGAAAAATCGATATCCTTTATCCTGGCGTAAGGCACTTCATTCACGTAGCAGGGCCGTAGCATGCCCTGAAAAACTGGGGGGGCACAAAGTCATTTCGCAACCTAACCCCTGGGTTTCCGAGGGGGCCAGGTACCTTGTTTGTTTGTTTTTGGAAAACATTTGGGGGGGGCACGAGCCCCCCCGGCCTCTAAGGGCGCTACGGCCCTGCGTAGGTCGGCACTGTAGCCACGAGCATTTCACTTGGGTACAGGCCAACTTTCCGTTAATGCGTAATTCCAAGCTTCAATGTAAAATAGAACACTGGCGACATGTGCATGAGCATGATTCTGCGAGACCGGCTTTGCATCCCAAGCAGTGAGCCGATAAAATAGTTCCATCGCTTTTGGCAATGATCCATACATGTATGTTTACAAGCAGTCATTCATCCTCTGGGAATGGCACACTTTAGCAACAACAGTCAACAACATACCTTCCTGAAATCAGCTTTCCATTTCATTAAATGCTTCCAAGCTTTAATATGCTTTAAATTGCTATTTGGTGTAATAGCTGGTCTCTAAAACCAGGTAGCCCAGCAAATCTGTAGCCTCAATTGGTGGCAAACTGATTCCGGGTCAAACTGATCTCTCGGGATACTAGCGGGGTTGATACGAACCAGCGATATTTTCTGTAAATATCTCATCTTTTATTTACTTACTTTGGCCATAGTAGAAGATACAAAATAGAATAAATTAAAATATACAACAAACAAAACATAGAGGCCAGGAGAACCAACACAGCGTTAGCCAATTACGTTGGTTTCCCATGAAAAATAAAATTACAATAAATGATCTAATTACAATACTTATTTCAACTTTCAATACTTATCTTTATAATAATAACTTTATTTACGTGTCAAATACATCTAGCAGAGGGGAAAAACCCACCGTTAATAGGGGACACCTACAACTATAAATCAAATGTTAAAAAAATCTAAAAATCTAAAAACTTGAATGACAATATCTATAATAATAATTAATGGTGACTATTTACAAGTTAAAAAAACTAACAATTCTAAAATGATTATGTGTTGCATAAATGGCAGCCACTACAACCGCCTAGGAAATTACTTAGGTCACGCTTCCGTATACATGCTTTAAATTCATTAAGTTTGACGGAGCATATCTCTCCTTACTGGATAGTTTGCTCCATAGTTTTGGGCCTAAATATCTAATTGTGTGTTTGCCGTATGTTACTGTATTGAAACTAGGTAAGGAGAAATCCGATTGCCTTAAGTTATACGAGCTGTTGTTAGCCTTAAATAAGCTACATATTGACTTAGGGCATAAGTTATACCTAACTTTGTACATTAAAATGCATATATCTTGTAGCTATAGCCGTCTATTCAGTAATGTGGGTAAGTTCGCTTTTTCTAACAATAACTGGTAACTGGACTGTTAATGTCCCTAAAAACAGCTCTTAATCCTCTTTCCTGTAATCTTTCGAGTATCACTGGCTCTACAGAAATGCCATACCAGATGACAGTAGGTAAGATGAGGGAGGATAGCTGTCTTATAAAGTTGTAGCTTAGCCATAGTGGGAATTAAATTCCTGAGTCTCATGATCACACCAATCCTCTGACTAGCCTTCTTACATACAGTACCAATATGCTCATTAAAATTAAGTCTACAGTCAATTGTAACACCCAAGAGTTTCAAACTTTCAGATGCTCTAATATCCTTGCCCTTTACAGTAATACTTGTATTATTTTCATTGTTAGTGCCTTTGTTACAAATGTTCATCGTCTGATATTTTTTAAGGTTGCCTTCAAGGAGATTCGAATCATACCAATTAGTTGCTAAAGTTGCACTCTCCTGAAGTTTCGAAACTACGGTGTGCAGATCTTTCCCCTTTTCATAAATCTTGTGATCATCCGCGTACATAGATAAACTGGATTCTACACTATAAATAAGATCGTTCTGAATTTTTTTCCAAAATAGTGGTCCTAAGACCGACCCTGAGGGCAGCCATGGTCCACATGCTTCCAGGAACTTGAAGAAGATCCGACGCGTACTCTACTGAGACGATCACACAGGTAGCTATGTAAAATATCAATAGGCTTTTCGCGTATTCAGAAAGCACTGGAATATCTTTAGCTAGATATTCCAAGTCATCCTTGGTTCCTTTCTTTGAAAGATCCATAAATAAGGCGAAAAGTTCGAGGGAGAACGTGAGAGTTGTATAGAAATGGCTTAGAGTTTACATAAATTTCACACGTCGAGGGGCTCCAACATGGCGGACGCCCAAATATAGAAAACCCTCTGACGTCATCTCGAGAATAAGGTTTCCCCTATAAAAGATATTCATACGTTCCAATCCTCGTCTGATAAATAGAGTCAGAATGATCCGGGGAAAAAAACATTGGACATGCTTTGGGTACGTACAGGGAAGTCATACCTTAACGTGACCTAGCCCTAAAGACATTAACTATGGCCACATAGGACCTAAGGCAGGAAAACGACGAGATATACTGACCAATCAGGCTTGGACAGAGTAGGGACACACCTTGTAGTACTAGATTTAGTATAACATGTGCACGATAACTATTGAGCCACATTGGCATTAGCTATCACTGCATCTGTACATATTTAGCAATAGCATTTTCTTAATAGCATGTATATATATTAATCCTTTTGTAAACTGCAAAAGGGCTGGGACCAAGTGTGTAAATTTAAACAAATTTAATCAAATTCATAACTATTTTATTTTTAAATGAACCCTGCCCCAAGAAATATTACATCAAAATTAGTATGTTTAATGAGTTTGAAGATGTTTGAGTGAATAAGAACAATAGCAAGCATTTAAATATCACAAAAAAATAAGAGTTCTGTATGGTTTGGAGGAATGCCATCCCCTCAAATTTTCAAACACTTCCTATTCAGTAGACATTATTACTCAAATATCTTCAAACTTGGTAAACATGATTTCCATGTGGTCTTTCTTGTGGTGTGATTCATTTTTTTCAAATTAGTTTTGAATGTGTTTGAATGTGCACACTCCGTTCCAGTTCTTTTGTAGTTAATTACAAAATGGCTAATATTAGTGTTTCATTTGCCCACCCACCCTCTCTATACCCTGGGTTCCAGAGGTTCTACCTCGCGCCTTAATAAATTCGGCGAGAGAGGTAGAACCTCTGGAACCCAGGATACCCTCTCTATGGAACAGTCATGATTTCTGTGTATGTAACTACACTGTAATTTATGTAGGGCCAATAGATACTTTAGGCTACATTATCATATTTTATCAATTCCAATCTGTAACATCTTATTTTAAGGTATTTCTGTAATTATCAATATCCCAAACTCTCAGATTCCTGGTTTAGCATTCAATTTGAATTTCAAACTAATATAACAGCTTGTTTTTTTCTGCTTTGTGCCCTCAAGTATGTTTTTTGTCATTTCAAAATAAAATGCTAGAATCCCACAATGGCACAATCTGGTGAGAGAATTGAAAATATTTTGTTTGCATAAACACAATAAATTGTTCTCATGTTTAAAAGGCTTTTTTTACAACAACCGCCAAATTTCTTGCAATCTGATTGGCTTATTTTCATATGCAATATTTGGGCAGACAACAAAAGCTGACGTCATTTGTCAAAGAGTGTGTACGTGTGTGTGGCTTTCGTTTGAACCTAAAAGTGTTTTGTTGTAAAATTGACTATTTAGTTTGTTGTTGTTGTAAAAAACAAATTGAAGTTAGTGTTTTAGGTTTCATCCTGATATTGACAATTCATCATAACATGGCCAAAATACAAAATTTACGTAGCTGATCCACAGCTATTTTGACCATGTTATGACTAAAATCATTGTCAATATTAGGACAGACACATAAAAAACTAACTTCAATTTGTTAAATATATGTTGGGAATTAAACCTTGGCCCTGTTCTTGTGTTATATATATCCTCAGATCAACCAAATTAACTTGCTTGAAAACTGTGATTTTTGTCCTGTTTATTCTCTCACATGGTAAGCCCAAAACCTGCCATTTTGCACCAATGTTTTCACAAAAGTGTGGAGCGCATGATGCGAGCCATGCTCTGCATTATATCACACAGTTACTGAACTGTGTTTATTTCCCTTTTAATTCGAGTTTTGATAATCAGATCATGATGGGGACTATATAAATCTTTAAGGTCTTTTACGGTAGTCCCCCTCTAATATTATATATTTTTTGATATAATTTTCAGGTATTACAGGGTATGAAAACTGAAACAATATATATGGAGTAATAAGTAACGTACATATGACTTGAGGTGATTACTATGCTTCTATTACAATGTAGGTTCAGAATCCTAGCTACATTGAGCAATTCACTGTGAGCTGATAAGCATGAGACTAGCTAGGACCAATCGTTATACATGTTTTTAGCAATTTTAGTCTTATGACCTCATACATAGGAATATATTGAGTATCTAAGGTTCTCTGAGCACATTTAGTCCATGCTCTAGCCGTTATATCACTATCATATATACTTTCATTACCCACCCACCCACTCCTATAGGCAGTTTTGATTTCTTTGTCGAGTATGTATTTTCCATTTGTGGGCCAATAGGTCTTTTTAGTAGTTTTCCATTTGTAATATATCAAATTATTAGTCATGTAATATATTATTCTGTGTTTAATTATTATTTATAAACTGCCTGATCCCAACACTATCGTCAGTTGTCACTTCTGGTGTTTAGGAGAAATTCGTACATTTCCTCTTGGGATACAGCAAGATCAAAACATTGTCAGGTGATAATGAATAGCTGGGACAACAAATATACAAGCTAAATCGGTCAATATTTGGCAGTGATTGGGAGGAACATCAATTTATTGAAATTGAATCATTCTTCTACCCACTAACCCAGTGCAAAAAATTATACACAACAGTCTACTTCGTTCACCAAGATAAACAAAAAAAAAGATCAATAAAGAAAGTACACTGCCACATTTATGCAGTGTAAATTTATATTAGATACACCTGATGTACTGGAAGAGTAACAGCGTACAATATTCCCTGGCAGGTGAGGTCTCCTTATTTTACCTGTCTGACCTGTGGCTGTGCAGTTTTTATAGTGAATCCTCGATCGTACTTTCAAAATCGCCTTCCGAGCTGCTGTTTATTGGAACGGAAGCTGTAAAAACAATCTCTAAAACTTCTTTTCAGGCTATTATTTGTACAAATCGGATCATAGTAGTGGTAATTATCCATCTTTGCCCTCATTAATCCCCGAACTCCGAAGCCTTGCTTTCAATCCAATATGGCCGCCGATAAAAAAATACTGAGCCTACGATATCACAAACTGCGGTAAACCTTTAAAAATAGCGCGAAAAAAATACCGTGAATTTTTTTTTTCGCGCCATAAGTCATTCCGCAAGTCATTCCGCAAGCGCAAGCTATGCCACATGCCATTCCGCAAAGTCATTCTTCCTTTTACCCTCACCGTAGTGAAGCGGCCACCTAAAGTTTTCGAGAACACATTTTCCTTCCCTAAGAAATTCTGACATCTAAAATCCGAAAGAATAAACCTTTAGCAAATGGGTCACCTAAAAGAATTGCCTAAAGGAAAAAAGAACCCCTAAAAAATTCGTACTCCACAAAACTTTGCAACATGAAGTTACTTGGGCAAGAAAATTCTTGTTTATGTTCTAGACAACTAAAAACTTCGTAGGCCGGGAATATTTTGTCATAGTATTTTCGGTTGACGCGATTTCCACCTAGAAAATCCGAACAGCTAATAGCTTTCTAGAATACGCCAAAAGACATAGTAGGCGCCTTAAAATGGCTAGATGAGCTGCATACAACTGGTTTCAAACGAATTTCAAAAAATACTCGTTGGGTGCCCTCGAGTCCTGCGTATAGCGCAGATAATCCGGGTAATTTCTAGCTTTTGCAGCCATAATTTTCGAGACAAATACACTAAACTGTGATTGTGGCAACACGCCAGCGAGCGAACCACGCCAGCCAGCGAGCCACGCCAGCCAGCGAGCCACGCCAGCCAGCGAGCCACGCCAGCCAGCGAGCCACGCCAGCCAGCGAGCCACGCCAGCCAGCGAGCCACGCCAGCCAGCGAGCCACGCCAGCCAGCGAGCCACGCCAGCCAGCGAGCGAGCCACGCCAGCCAGCGAGCCACGCCAGCCAGCGAGCCACGCCAGCCAGCGAGCCACGAGCCATGACAAAAACCTCACATACAAAACATAAATAAAATACTCACATGCAATTTTGTGACTGATGTTATTATATTATTTTAAAACAAAAAAAGGCTTCTTACCTAGCTCATTATCAATCGCTCATCGTTTCTTCAATTGAGAGCTTGTTTTTTTCTTCAGTATTGTACCAGGTGTATATAAAATACAGACACAACGCGACCACTGTAGCTGTAAAAATCACGTTCAAGTTGCTGAAGTTGTCACTTTCCTCTGGTATTTTCATCTCAGATACACACTGACATATTAACTCCAGGAGAGAATGAAACTCTTCTCCAGAGTTGATGATACAGATTTGTTTTTTAGACATTTTTGAAGTAACGACGACTCAAGCTTGATTCAGTCACACCACGAAGAAGTGAGGACACGGACACGGCGGACACGGCGGACACAGGACGTTCTTTCTTAAACTTAGTTGTCGCTAACCAATCAGATTGTTCGATTCCCAACACGTGACAGGTGATTGTTATGCAACGGTCTAAGTCTGTTGCTCGGCAAAGCCTAGCCTGCGTAGCAAGCCCAGGGGAATCCCCATTCCCCCTGGGCTTGCTACGCAGGCTAGGCAAAGCCATACAATTCTCAGCAACGTAGCGAAGGTTTGGGTTCATTCTGAACTATTATTTTGCTGAAACCAAAGGTTTCTTCGAATGAAATATCAAGATATTCAGTTATTCTAGGGCTGACAGGACTTTTAGGGGCTTTCGATGGAAAATTCTCACATTTACGAAAGGGATGTGGCGATCCAAATATCGCACAGTAAGTCAGTAAGCTAGTCTAGCCGGCCGGAGGAGTGATGGTTTTGGTCCAAAATCCACGGAAACTGAAAGAAAATGCCTGTACTGCTGCATCTAAGTGCCATAGGATTGCAGTGTTGCGTTGTTGATATTGTTGAAATGCTCTACCATCACACACTGTGAGGAAGTCAAATGAGGGATTTTGATTGTTTGCAATGTTGGCTTTAATTGTTTACTGCGAAGTCCTCTCCTGAAAATGAAATACTCTTGAGTCGAGATTATACAACTGGGAAGTCTTGACTAAACCAGTCAACCAATGCCGAACTTTACTAAGACTTCAATTCAAGAGTCGCAAAAGCTGAAAGTGAACAGTGATTGACCCTGCTTTGAACGCGAACGGAATCAGAACTGGTGAGGTTGAAATTATGTGTTTATATATGCGCACACAAATCTTGCTTGCTCCCTACTTTTAAAATTTTATCAGGTTCGAATCCCGGACGCGGCGCCATATGTGAGTTGAGTTTGTTGGTACCTCGCCCTTGCTCTGAGGGTTTTTCTCCGGGACCTGGCTTTGATCAGCCCCCATAGTTGTTTCAGGTCTCGTTAGAAATTCAGGGGTTTTTATAGAGACCAAGAAGAAAAAGTTAAAATCGATCGTCAAAACAATAACAGAACTCGGAAGATACAGAGAGGAACAGAACTGGATATGACTTACAAACCGAGAATACCGAATTAAAATTAAATTGGATGTGAAACTGTCAAAAGAAGAGCAGGATTTGTTGTGTAAAGCCATACTGGAGAGTACAATTATATAAGTTATGGCTCTATCAATTCCAAACCTGCCCCTCCCCCCTGGATATTTGTGGGGCATCAGAACGTTGCAAATGTCCCACTGTGGGGCTTTGGTACGGGTGCAAATCTCTTATCAAATTCGCTATTTTGACTCTCTACAATTAATGAATTCCCCACCCTGCCAACTTTTGTTTGCTCCAAAATGTCTCACCCCTGGGACAAAAACTCAGTCAAATGCCCCACTTATGACCCCCACCCTTGGGGGATGGGCAGGTTTGGAATTGGTAGAGCTATACACAGATACTGAAACTGATTAGAACAATCCTAAATAGAATTGGGTTTGGAGATTTATTTACCAAGCGAACACTGTTGCCCTGAAAAATATGTCGAAAAAGTCAACTTGAAATACTGAAGGTAGGACTGTCAAAAGAAGAAAAAAGAAAATATAATTAGAGCTGACTCGAAAAATGGAATGACCATCATCAGAAAATTGTATAATACTAAAAATAGAATAATTTAGGTTTTGAAATTGGGACAATGGGATTTCCTGTGCATTTCTCTCTTGGGGGCATATTACTGATCCTCCAAGCCTAACCCAATCCGTCCAATCTACTTTTATAGTATTTCAGAAGTATTTATGTTTTTATGTTTTCAGATAACGAATTGAAGTGATATATAATTTATATGCATTCACTTGTATACTGATATTATTATTACAGTCACGAACAGACAATATTTAGCTTAATTAGTGACATATTTTAATTGATATTAATCTAAATCATGTTCTACATTTGTTTCAAATTTTTAATTACAAGGAGGGCCACGCATTTCTTAGCCTCCCCCGCAGTCGTTTTTAGGGGCTCATACCTAGCCCCTAAAAACGACTGTGGGGGAGGCTACGCATTTCTGTGTGTACTAGTTGGTGTTACCCTCTTTAAATAAAGTTAATTTTATTTTCCAAGTGGTCTACATGTACATGCATGAAATCAATGCACACAATATTTTATTAAACATTAGGGACTGGTCAAAAACTAGCAGGGGAGGTGCAAAGAGGGAGGGGGTGGGATGGAGATAAAAAAAGTCTAAAATTGTAAAACCCTCCCTGGACAATTAGTATGAAATATTTTGACCCTTTCTCCCTTATAACCAATCCTTTTTCAGTTGCCCATTATTTATGACCCTCCAGTTTTGGGGATTCAAAAAAATACGATCCTCCCCTTTCACAACTCCTTCCCCTGATAATTCCTGACCAGTCCCTTCAGCGACCACCCTTATGCAACCTGGTTTTAATTTTTAGTAAAACTTTGTAATTAGAAGCTCCTGTAAGTGACCATGACCACCTTTGGAGGTTGAGAATTGGAGGAAGGTAGAAAATAGCATTTACAAACAGGTTTTGCTAATAACACTACCAATCTCGTACAAGTGCCTTTAAATATTTGTTTGCCATCTAGTACATCCACATTATTGCATTCCTGCAAAAGGTCCATTCCATTATATATAAATTATCACAAGCATCAGAAGTGAATCAATTATCCGGTCCCCTAGCACAAACCATGTATGACACAAAAATATGCTAGAACTCCATGTATTAACCTATTTATAGGTGGCCCGAGTTAAGGCCAATCAAGGCCTCTTGTTACTCCTCGACTGATAAGATCGGCAAAGGACGCGGACAGGGCTTGTGTTATCATAGCGCCACCATAAATAAGTCATTTTATAAAACAAAGGCGTGCAAATGTTATATTTCAGGCGGATGAAAGAATACGGCTCTTTCTCCGGGGCTGTTCTCTCTCTAGAAAACCTCTGGTACCAGGGTAATGAAAGAATTGAAGGAGACAGAAATACGTGTTTGGCCAGTAATCAGTATATAGTGCATCATGGGAACTGAGTAGAAAAGTGAAGTATAACACGTGCAGTGGATTCCAAGCCAGCACCATAGTACTTAAAAAGAGTTTATTTATTTGTTTATATATTTATGTCGTGTAAGTATGCCTAATTTTACATGGTGTTTTCTTAAACTGAATTTGCAAGTTGTATTGTAATTCAAGCTGATATGCCAATTCACTGGCATGGCACATGCTCTATTCAGGGCGGATCCAGGGGTGGTGAATTGGGTGGCTAGCCACACCATTTGGAATGGCAAAAATATTTTTGTAAACTGGAGTAATAAAATACAGCTAGTGAGCACGTTTTCTTGGATTGATAAAGTTTGGCATTTGTTTATTCTATATTTGACAGCGGGAGAATTGTAGCCTTTGTCCGTTTTTCCTTGAATGGCATGTTCTCAACGCTGCTCCGTTTTTCTATGGTTTCCCGCCATTTAATTTTCCGTCGCGACACTGTTGTCCGTTGCGACACTTTGTTCCAGTCTCCGTCGCGACGCTGTGCATTTTGAAAAACGTTTGTACGAGATTGTACTTCCAGTAATGTCATTTATTGTATCACCTGCACACTTTGTATTAAACAGCCTCTACATCGGAGAAACAGGGCGAAGATTAGGAGATCGCGAACACCGACTTGCTAGATGTTAGAACTAACAGCAAGGATCTCGCAAACCTGTAGCTCGTCACTTTAACATTCCTGGTCATTGCATTAATCACATCACTGTATGCGGCATTTCTCTGCATCAAGGTACTACCAACACTCGTAAACGCAAAGAACATGAGAACTTTATTTTCAAACAAGAGGCCTCGAGTGGCCTTAACTCGGGCCACCTAGGAATAGGCGAATATACATGTAGTTCATGGAGTTCTAGCATATTACATGGTTTGTACTAGGGGAGCCAGATAATAGACCTAGTCAGCTTGCCTGTTTGTTGCCCCATTTCAGACCACGTGATAGTTCTCCAGAGGATTCAGTGCTGTTTTCCAATTATAGAAATTGGTACATTTCCTCTTGGGATATAGAAAAACAAAAAAGCATCAGTGCCAAGAGAAAAGTCAGATGGTCTGAAATAGGATAACAAACAGGCAAGCTGACTAGGTCTATTGATTCACTATTCATGCTCATGATCATTTACATTCTAATGCAATGGACTTTTTGCAGGAATGTAATCACATGGTTGTACTAGATAGCAAACAATTCTTAATTCATATATCTAAAGGCACTTACAAGTACGAAATCGGTAGTGTTATAGCCAAACCTGTTTGTAAATGCTATTTTCCACCTCCAGTCAATCTTTCTAAAACAGCATTTTTAAAGATACCTTGCCATCCAGCATCCATGGCAACATTGTTCCCATGGAGATCACAAGTTCAATTCATTCGTTCATACCAGCACATGACTGTTTTCTGCAAAAGCCCTATTACAACTGCTCCCAGTAATTAAAATAAATAAACTTCACATAACACTGTCCCTGAACTTAATTTGCTTTATTTGAGTTTTTTTTTATTTACTTAATTTGAGTTTTTTTTATATTTTAGAAAACGATTCTTTTTAGCAGGATTTACCAACCCATACTTTTAATTTTTTTTAGAAATCAATGCTTTTCAGTAGGATTCATGGAGACTGATAATATTATTTCTAACTTCACTGTCCAAGCACATCCCCTGTGAATGTTTAGGATGTGTCGTTCAAAATGTGAAATAAAGTCATCTATCTAGATCTGCATGCATGCAGTTTTATTCTCGATCGTGTAGCACTAATATTTGAAAAGGCAGCACTCTAGTGTTCATTAATTCTACATGTCATGAAGCGACCGAGTGAAAATGCCGATGCTGGCCTACAACAACAGAAATCGGGCCATTTGCTGCTATATTTGATGACATTACTTTTAACAGAATGCAATCTGGTAGGTTTACTTACAAAATGTCGGTTGAAATTATTTTACATGTCACTCGTCAGGCAATTGACGTGCGTTCCACTTTTCGTAAAATGTGAGAAATTTCTATCCAGAGTACTAGAGTACTAGATTCCCATCCAGAGTACTAAATAGAAGAAACGTTGGGCTTCAGCAAAACTTCGCTTCCGTTTTGGCCAGTGTACTCGTGTGGTGTTCATCGTGTCGAATGAATCGCAGACTGGAGCCCGGCTCCGACAAGGCCGGCACCAGTTGAAATATCCTGAGCCTGTTGGGAAGGCTTTCCAACGAGTGAAGTTAAATAAAACATGAAACTGCTTACATTTGAGAGATGGCACTCCAAATTAGAGAGAAATTTCCTCGCGGTTCCACCATCTTGATTTACTGTATTAAATTGTGTAAATAAATTAACCTGGAGAGTGTTACGTGACAGCACTGTGCAATCTGATTGGTGGTGAACTTGAATTTAATACATGAGTCAAAAGTAATTTTGCTGCACGGAAACAAAAAAAAACTATACCGCTTGCATTTTAAGACTCGGTGCTGCCACAGGCAGCTCGAGTAAATACAGCAATGCGGTGACTACGGATGAACAAAATATATCGAATACTGCCGAATGGCGAATTTGGTATAGGTATTAATGACGCTTTTCGTTCATTTAATTTCAGAATTCACACTCACTTAGATCAGCATGTTTCCTTAGTCTTGCTGTTACAACTATTAGCATTTCTATTGTTGGCGCACTTTTCTTTGATCACAATTGATACGAGCACATGTTTCCTCAGCGGTAATCATGCATTGGCACAATTTCCTTGGATCCGAGTACATGTTTCCTCAGCGGTAATCATGCACTCGACACTATATAAACCGTTTCCCCACCCACAATTCCCTCTTTGCTCTGACGAAGGGCTAACGCTCGAAACGTCAGCTGCTACTCGCTTTCCACGGCGGTTAGCATACCTCGATAGACTTTAGTTGATAACATACCACCATTTGAACTTGGCTGAAAAGCCAATGGTGCGAACCTACCATCTGTTGGCAACGATAATTACCTCATATACCTCGTGCACGTATACATATATTTTTAATAGAATGCTGTCGCTCAGGGTAGGCCCATGTATACTTTTGATGCCCATTCTTACTTTTTCAATTAAATACTCATATACCTCAGGCTATGCCCACTTAGATATTTTTACTCGTGTACTTTTTTCCCCTCATGAATTCAAGTGCACAGCTATTTCTTTCTAAAACAAATTCAGAACTTTAAAAAAATTAAAACTCGAAATGGCCATACCGTCTAGTATAGCACTTTTTTATTTAGTAAGAAGTGTAAATGAACATACTCCGACGTATAGCAGTTTCTTTATATAGTTCAAAAAAGTATAATTGGGCATACCCTACCGAAAGCACTACTCAATACATAGGCATACACTGTGGTATGGCACTTTGTAAAATAGGTTAAATGGATACTTTAAAAAAAGTCACGTGTGACGTCACTAGGCATTAGTATAGCATATCTTTAACGGCATAAAAATTGTCGCCAGATTTTGGCAATTATCCCTGACTTCGATACGAAATAAAATTATGTTCGCGTTCTCCAAATTGATTTTCAATTGCACAGAATGGCTAAAGGAAGCCTATAATTTAATAAAATAATATAAAATAAAAACTGGAACAATTTTTAATAACTTTAAAAACAACAGCAGTACCATTTTCATCTGGTATTCCTTGATGATTTCTTGCATGCGAATCAAATAGATAAAAAATAATCTGATTCTTTGATACCAGCAATCATACAACCATCAAGCACCAACATTGCACTTGCGCTATCCGAGAATGCATTCATCAAAGCCTGCTGCAGTGAGCAAAATGGCCCTTCGCCACAAAATGAGCGATCAATGCGCCCTTGGTAAAATTGGCAATCAATCAATCAACAACTTCATTCCAGTGTCTAAAACTACTAGCTGGCCACAAGTAGCCTACTAATTGGGGACACTATAAATCAACTGAGCTGCACTTAAACAGTACTCAGTATTGTTGTAAGAGGTTGCCACTGTCGAGAAATAACACGGCTTCTTTGGTTATAAACTCAACTTTACTTGACTACGACATACAACATGGCTGGTGATACAAACACTCCTCACAGGGGAGGATACAAATGTAAACCACAGGTAACCCGTTACAATATTACATGTCTAGATAGGTACTTTCACGGCTCTTCCTTAACGGGTGTACCTACTATGTAAGAGTTTCATACCGAGAACCGAGGTTCTCGGTATGAAGTGACTTATATCACATTTGGCGAGGTTTTCTCAAATAGGAGGTTTAAAACTGAGTTTTAAACCTCCCTGCAACAGTTATAAACCTCAGATTTGTTATTTAATTAGTCTATTGTTCAAACGGGTTTATACCAGAGTTTCACCCCTATGAAGAACAAAGAAAACCGTGTCAAGTGATATAAGGGTGTTACATCCTCCCCACCTTGTCCTCTTTCATGGGGGACAACACTCGTCTTGCTTTGCTCTTGAAACAGTCGGAACGAGTAATGATTCAGTAATTTCTGCAAATATAGATACCTCTGCATGACTCTTCTGCTGGAGTCCTCTAAACCTTCTTCTTGGGCATCGGGTAAGCTATTAAGTGTTCTACCAATGGTGAGATAAGCAGGTGTTATCGGTGATAGATGCCTCTGATCATCACTCACTGCAGTCAGTGGTTGGCTGAATACACGTTTAATGTATTTCTCAAAATTATGCTTACGACATTTTCTGGAATAGTTTTTTGGTTTAAACTCATCGTTTGCCTATACATCCTAGCCTTACCGGTAGGCCAGTGACAACTCGTTGTTTACCTGTAAACCCTAGCTCTATAACAACGATTTTTATTCATACCATAACGAAATGTTTTACATATAAAAAGGGAGGGAGAATTAAACAATTTAATGGTATGGGTTACCTAGAAATAACTTAAAAGCTAATCAAGCTAGGTATATGGGTGAGACCTCGTTGTTTACCTGGGAACTTATTTATTGACGGCTAGGGTTAGGTTTATGTTACGGATTAGGGTTCTTGCGTGTGAACTCTACTTAATTTGTGAGCTGAAAGTTTCAAAATTTATTTCACTATTGTCAATGTTTGCCTTCTATATTATTAACAAGTAATCGCATGGGTAAAATAAATTATTAAAGGGAACTTAGCTGAAAACTGTTTGTTCTCAAGTGTTTGTTTATACTGTAGATGCCTAAATATATTGCTGTATTCGTCTCCAGTCAAGTGTACACTAGATGCAGGTTCTCCCAACACGCATAGTTGGGGGAGAAAAAAAATTGAGGTACCTTGGGGGAATTTATTTCAAATCCAGGCTTCTACTGTTAAGAGTGGTAAGTAAAAAGAAACTTGTAGCTGATGTGGTCAAGTCGAGTACACTGGGAAAATCGCCGGTCGCCTAGAAGCTTTGGAGAACTCTATACAATGTAGATGTCATTTATGCACCGATTTCTGACAATAACACTCATTTGAATTTTCTGTGCATCGGCATCTTGGATCACATGACATCACAGTGTTGTCCCTATTGTTACACAACAAAAACTTTTGCTATTGTTTTCTGACAGTAGCGGCAACACTGTGATGTCATGAGATCCAAGATGGTGGCACAAAGGAAATTCAAATGAGCCCTATCGATTGGAAAATTGGTGCATGGAGACAAATGCAGAAACAGACATGCATTTAATAATCATTTGAGAGCAAACATTGTTCACTTTTTATGATCAGATCTGTAAAAAAAATTGGAGTTATTAAGGATAACTAGCAAAATAATACTGGGATAAGGGACTAACAAACCAGAATTCAAAACAGTAGGGATAAGGGATAACCAAAGTCCATTGGATAAGAGATAATCAATAACAGCCATCTGCATCTCAGGGATAAGGGATAACTATCCTGAAAAACAGGGATAAACTGCACCACCTCCCCTAACCGAGCCTCTAAATTGAATTATGTATACAAGCCTCTGTTATTTACTGTATTTATATGTTATATTGACAATTTCATACTTTAAGAAATACATTAGACTCTGTTCTATTGACAATTTATAATTTCATACTGTTGTTATTTATTTGAATATTATATTGATAATTTAAAATGTAAAAGAAGTCATTCATACAATTAAATATGAATAATTACAAAGCTTACCAACTTTGTTATCTTAATTTGTAAATTTCAGTCTGGGTGAAATATAACTGACACGGATGTGAATCATTTCTGAATTCAAAAAAGTGCAGGTGAATATAGCGACATGTGACGTAATTCTCTGACCAATCAGAGCACGGGAATCTCTATATTCACTGATGAAATTATACTAACAGCTATTAGTTTAACAAGATAGACACAGAAAGGCCTCACAGCATGCGCAAGTCATTTCGGAATGTTTACCTTAGAAAGGGGCATCTATACAACCTAGCGTTCTTGTCATGTTCCGGCACGCACTGTTACAAATCCATGTTTCCTTGAAGTTCACAACATGATCCGATTTTCAGTCTTATGATACAGTACTTCGCTTTGTACGGGTTTTCATTCGCCAGCTGAACGGGAGCGAGATCGATGTTGAGGCCAAAAGCTCTGGTGTAAACAGGGATTGTACTGAAACCCAGTACATGGACCTATAAGAGAGAGTTTGTTATCCCAAAAGTTCACTATTTTGTGATCAGCAAGACATCAATATTTCGCCAGCGTGGATAAATAAATATGAGCTACCACCAAAAAGTTCCCTATTGCTTATCCCGAACATCGTACGAGTATATCCCGATCTAAAAAACAGCTAACAGAGCAGACTTCATGTTAGGGGCACGTCAAGATTCAATGCAAACCTAACCATTTTCGACCCCAAATAACTTTATAACGACCCTAAATACACCTGAACAATAATGAACAATTTTGTACTTTGGAAGTGGCCTAGTTTACACTATGGAAATCGTGGTGTGCCCTGACATGAAGCCTTAACCGCTAACAGTCGGGAATGCGCGCATCCACGAGTTAAAAAGTCACAGCATCTTGCACTATACCCACATGCATGAACTGCCAAATGTGAAGTTACATCGGCCAACTGCGATAAGCAGATCAATGGCCATTTTCACGGATGTTACTTCCTTTAACCCGACTAGTGAGGGTATCATGAAAAACCCTCCAAAAATCGGCTTTCGTCAGATTAGGGAGCAGGTCAAAACACAACCTCTCGACGGACCCATTTTGGAAGTGGCTGCAGCCAGCCATCTCCCCTGGAGGGAAAACTCAATATTAAAAATAATTCATTAAATATCTTCAAAACTAAAAGGCATAATCTAGAAACAAATTCACTGCATGTTTTGTCTTACGTTATCATTTAATTTTCTGTGTTAAAATTACCACTATAGGCTCCCAGAATGAAAAATAGATGGTCAAAAATGGGGGATGGGGTGGTACCTGCGCTGACAGCTGTGTTTGTTAAAAAAAATGGGTCCCTATCTGGGGTATCTGTTTTGACCTGCTCCTTATAAAGGAAGGGTCATACATTTTCTTGTAGCTTTAAGCGAGGGGTCATTAAAATGGTTTGTACAGGGGAGGGCCACCGAAACTTTTAAGATAGTTAGTACAGATCCCCAGCCCACCCCCCACGATAAAAAAAACATACCTTCCCTAACAATAGCTGATATTACGGTTGCGTCTACGAATAGCAGGTTCAGCGGTATTGACCCGAACGCCTCACTTCGATGTACTAAAGCACCATTGAAACCATCATTCTTGTATGACACAACCGCCCTCTTAAACAAGCACGACTAATTTAGATACAGTTTGAATAGTGCTTCATTACATTGAAGTGAGGCGTTTGGGTCAAATACAAAGGATCTCTTTTGGTCAATACCGCTGCAACTGTTATTCGTAGACGCAACCGCAATATTAGATATGGACTCACTATAAACTCACTTACGGAAGTTGGCTTCGTACACTAGTCTCCTTTGCAGTCATTGTTCAGGTCGTTCGCACGCAATGGCCAGCATAGAGATGATCCTAACAACGGCTGCGAAGAAGAGTAATGGCTTCACTACCAAGTACAGAACTTTCAAGCGTAAACATTCTGCTTTGGTTTTTCAGCCTTATCTACTCGTAAAGGAGATTTCAGTACCTTTTAGCTTTGTTTTCTATTAATTTTGTATGCCTCAAAATGCTGCAGTTTCTGTCACCTCAAATCGAACATGAAGAGGAAAGACTAGAATGGGAATGGTAGCCTTATCGCATGCGCGGATGAGAGTCGACAGATCGCAATGCATTGTTGTTGGTTGCTTGGATACTTTATTACACAATCAAACGATTAAGAAAGCACCAAGGCTCTTCGACAATCATTACAACGTATACATACAAGTAGCAGTTCTCTCAAATCTATCTTAGACTAAAAATGTAAGTTAACGAAGAAACACATTTAACGCTAAAAAACTGCTTTTACAAACGAATGTTAACAAGATTCATGCATGTGATGGACCTAATTAAGCTACAAGGATTACAGCATAAGTATGACTTTATATGGAGAAGTGAAGGAGAAGACGAAATAAAAATTGGTGAGTCCAGTGTGACTCGAACCATCATCCTCATGGCTGCTCTCGACTACTAGTCCGCTGTCGTGTCGTTGTTGAAATGACCGTGACAAAATAACAATCACAACCCTTGTAGTTTAATGTATGCAATTAAATACCGGCAAACAATACTTCCTAATGATTTATGAATACAGGTATTGTTTTCGCTTGAGAAAGTCATATAAAAAAACTCGAGCTTCGTGTTTTACCAGGGAATCCAAAACATCTCGAAATAATAAAACAGACTTGGCCGAAGCGGCCTCGTGCTTTCATCTTTCTCGGTGTTTGGATCCCCTGGTAAAACACTCGCTCTCGTTTTTTATATATTACGTCAAATGCGAATAAAAACATAGCATGAACCGGTCATACTGGCTGAATGATTTCAAGAATGTGGTATAAACAATGCTTATTGACTGAAGTCAAACAAGGTCCATTTGAAGAGCATTAACTGATAGGTCAGCATTTCAAGTTCGGTGTATGGAGAAGGAAAGCAATTATAACAACTGCTTTGGTAACAGACATGTAATCTGCAGGTAATCTCCCATGGTCTCGTGCCTCATTCGCATTCTATGTCCCTTGTATACTTGTCAGCAAATTCGAACTACGAGTCGAAGATAGCACTCTTCAGAAGGTTGTGGAACTCGGATCGGGAATCCGCAATCGCATCACCAGTCTCGTCCTTCGAAATAAAATTGCAACAATGGTTAGAACAAAAACATGGCAGTTATCAATAATACCGACTGGACAGCAGTTTGTAGAAGCTGTATCATTACGATCAAATAAAGGATCGATGAGACACCTCGCACGGGATTGATTCTTCATGGCCACAAACTCACAAAACAGCGTTTGTGTAATGCAAACTGGTACCGAAGTAGAAACATTACTCAGGTTGCTTAAGAAATCGACATGTTCACCAAAATCAACTATTGCGATAGATGGAATCGAAGTCGAGCTCAACAATATTTACCTCATCAATATTCATACTCGACTTTGCAAGATCAGTTGAAACTGCAGCATAAATAGATCACTGGTGTTCTCGTGTTCAGACAGCATGCAAATCACTACGGTCTAAGAACATTAATGAACCTACAGGTATAATGCCGTAAGCTACGAGTCAGTTCTGGACTTAGCCTCAATGCGCACAGACGGCGCGAACAGTCATTAATCATATTGTTTAAGAGTTTTAAACAACAAGGTCCAATCTACATTTCTAACTTCTTAAGCCCCGTATCACTCCATATGCCTAAGAGGTCATGGCCATAATGTAGTACAGGATTCTTATAATAGTCGCCACCTACACAACTCCTTTTCTTATACTATTTCTCGCATCTGGAATCAGTTACCGTTACCTGCTAAATCAGCTACTTCTTTATCGCAATTTCGGAACCATATTAAACAGTCTGACCTAGTTGGCTGCCAATGCAACAACTGCATATAATTTAGTCGTTACTTATCAATTCATTTTTATTAACATATTCTCGTTACAATTATAATTACATTTTTAATCATCACTTATACAGAGTTTTTTTTATAAAATTAGCTTATATAATTATTATATAGTATTTACTGTATATATATTTATATTTCTGTTGTATTTCTGTTATATTGTATATTAGTATTACTATTATTATTATTAGCTTTGTATTTTTAGTTGTCGAGCACTTTTAACATGAGCCCCCGGCTCGGGTGAACGGGCAACCACTCCCTGTGTAATAGACTTTAAATAAACTATTGTATTGTATGGTCATGAAAATAGAAACGTTTGACAGATTAACAAGGATAAAGAACTTCCAGGAGATAAGATAAGGCAAAAACAAAAATAAAAAAGGCCAAAACAAATCAGAACATTTCTCAAGGTAGAGATACTGCTTAAAGCAGCAAATCACAAAAATCACTTCAACTGAATATTAACATAACCAAGTCACTGACTGTTGCCAAACTCAACAACAACTTTATTTGACTCTTAGGTTAATCATATACAATATAACTAACAGAAAACAAAGAGATATTGAATAGACATTAGGTCAGGGAGCCCAGAAAAACCATGAGGGTTGGTCAAAGCTGGGCGACCCAACTCTCCATCTGATTGGCCAAGCAAGCACTATGTGATAGATACAGAATGAGTAGCCGTTATTTATCGGATTTACAAACTCTTGTTTACAAACTCTTGTTTGTAAATCTTGGCTTATCAAACGTCTAGGTGCATAGTAGTGTTGTTGCTATTTTGGCGATATGACTTATTTCGGAGAAATAAATCGAAGCAAAAGTTTACGTAAATCAGGACGAAATCAGATTTACAGATCACTTATGGCTCAGTGATTTCCTTTGGCTTTGCATCATGAATTATTAATGAGTTTTGTAATAAAGGTTATAGGTGGTTCGCATTCAATCCCCAGAGACTTTTCCTCCCTCCGCAAAAACCAACACGCTAAATTCCAATTCGATCTATGGATTAGCCGGGACCTGGCTTTGATCAGCCCCCATGGTTGTTTCAGGTCTCGTTAGAAATTCAGAGAGATTCAAATGACAAAGGGTATGGTGGCCATGTTGGCGTACAGAACAAAAGAAGCTAACGAAGAATCTATTGTTAACTGTACACCAACATGGCGGCTATGACGTCATGTGCAATGGGTCTATTGGCACTTTAACTATCGAAACTAAGGTCTTGAAAGAAAGGAATACAAATGCCTAATTAGTATTTTCTTTATAGAGAATATACTAATGTCTAAAGGAGAACGTCATACGCGTTATTAGTATGTTCTATACTATAAAGAGAATGGCCATTGAAAGCCATGCTAACTAGCATGAATCGTAGATGTAATTATGTAATTAAGTAATGGTCCAGAACTGAACTGTAGTGGTCCAGAACTGAACTGTAGTGCTCCACGGCAAGGAATGTTAAAAGTGTTAATTTTCTATTATTCTTTCGCGTAATTTCATTGGTTGATACTTATAAATTCAATAGAAACCCATCGAAATAATGCATTTTCATTCGATATTTTTGTGGTTTGAATTTATTTTTGATCAAACCAACTATGGTTTAATTTCGAATAATATCGTGTGGGGGGAAAGTTCTCAAAATTGCGATTGAAAAATCTTTTGTTTTCTCTATATCCGATTGGCTGGATGGTGGCTTGTCTGAGTTTTAACAGAAAAAAGAGCTAATAGCATAAAAAAAATACTTTATTTTCGAGATGTAGTTTGGACTGTAGACACTTCCTAAAGCACTAAGGCATATTCAAGCAAAATCGTATGTGGGGGAGGCTCATTGCCGTAGAACAATGGATTCTACTACAGTTCTTATCCATTGCTTAATTTATCTGAATTTTGGATTTTTCAAATTATTTTGTTTGTTCTCTAGGATTTCAGAATGAGACAATCCTCGTAGTTGTGACCATACTTTTCAAACGTCGAACTTTTCACGCGCCGAACGCAATTGAAACAACAGATAAATCCCATAAAACACTCATGTTCATGATCGAACCCTTAGCCAGCTATATTTTTTCTTAAACTACGAAGGTTGAAATTATTTTCCTCAAAAGAATAAATCCGATTCGGTTTTTCCTTCATGATTTTATTGACATTCAAAACCGTACATCACGGCCCTAAAAATGTGAGCACACGAGGAACCTGGGCCGAGCTGTTCTGTGACGTAGCTTAAGGGACCACTCTTGTTATCTTCACCGATTCCGAGAAATTTTAGGGCTGTTGGAGGTAAATAACAATATCAGACTGCAGTTCATGTAGTAGTTCTGACTCGGAAGTCAGTGAAATGATTCAGAATGGAACTATATTCCTTATGCTACGTCATCAGCCGACTAGTTCTCCCTTCATGTAGGCAGACATGAATTAGTCCCAAATTGTATTATGTATTGTGTTCTATTGTATTGTGTATTTCGTTCTACTGTTTCGTATTGTGTCAATTCTATTGTATTTTGATAGCAATTCATGTGTTGGTACATGAAGGGACCACCAGTCGACTCGTCCCAAGACCTTTTTATGATTATGAAATTATCCCACAGGGAGCCAAAATGATGATTTTTCGCTAACTTTGAGTAGCTGTAAAAAAAATCAAATTCAAAGTTTGGACGTTTTTTTTTGGAAAATAATGTTCTATGAGGCAAGTACCTTTGGAAAAAATAGGTGAAAAGTAAATATAGGCACTTTAAGCTATGAATATGATATATGAACATTTTAGCACTACAACTACATGTATATATTTTAAAAATATCTTTAAAAAATATTTTTTTCCCGTGAGATTAAAATAAATCGCAGTAAAAAAAAATCTGCGCAGAGCTCACACAGCTAAATTAAAATACGCGCAGAGCTCACACCGCTAAAATAAAATATGTGCAGAGCTCACACCGCTAAAAACAATTTTGCACAAAAACATTACCACCACCACCACGGAAATTCAGATATATACACATTGAGAATAAATACAAATATTATGAATAAATACATAAGAAATATATGTTATCAGTGTGCAGTGAGCAAAGTAGCTAAATGCTTTCGAGTTGGCCATTGCTTATATGTAAATAGGTAGCTAACTGAGTTTCATACTACAATATAATTAATATAATTCAACAGAACGATATAATTTAACTTGAGGGGAATTAGAATATAATATAAGGAAAAGGGACAAAAGAAAAAAAGAAAGAAAAGACTAGACTAGGAGAAAAACCACAAAGTAATTAAGGAGTGGTTTTTGAAAGGAGGTTTATGTTTTAAGTTTGAAGATTAAGAAGGTAGCCTTTATATTGGTTTTTAGAATTATTTGGTTTTGTTAGTTGCTGTAGGCTTGTAGTTGTTAGTTGCTGTAGGCTTGTAGCTTGTAGAGTATTTAAATGTAATGTTCCTATGTTAGTTCTAATTTTGGGGCGATATAAGTTATTATTTCATGTTTGACACATTTGCTATTGTTATTCAACAATCTTTATTTCACTAAGATCCCAGTGAATTTCAATATGTTGCTCATTAGATATTCAAGGCTTTTATATGGAGGTCTTTATATGATTTCAAAAACTCATGAATAATTAATGAAGCAAAAACAAAGGAAATCAATGACTGTGAAGACATTTTATACCTGATAAAATTACATTTACTTTTAGCTTGGATTTTCTCGGCCAAAAAAAGTCGTATTACCAAAATAACTGAAAAAAAGGTCTCTTCACCCTCTTTACATGTGAATGTTTTTGAAGTTGTTTAATAAACTCACAGCAAATTTTGGGCCTTTAATCAGTGAATTTCTAATTAGGACGAAACTTTATTTAAAATTTCATCCTACTAAAAATTATTTTCTTTATGTCATTCCCTTGCGATGTGCATCTTTCTTTCATTGCATTTTTAAAGCGGTTTTGAAGCCATTTAAAACACTCTCAGCACATGTTTTATCAAGTCTAAAAATTCTCGGGCTTCACCCTAGAATTTTTAAACTTGAAAAAACACTGCTATTCATGTTTTAAACAGTACATAAAGACCTTGAATATCTAATGAGCTATATTAAGGCTCTTAAAGGGGCCGTCTCACCCACAGTGCTTCGCGTGCTTTGTTATTGTTTATATCCGGGACTTTGACCCCTTGTTCACGGCGGGAACCTCACGAACTGAGCGTATATTTCTGTATGTTGGTGACATGATAATTTTGCCTTGAACATGCATGGATGACCTTGATGAAACTAATAGTACCTTACGAATTGAATGTGAAGTCAGCAAAGTGTTATACAGCAGTATTTGGCTGCACTATAATATTTACCGCTCACCCGTGCTATAACAGAGAACACTCTCTCCGGGTAATACTAATAATTATGAAAGCGAGAGGTTTCTCTCCTCCGTTTTATTTTTACTTGCAGGGAGATATATATATACATATATCTTCTAGCAGGCAATCTCCAATCACGTTGCTGGCATTAGCAGAGAACCAGTTCAAGAGAGAACAGTGAACGAATTACAGCTCGCTTCAATAGAAAATTATTATCTCCAGTCGGCGGCTCTGTTGTCAAATTTCGTGCGAGTATAAACTTTGATCCGAAAATCTCGGCGAAATCACTGCGTGAAAGCCCTTCGAAACCAGAGAGAGAGTTAAACGCCGAAGCCCGGCCTCAAAATGATTTTAGGAAATTGCTCAGTTATTTTCGGATCGACCAAGCGGAGTTTCGTTCCCTATGATAGTTTGTTGACTATTACCGCTCACCCGTCGCTTCCGTACTATCTCGGTGCTATCTTTCCAGGTAATACTAATAATTATTAAAGCGAGAGGTTTCTCTCCTCGATTTTATTGTTCCCTGCAGAGAGAGAAAGAGAGAGAGATCTACTAGCAGGTAATCTCGTTGATGGCAGTAGCAGAGAACCAGTTCAAGAGCTCGCTTGAATGGGAAATTATTTTCTCGGCGGCTTTGTTTGTCAAATAACACTTTGATCGACACGGTGAATCCGAAAATCTCGGCGAAATTACTGTCTAAAAGTCCTTCGAAACCTGTTTCCACAAGTTAAACGCCAAAGCCTCCAAGCCCTGAAAATCAGTGATTTTAGGAAACTGCTCAGTTCTTTTTCGCGTAAGCCAGCCACGGTGTCAGTTCAACAACCCAAATCGGCTCAAAGATAGTAGATACTCCAACTAAGCGCTAATATATCTTTAAATATAAAGATTAATGGTCAGATTGCTTCTCCATGTTGTAGGTGGAAATCCTGGACACAAACGGACGAACGAGACTCAGGCATCCATCAGAGAACTACAGCCACCTGAAATAAAACTAAAATTTACATGACCAAATAATTTAAGACTTAAATAAGAGGCTCAATAGGAAGAGCAATAAAAAAGGTTCAACCTAGTATGATTTTTTTTATGATAGCTGGAAGGATGGCAGAGATGTAGAGAAGATTAAGACCACTGACATAAAACTCTGGATTTCGATGGCATCGAAAATGGCCGCTATGCTATGTGAGCGCGTTAAGCACTGTGGGTGAGACGGCCCCTTTAATGTTACCGGATACCTTCAGGGTGCGTTTCCAGTCTAAATTATGTAGCGCCTCCAGGAAACATCGTAGATAAATTATTCATGTCTCATTTTAAAGCTTATAAAATTGGCTACACGAATACATAAAAAGTTTTGAGTTCTTTGAAAATCTCGAATTTTCCGCCATCCCGTTTCTCCGATCTAGTGAGATGGCTTTCAGAAGCTCCGACTCCGTAAATATTTTAAAGTTGAAAAATCTGTTTGCTTTGTCGTATTTCAGAGGAATCGTATTACAAAAGGGTGTCGGGGAATTTCAAAATTCGATTTAGTTCAAAAGTTACCATGCTTTTCGTGAAAAGGCGAAAAATAATCCGAGTAGATATGCGGGAAACGTCGTCAAGAGCTCTATTTTTAGAATTTCCCAATTCCCCGACACGTTTTCCAGCTGCGATATCAATTGACATTTTGTGAAAATTTCGCACAAATCGAATAAATTCCTCTTGAGTGGGAACTTTTTTAAAACTCTATTTTGATTGAAAATCGAAAGCGAGAAAATAGCACTTAAAAAAATATACCCGTCTGTCGTGCGTTAATCTGAAGCCCCGCCTCTCCAACAATTAGCGAGCTCTTGGCCAATCATTTCTCATCACAGTTCAACTATCTGTCAATATTTCCCGCCAATGTTGATTTCCGATCAAAGCTACGCGCCGCATCGAGAAAATGTTTGTTCTTTTTTGTGTGACTTGAAAAATGGTAGCGATAAGAGTCGGCTGGTTTCCCAGGCTAGAAAAATGGGAAAGACAAAAAGACCTCGAGGTGAACACCTATAGAGACGCCTCGAATGCCAGCATAGTTAGTAGAGGAGACAGCGATTTGCAGGCGTCTGAAACACCACGGCGAGATCGTGGTTCAACCGATTCAGGATCACCGTCAGTACGTTTCCATCTAAGCTTTCTTGGAAACAAATATTGTCTCGGCTGGCTCTTATCAATTCTTCTTTTATATGTTCAGATGTGGACCACTCAGCACTCCGTCTGAAAGTGAAAATACGAACGCTTGTCGGGTTTTGCGAGGACTCCTATTTGGCTTTGTAGTCGTATGCATTGTTTGGCCTCGTTTTGCTTTTCATTTTTCTTTGTTTTTCAAGCTAAGGGCATCCTGCTTGCTTTTTGTAAGATATAAGGCCAACAACCGATGGAATAGTGGAATCGTGTGTGGAAAAACGTTTCTCAATAAACGTAAACATTGGTATATGAAATGAATTTAATATGTGCTATTCCCCTCACGGTCGTTACGGGCTAGTGAACACTTGTCATGGTCTTTATTGATCTGCTGTCAATCAAAAATAACCTTTCACTTCCGATTGAAAACTACCTTTTGGTATTTCTCCGTCAATATTAATTATTTTTGAACGGAGTTTTTGGTATATGAGACACTACTACTAAAACTACATTTCTGTGCGTAAAAAAATATTTTCCCATCTTTTTCGTTTTGAAGGTATCCGGTAACCTTAAAGGGGCCGTCTCACCCACAGTGCTTAGCGCGCTCACATAGCATAGCGGCCATTTTCGATGCCATCGAAATCCAGAGTTTTATGGCAGTGGTCTTAATCTTCTCTACATCTCTGCCATCCTTAAAGCTATCATAAAAAAAATCATACTAGGTTGAACCTTTTTTATTGCTCTTCCTATTGAGCCTCTTATTTAAGTCTTAAATTATTATATTTGGTCATGTAAATTTTAGTTTTATTTCAGGTGGCCGTATAGTACTCGGATGGATGCCTGCATGAGTCTCGTTCGTCCTCAACAAAAGGAAACAATTGTCCGTTTGTATCCAGGATTTCCACCTACAACATGGAGAAGCTATCCTGACCATTAATCTTTATATTTAAAGATATATTAGCGCTTAGTTGGAGTATCTACTATCTTTGAGCCGATTTGGGTTGTTGAACTGACACCGAGTGGCTGGCTTACGCGACCATATGGCAACAAAACTCCGCTTGGTCGACCCGAAAAGAACTGAGCAATTTCCTAAAATCATTTTGAGGCCGGGCTTCGGCGTTTAACTCTCTCTCTCTGGTTTCGAAGGGCTTTCACGCAGTGATTTCGCCGAGATTTTCGGATCAAAGTGTAGGCTAGACTTTAGAATACCCTGTCACTTTTTTAGCTACCATAAAGTACCGTCACCGCGGTCCGTGGTTGCGCGCGCATGTAAAACGTAGGTTTCTATTTACGTTAATTGACATTGACTTCCAGGCGATGTTCAACACAAATAGTATTGTGTCGTTCTCAAAAGATCAAGGGTTTAGGGTTAGGGTTTAGGTTAGGGTTTGGGTTAGGGTTTGGGTTAGGGTTAGGGTTAGGGTTAGGGTTAGGGTTAGGGTTAGGTAGCAGTACTTTACTATACTTAAAATACTTAAAGTTAATGAACATTCATCGACTGCGGGACTGCGGACCGCGGTAGCAGTACTTTACTATACTTAAAGTTCATTGAAATTCATCGACTGCGGGACTGCGGACCGCGGTAGCAGTACTTTACTATACTTAAAGTTCATTGACATTCATCGACTTTACTATACTATACTTATAGCATGACCGAAGACCTTGCTTCCATCGTTTTTTAGGTCGTGCCTTCAAAAGTGACAGGGTATTCTAAAGTCGCTCCAAAGTTTATACTCGCACGAAATTTGACAACAGAGCCACTGACTGGAGATAATAATTTTCTATTGAAGCGAGCTGTAATTCGTTTACTGTTCTCTCTTGAACTGGTTCTCTGCTACTGCCAGCAACGAGATTGGAGATTGCCTGCTAGAAGATATATGTATATATATATATATCTCCCTGCAAGTAAAAATAAAACGGAGGAGAGAAACCTCTCGCTTTCATAATTATTAGTATTACCCGGAGAGAGTGTTCTCTGTTATAGCACTGAAGGGAAGCGACGGGTGAGCGGTAAATATTATAGTGCAGCCAAATACTGCTGTATAACACTTTGCTGACTTCACATTCAATTTGTAAGGTACTATTAGTTTCGTCAAGGTCATCCATGTTCAAGGCAAAATTATCATGTCACCAACATACAGAAATATACGCTCAGTTCGTGAGGTTCCCGCCGTGAACAAGGGGCCAAAGTCCCGGATATAAACAATAACAAAGCACGCGAAGCACTGTGGGTGAGACGGCCCCTTTAAATACTTAATCAAGTATTTATATTGAAATTCACTGGACTGTAAGACAGTGAAATAAGGGTTATCGAATAACAATGAAATAAGTCAGTTAAACACCTTGAACCTCAGTATTATAGCTGTGTACATTTGTTACAGGCATTAAAAAGTATTCTCAAACTCATGAATAATTAATGAGCTTTTTAGTCAATCAGAGGACTGCATTTGGTCACATGCATGAATCTGGATACCCAATGAAACACTAGATGAACATCACTAGTGATTTGGATATCCAAATCACTAGTGATGTTCATCATGTTCTCATTGGGTATCACGATTCATGCATGTGTTGGACCTAATTAAGCTACAAGGATTACAGCATAAGTATGACTTTACTTGGACAAGTGAAGGAGAAGACGGAAATAAAAATTGGTGTCCAGTTGTCAAATACTAGGAACGCTAGTATGAGTTGAGTATAGGATATAGGTTTAATGTGCTATTGAGCGCTACTCATACGTACTCTCTCCTACAAGTAATCGTGATCTCCTATATAGTGTGATCTATATTTAGACTCAATCATGGGAGATGATTGATATATATTACATCCTCCTTTTCCCGAGATAGAAATCTAGCAAATCAATAAATCCTAATAAACAAATAATCAATAGTCCTGTAAGTAATTATTAATATTGCGTACTAACGAAACTATGTTGATTATTGCTCTCAGTTCCTTGGTCCTTATAAGGATGATAAAATGTGGGATAAGATATAGTGCAAATAAGTTTAATATATAAATTAGTCAGTCTTTGTATTTGGGGTTTGGCTTGATAATCCGTCCATAGCGACTAATTCTCACTTGCTCATCGTTATTGTGCTGAACATTAGCAGGGGTTGGAGATGACACTTGGCCCTTGGCCTTGCTAGTGTCTGTTGCATCTTCAGCATGTGTGTTATCTGCTATCGTTAGCTCATCATCGTGTGTTTCAGAAACTGGAATATTGTGAGCTTTCTCGTTGGTTTTCATGATGTGTCTTCGGTTTCGCCTGTACTCAGTACCGTCTTCCGTTTGCACAACATAACTTCTTGGCGTATGATGTGTTCCCATGACAACCGCAGGTTTCCATGTGTCTCCCGGTTCCTTTTTCATCCGAACAATATCACCAGGCGAGAGTGTTGGTAACGACTCTCCATTCCTGTCGTAATACTTGCTCTGATTGGCTTGTGCTTTGGTCCTTTGAGCTTCAAAGTCGTGACGATCAATGACTCTGGGCTTCAGTTTGCCTTGACCAATCGGTAACGTGGCCCGAAGTCTGTGGCTCATGAGTGCCTGGGCAGGACTTACACCATCAATCGGCGTATTACGATAGTCAAGCAATGCAATATAAGCATCATCACTGTTCTCACTACATTTTTGTAGCAGATTCTTGACGGTCTGGACAGCATTCTCGTGAAGGCCACCAGCCGGTGGATATCGTGGGCTGATGGTCGTATGTATGAATCCGTACTCCTCAGCAAATTCCTTATTAGTCCAGTCATTTTACTGACAGACCTACCACTAATTGCAACAGAAGGTTTTTCTGCATAATATAATCTGGAATACCGTCTAGAACAACATACTAAAAGTCTACATGAATCTATTTATGGTAACATCCTCAAAATCGACTTTATTTGAAGTCCAATGTTGGATTGACATGAAAACGAGGCTCTGAACCGGAAGTTGTATTATTATACCTTTGAATGCCTTGTAATTGCCTGAAATCTTCTAGAATTGTGGTAACGAGAGTATAACAATAAAACAACATGAAACGACGAGCGGGGGGACGGGGGTGCAGACAATAAAAGGTGAAGGGGAGGGGATGGTAGTGCCGGACAAAGTGCGACCCGTGTATAAACCCACTTGTACGATTTGTTATCTACAATACTTGATTAAACGTGATTTGACGTAAATTACATACCATGCCTATCACGCTTATCTTGAAACAGTTTAGTCGTTAATATTATTAATCATGACTTTGATTCGTTCAGTTTGTTAAACTGAATACTGCTCTAAACGATTATTAATCGAGCCTCTCAGCCACGGTTTTCATACATTTCTAGCATCTATCGTCGCCTGTCCCCACATCCGTACTTGTATCGTGTTACGATCGATCGATTGGCAGCCACTATCTCAACTCACTCAGCCACATCATTTTTGGAAAACCTCATGGCAATACGTTCGTGCAGCGCCCGCAAGTGGTCTTTTATACTTCAGCCTTGGTCTTCTGTTCGTGTCTAGCTCCCATTTTGCCCCCCCCCCTTTCCACATAGTAATGAGGAAATATAATTATTTCGCTCGCCATAACATTTTAACTTATCTGTGCCAATTCAATAACGAATGGATACACAACATAGGCCGGGTATGCAGGGTCAACCCATGGCGCCTTTGAGTTTGAAACATATGGTTGTTCAGTACCTAAATTCAACTTCTGCTTAATTTCGGCCTTCATTTCAATTTCACATTGTCAATTTTTTCATCTTTCGGCCACTAAACAACCGTTTAACGTTTGACCTCTGATGAGAAGAGTTAAACAGCCAGTTTTACTTTACGTGTTCTCCAATCGTTATTACAATTTCAAATGAGCTCATTTGATTACGCCACTTTATAGTCATACTACACCTTTATGCTTTTATGGAGTCTAAAATAAAGCGCTTGCCTGGTTTCGATCTTACCTGGCAAACAGGACTCAGTTTGTTATGATTGATGGCTCTACTTCTTCCTCGCGTGCCCTAGACTATAAAAAAAAATTATGTTGAATAAAGATAAAATTGAGCTTCTTTCGCTGCATTCTAAATTCCGCTCATACACTCCACTACTACGTTGACTTCCCTTACGTTGGGAGATGACACCGTATATCTGTCAGACCATGCCAGGAACATCGGAGTTATATTTGACAGTACTATGATTATGTCTAAACAAGTAAATGCTATAGTAAAATCAGCATTTTACCACTTGAAAAACATCGCAAAAATCAGGATATATGTATTATACGATACTAGTAAGGTAACCTTATTGATGCTTTTGTTAGCTCAAAACTTGATCATTGTAATTCGCTCTTATTTGGTCTTCCGCAGCATATGATTTTAAAGCTTCAATACGTACAAAACGCTTCTGCACGGGTTATTCAGAAAGCTCCATTGGTTACCAATTCAATATAGGAAACTTTTTAAGGTTAATTTACTTACTTTCAAGACCCTACATAATAGACCAGTTCGCGGTAAATTCCGACATTTTGAAAGGGGTGCAAACATGGCGCGAAATACAGTGTTTGTATGGGAATTGATGGGAATCCGATGCCAAATAAAATCCGTGATATCGAATTTCTGAAATATTCTTCAGATAAAAACGAGTCAAATTCCGCGTGAAAATTTAGACAATGTATAGAAAACTGAAAACACGATTGCACGCTTGCACGCACAGCTACATCCCTCAAATTTCGATATGTTAATATTTTACCTGGTATCTTAAGTTTGTATCTGAAGAATATTTCATAAATTCGATTTTACGGATTTTATTTGGCATCGGATTCCCATCGATTCCCATGCAAACACTGTTAGTATTTCGCACCATGTTTGCACCCCTTTCAAAATGTCGGAATTTACCGCGAACTGGCCTATTTAGCTCCGTTCTACCTACAAGACTTGTTGGAATTGCACAAACCAAGAACCACTGCGTTCATCAAAGTCTGTTTTGCGCCTAAATTGCATATCTTATAAAGTAAAGAACTATGGACACCGAGCTTTTCCTGCGCACGCTCCCAAGTTATGGAACGATCTTCCACTAAACATCAGATCTTCTGAGAATGTTAATACTTTCAAATCCAGGCTTAAAACATACCTTTTTAAGATTGCTTTTGATTCGTAATTAGTGCTGTTTTTTTGTACTCTTTATATCAGGTTTAGCTATGATTGTTATTTTTCTTATTAGTATTATAAGCTATATTATTCTATTGCAATGTATAGGTTAAGAATTCGATAATTGTTTAGATTATAGCTTAGAACATTTATGTATAAGGGCTATAGAAATTGTAATATTATTATAATTATTATTAACATAATCGCCCTGTACCGGTTGATTCTCAAGTTAGATGTTTCGTTCATGGTTATTGTGATATATTCAATTCTAAGCGGCCTATATTCGTGTTTGTTACACGCTATTTCATGTCCCACAGCATGTCAGGAATTTTGCAAAAAGCCATAGTTAGCTTAGGCGTAAGTCAAAAGTATTAACTCTCAATCTAAACTAAACACACTGTGGTTTTAAAATTTTAAATTGTAACCGAGTTTGGTTCATAACCTATTGACTTTGTAGATGGCCGTATATTTGTTATTTTTAAATACTTGCTAAGTTGAGCCTGCAGATGCAACTCAGTGCCAGCGGTACAAATTTTGAAAAGGTGTCAAAATGTTAGAATCAGTCTAAATACTTTCTCCACTCCAGAAAACACGGCTTTCACAATGTTTTAAGTCATATCAAAAGCATAAAATATTTTTATTTTTAGTCTCGTTTTCATTATGTTGAAAAGTGTACACATACAGGAGCCCATTACCAGGAGCGTCCATCTTCCCCACTGTGTCTGTACCCCAGCACAGAGGTAGATGAGGCTATTTTTAGCATTGCGTTTCGCGCGAAAAAGAACAAAGGTAGGCCATTCTTAGCCAATCATATAGCTAACGTCACTTCTCATATTATTCATTCATTCTTCTCACTTTCAACGCGGGAATTCGAATGCTGGTTTTCACTCCAATCCCCAGAGATTCAAATGTTGGTGCCCCAACAACAGAAGCTAACGAGGAATCTATTGTTTAAGGGCACCAACATGGCGGCAACCTCTTTTCGCGGGCAATTTCGCATCTAAACATAGCCTCATCTACTCCTGTGCTGGGGACCCAACCCATAACAGAGGAACGCTCCTGGTAATGGGCTCCTGACACATACATATTTAGTGTTGATTTTAAGCACTTTGCCCTTCGTTGGATTTCTGTAGACTTTTTATGTTATAGAGGGTATGATTAGGGTAATAAAAATCATGCAACTTGAAATCACGACAAATAGATAACCAATCTTACCAGTGGGTATTATACAACGGGTGCCACTTTGTCCGGCACTACCCTCCCCTTCACCTTTCATTGCTGCACCCCCCTCCCCCCGCTCGTCGTTTCATGTTTTTTTATTGTTATACTCTCTCGTTACCACCAATTCTAGAAGATTTCAGGCAATTACAAGGCATTCAAAGGCATAATAATGCAACTCCCGGTTCAGAGCCTCGTTTTCATGTCAATCCAACATTGGACTTCAAATAGACCACATTCGAACAATGGCGTCCAATTTAACTAACTATTGTTTAGTACTGCTCGTCTCGCTACACGTTCAAAAGCTTTTGTGTGTACTGACTAGCCTCGTGTTCACCTTACCAGCAATAGCTTTTTAAATTGGACGCCATTTTTCGAATGGGTCTATAAAGTCGATTTTGAGGATGTTCCCCTAAATAGATTCATGTAGACTTTTAGTATGTTGTTCTAGACGGTATTCCAGATTATATTATGCAATTAGTGGTAGGTTGACCTCCTTTTTTTCGTAAAATGACTGGACTATATACTCATGTGACGAGTATTGAGGTCCGTTGTCTGAGATGACCTCCTCCGGTATCCCGTGGCGACTGAAGAATGATTTGGTCTTCCTGATGATCGTGCTGGCCCGCGTGTCTCGTACCTCTGCAACTTCTGGGTATCGACTGTAGTAATCGACTACCACAAGATGAGGTCTGCCCTTCCAGTCAAATAGGTCAGTGCTCACACGTTGCCACGGGCGACTGGGTATCTCGTGCGACTTTAGCGGCTCCTTCTGGTTTGCATTCCTGTGTCGCAAACAAGATGCACAGCTGGATACTGCTTCTTCAATTTGTGTGTTCATGCCTGGCCAGAATACGCATTCTCTGGCCAGACGTTTGGTCTTCTCCATCCCTTGATGCGAGACATGCAGCTTCTCCGTATGTAGTTTCGGTGGAATAAGGATGTTGTTCCCTTTGTAGACCATCCCGTCCTGCTCAACAAGTTCTTGTCGAAACTTGTAATATTTGTTTCCGGCCATCCCTCATGGATATAGGCGATTAACATTTGCATGGATGCATCTGCGGCCAGCTCTTTCCTTATTTCCTCGAGCTTTCGATCTGTCACGTAAGCTGTTTTTGACATTAAATGGACATATTTCTCCGACTGAATCTCAACCTCAAATTGCTCTTGCGTGACTTGCGGCGGAAATGCACGCGATAATGCATCTGCGATGTACATTTCTGTACCCTTTTTGTACACTAGAGATATGTCGTACTTCTGGAGACGTGACGGCGCTTGCGACAATGGCTTTTGGAGTATCGCCTCCAAAGGTTTGTGATCTGACTCCACAACGATTGATTTTCCCGTAGATATATTGGTGAAAGCGCTTGCAACCAAACACTACGGCCAGCAACTCCTTCTCTATTTGTGCGTAGCGTTGCTGGGTGTCGTTGAGAGCTTTAAAGGCATACGCTACTGGACCCTGGTCCTGAAGTAGCGCAGCTCCAAGGCCCTTCTGTGACGCATCGACTTGTAATGTCACTCTTAGTGACGTCGTAGTAACGCAACGTTCCGGGTTGCGTGAGTTTTTGTTTGAGTTCGGCGAACGCTTTATCATGTTTATCTTCCAGCGAAACTCGACGTATTTCTTCGTGAGTTCACGAAGTGGCGTTGTTATGTCAAATACATTAGGCGCAAACTTCGCGATAAAATTCACCATCCCGAGTAATAGAAGTACATCCGGTCGGTTTTCCGGTTTTGGATAATCCAAAATTGCTCTAATCTTGTTCACATCAGGTTTCACGCCCTCTGCTGTGAGTGTTTCTCCCAAGTAGGTGATTTCTGTTGTGCGGAATTCACAGTTATCTTTGTTCAAAGTCATGGTCAACTCTTTGACCCTCTCGAGCACACGCTCCAAGTTCTTGTCATGTTCCTCAACGGTTTTACCCCAGACAAGAATGTCATCAATATCGGTTTCACAACCGGAGATATTGACAAACAAGTGGTGAACAGTGCGGTGAAACACTTCTTGTGCGAAAACTACACCAAATGGGACGACTGTGAATCGATAACGACCAAATGGTGTGTTAGATGTGGTCAGATCGCAGATCGCGGTAAGCTTATCCTTGCTCGTTTTCAGCTTATGTTGTCTCTGTCGTTTAGGAACAACCCGGTTGAAATCCTGTAGAGTCAGAGTGTTCACCTCTGCCCCAGTATCTAGCTTCATTCTGATCAACACCCCGTTGACTTTAATGTTTGCGTGCTCTTCGCATTCATGCGCATCAACATTGTCGATCGACAGATCATCGAGTCCATAATCTGAGAATTTCTCGTCACTCTCAATTTCTATGTCCCAATTTTCTTTTCGTTGCTCCGTCCACTTCGCGCATTTCTGGAGGGAGAGATAGTGTTTTGTGTATCTCTCGACCCCTTTCTCCTATGCACAAGAGAAAATAGGCGCAAGCCTCCTCGTGTGATTTCCCTTTAGCTCTGTTTTCTCAAAGAGGAGCCAATGTTCCTCAAATCTCCTGTAGTTCTCTTTGAGGTTTCCTTCAAAACTCAGACTACTGGGTGCTGCCCATTGTAGATTTGTCGCATGTTCAGATTTCTGACACCATGTCAAATACTAGGAACGCTAGTATGAGTTGAGTATAGGATATAGGTGTCAGGGAGTCTTTTCCTGATCTGTGGGGATTCTCGTAGAGCTTGTAGCGACAACAACCAGGGTTGGATCTTAACGTACTTTTATTACTGGTCTCAATGACTGGCAACTTACAAGAGTATTCGTTCTGTATTTATGTCATTTTACAAACAATGGTCTCTGTGTTGAACAGATGTTGTGACCAGAATAATTCTTAAACAACGCAGGTGTCTTTACATGGACCCTTATTGTAAGTAGGGTCTTTGTCCAAACAAAGCAAAACTGACCTTGAAAGAAAGGTACTTCAACCGATCGACAACATAGATAAGATATACCAAAGGTGAAACTAGAGATCAAATGTCACAGTCTGAGCGTAAAGCATTATACGAGTCTTTAGATATGTTCCATAGAAACCAACTTGAAGTTGGTGACGAATTTGCATTGACGGAAGTTCAATGGATTTAGTACATGACAAAGTACGGAACTGTAATTAGAAATACTCAAATCTTATTGGCTTGTTGTCGGGATCGCTTGGTACCGATAGCTTCTTAAGATATAATCAATACTTAATTAGTTCCCTGTAACAACACAGGTTGTTGGTAAATGAGTTCTATTCAATGTTGTCAATGGGTCGAAAGCGACCTTAGTAAATACAGGCTCGTGACCAAATCGAGATTAACAAAAGAACGTTTTAATTACAGTAACTCAACTTTGGATGTGTCGAGCGTGAGCTAAACTAGAACTTGTTAATTTATTATCTGTTTCTCCTAGAGTAGGATTTTGTCTAAAATCGTAAGATCCTTTTTCTTAACATACGTCCCTTCTCAGATTCGAGCTCCTGCGAGAAAGAAAGTAGTAACTATATTTTTATATATATAACATGTAACCCATAAGAGGATAAATCTATGCAGCTTTTGTGCAATAGTAAAATGTTGTACAATTACGTTTATTTTTTTGGTGATTAGAGATTAAATATTTATCTAAAATGGAAATTTTGGATAACACAAGTGTAAGGTTAGAGAAGTACAAGTAAAAATAATTACCTTTTTACGTTCTTGCGTGATCCCAAATTCCATGGTTGAATAATAATATATAATTGAATAAATGGTTAATAGTAAATACTGTTAAATTGAAATAGTCATACTGAATAATACTTATAGATAATGTTTGTTTGAAATATCAGTTCATGGAGGGTTTAAAAAAAAATCAGTCCTTGTAAATCGTAATCTTCGTTTCTTTTCGGTTTAGTGCGTTGATTAATAACTGAATGTTCAGTGTTCACTCAAACGGTTGTAGGTGCATCATCGTCCAAAGCGATACAGAGTTCGTGCAATGATTGGATATTTATTGGTTCAATTGTAGGAAGTTTCTCCTTCTAACACCAATCGTCAGGCAGCTTTGTATCAGTAGAATAGCATGCGGACGAAATCAATATAATGGTGTTGATCATCATGTAGTTATTACTGTGGTTTGGTTTCAAAGTCACGTCATCTGAGGTTGATAGCCATGGAACATCACGCTTGGCTGAGTGGCGTGTAAATATTGGCATGGTGACTGTAAGGGAAGTGGGACATTGTACAAGTCCTATTTCCATTGTTGCCGTAGTCATATTGCATGGTATAGGTATATTACACAGAATATACTTAGTGGTGTCAGAGTCAATGTTCCATTGCGCAGTTTGAGCGTTTGGCGTTTGGTTGACAAATAATAGCGGTTACCATGATGAAGTAGTGGTTCTAGCCAGTGTGCACATGTAGTTGGCTTGTGGTTGTGCGAGGAATCAATCTTGGATCAAGGGGACCAAGGTAAACCAAGCCTCTCAATGTTTGTTGACTAGTTGTAGTACATTAGTTGTACAGACAAGTGTGCCATGTTGAGAATAACACTTAGTTAGAGCGTCAGCTTTAACAATAGTTTAAGTACTCTATTGTGTAAATTGAATTCCTATTCAAACGTTTAGGTAGCGTAACTAAAATATTCAAATATATTTGTTTACCAATTCGATGTTCATACTCTGTCACTGCATTTATAAGTAACGGGTACACGTTTGTATTGTTTTTATTTGGCGGATAATGCGGAGAGTAAAAATCTAGGTAAATCATTGTAGCCAATTAATTCCTTATCTTGAAAACGAGAAACTTGATTAACGGTATTTTGAATTTCAAAAAGACGTAAGATTAACGAAAACATTTTGTTTGTTTCAAAAGAGACTTTAGCAAACATTTCCAAAGCTGAATTGTAATGACATTGTTCATCTTTTGGCAAAACGATTATTTATTTATGTTCAGAATGTGGTACTTAAAATTCTCGTGTTATCAGAAAGCTGATTAACAAAAGTGGTTATTTAACACTATATTTATGAGTTTGGTATCTTCAACAATTTTTAGCGGTCCAGGATTGCGAGCTAACACTAATATTGATCGATAACAAATAATCGGGTTACCTGTGCTAATCTAAATTATCATTAGTATAAGATGCAAGTGAGGCGTGAAAGGATTAATTAATATAAGTGGCAAGAGCATTGTTATTACAGGATTACCTGTAAAGAAAAGAAATGGCTAAGTTGTTTAATTAAGTAATCTCTGTGTCAGCAGAGTTAAATTGGTGCCCTATGTAGAAGATTGATTCGGGGCGAGATGGCAAAATTAAAGTTTCCGACACGTGGTCAGTACATTGTTTAACCTGTAGCGGGTGGTATATCGAGAGTGTGGTTCTTTAAATCAATTATCGCCTGATAACGTTCTAAAAAATCTTTTCCGAGAATGACATCGTATAAAACTTTGTCAGCTACATAGACTAAGAAAGGATATACTCTGTTATCAATAGTGAATGGAACTAAAATTTGTCCTAAAACAGGAATATCTTGTCCACTGACCGACCGGAGCATATTTAAAGTGGAAATTTCCGGTGGGTGTTTACTTAGATCGGGAATTTGGTGCCATGTGTCTTTACCAATAACTGTAACAGCTGCGCCTGTATCTACCAAGAACGTTAATTGAAAATCACCTATTGAACCTGATATTGTTAGATTGCTTGTTGTATTCTGAAAACCTATTGTATTGATATGGCCCTTCGTATCTATAATCTGGGGCTTACGATCACCAGTATTATTTGTAAATTCATGTCCCTGAATATCATCATCATGCGTAATGTTACTAAACTCTGAAATTTCACTAATGTAATTGGCCTTAAAATCTATTACTTCTTGTGGACTATCTGTAGTCGTAAAATTCGTATCTTCATATATAATGTAATTGGCCTGAATATCTTTGTCTTCTTGTAACTTATTCGTATTCCTTAAATTTGGGACTTCTACGGTTTCTGATTCCGTAACTATTGCTGGATCGTTATCGACTACGACAGCTAAACATGGTTTCTGGGTATTCGCTTCTTGAGTGCATTGCTTTGTCATTGTATTGCTATTGGGACTATCTATGTCTATATCACTGCTACTTATGGCAGATTGACTTGAATTTTCAACAATATTCGTGCGGTGTGAATAAAGAGCGTTGGCGTATTTGTTATTAGTCGATAATGTAGTGATTAAGCTAACGAGGAACAATAGGCCATGAAAGAAGCCTGGCAATGTTTTACAAACTACCAGTAAAAATGAACATTGTAATAGGGTAGCCATGGTAACCTTTCTACCTTTGTTGATGCTATATTCTTATTGTCGTTTTTGTTTTCAGTGTGCAAATTCTGGTTTGTAAAGTTCATTGTCTTCGAATGTGTGGCGCGAACGACAGGTGCTTCTGGTTCGGTACTTAAAATATTGATAAATTATCTGGTATCGACAAAATTTTATGTTCTATGGTTGTCGTATTGTGACAGGCGAATGGTTCTATTGTCGAATGAATTTGAATTTCATTTGTGGCTGCAATTTCCTCAGAAATGCTATGAGTGAGTGTAGGAGCATGCTGGGCTTGTGAAATTGCTTCATTTGATTCGTGTTGGTTATTACTTTGTGAAATTACTTGTTCTAGCTGAACTACAGAGTAGTCATTTGTGGAAATTGGTTCTCTTGGTGATAATTTAATGATATTTCGTTCAAACTATGGATTGGTTCTGCAGGTGACTCGGATCTGGTATATGTTCTGCAGTAATTTCATGTTCATATGTTGAAACAGTTAGTTCTTCTTCATGTTGGGTTGAATTTATGGGTTGAAAATGTTCTAGATCGTAATGATCCGGATCACTGTTCGGGAAAACAGTGTCACTGAGCGAAAAATGTATTTGGTCTGAAGTAAAGTCTTTGTTTAAGAAACGAGCCGGAATATTTAATTCAGTACTTTCGTGGCAAACCGGAGCACTTCTTTGTAAAGTGTTAATCCCATTTGAGTGATTGTTATCGACAATCTCTACATTAGTATTCACAGCTGGTTTCCTATTCATTTGAATTTCGTGTGCTTTGGTAAGGTGTTTCGTTGTTTGATTTTGGTTCTCTCTCTCTTCCGAGGTTGTTGGTCCGAATAAAGTGTTCACATTAAATGTATTTGGGGTTTTCGTAGCCTCCCGAAACTCGAAAACCCATTCTAGTTTAAAGGTTGATTTTGCCGTTGTGAGGAACGGACTGGAAAACTACGGTTTTGATTACCGTTTTGTTGGTTTTGAGGAATGCGGGGATCATTAAAACGGCGAGAGGACCTACAATTGCGATAGTGGTGTCCAACTTTCTTACAGTTGAAGCAAATTATCTGTCCATCGGTTGAACGTGTAGTTCTACCGAAATCTCCCCTATCGTTAAAATATGGCCTGGCCCTAAGACGAAAATTGTAGTCGTTGTTGCGATTACTGGGGATATGCCTTAGTTCCTCGCGGATGATTTGGCGTATGTTAGGTGTGTTGCGCGCGTTGTCGTGTTGATAACGATGAAAGTTAGGGTTAGAGGTTGAATTAGGGGCTTCATAAGCTGCTATTGAACCTACAGAATGTGGAAGTAATTGTTCGGTCTTTAGCCTTTGGATAAAACCCTATTGTAAAGCCAGGATATCAGCCTTAGTTACTGCTGGCGCTGTTTGGGCAACTATGGTGGCTTTAAGTTTAGCGGCGTTTTCTGCTTCTTCTAAAGTATTAGATTGTTGTAGAATCACATAATGTTTTATCTCAGGCTGTAGTCCTTGAATGAAATAATGAATTCGTTCGCTCACGGGAATGCTTAGGCGTTGGCATCGCTTCTTAATATCTGATGTGTAATTATTTAGAGATTCGAGTTTGCTTTGTTTGCGATCGCCAAGTTCTTGTCTTAGAACCCAATTTGTTGCAGGCGAGGTAAATTGCTTGAGGAAGATTGCTCTAAGTTCTTCAAAGGAAGCAATTTTGACTTTTTCTAAAGAACTGTACCAGATTTGCGCGTTTCCAACTAAGGACAAAGGGAATCCCTTAAATGCTTTATCTGGCTTCCAGCGGCAGAAATCTCCTTTAAAAATCGGGGCCCTAGCGAGTACTAGATTTCCATTTGAAAATGTGTGGTTTTCTAACAAAGAATCCTGCATTGCAGCAATTTGGGCGTTTTGGCTTAGTGATTCTTTAGATAAGCTATCTGCCATACCGGCAAGACATTTATCAATCAGTTCGCTCAATTGATTACTAAAGGTTTTGAAATCTTTTGTTGAAGCCATGGTATTAATATGTTCGCTAGATTGTTTACAGTGTTGTGGGGAGGTTATGGTTAAAGGTGAAGTTAAATTTGGGCTTAAATCGACCGCTTGGCCTAATTGTTTGGATTTTGGTGTGGTCTTCGCTGAACAATGAGTACACGTTTTGTGAGGTTTGCTGCTAGGAATACTAGCGGTTTTCGTTTTTCCACTACGTACAACAGTTTGAAAGTCAAGATAACCGTTTAGAGAAAATGTAAAATACGCTTATGAGAATGACAGACTAAGAACAACAAAAATAGCATTTAACAGCAAAAAGTAGGAGCAGGAAATATGGGCTAAATAACCAACTATTGTAGCCACGTTATAGTTATTGAAAAAAAAAATGGTTCTTAGTTAAGCTGACGGCCAGTAGTCAGAAATCTAAGGCACACATAAAAAGAAAATAGAGAGCGGTTGGCTACCTGGTTGTTGAAGAGTAGGGTTGCTTGAGCAGTTCGTCAGGCTTTCGTTGGGATCGAAACCACGGATTCTCTCACCAGTTGTCAGGGCTTCTTTTCCTGATCTGTGGGGATTCTCGTAGAGCTTGTAGCGACAACAACCAAGGTTGGATCTTAACGTACTTTATTACTGGTCTCAATGACTGGCCATGACTAAGCCATTGAGGCTGATCATGAAGAATCATGAACGCAACATGACTTCTGTTTCTTCGGCTATCTTCTCTATCTTCTCTCTGTTATAAGATATTCGTTCTGTATTTATGTCATTTACAAAAACAATAGTTATTGGGAACCAAACAGGTGTCTTTACATGGACCCCTATTGTAGGTAGGGTTGTTGTCCAAACAAAGGAAAACTGGCCTTGAAAGAAAAGTACTTCAACCGATCGACAACATAAATAAGATATGTCAAAGGTGAAACTAGAAATCAAATATCATAGCTTGAGCGTAAAACATTATACGAGTCTTTAGATATGTTCCATAAAAATTACACTTGAAGTTGGTAACTAATTTGCATTGACAGAAGTTCAATGGATTTGGTACCTGACAAGGAACATAACTGTAATTAGAAATACTCAAATCTTATTGGCTTGTTGTCGGGATCGCTTGGTATCGATAGCTTAAGATAATAGCTTACTTAATTAGTTCTCTGTAACAAACAGGTTATTGGTAAAAGAGTTATATTCAATGTTGTCAATGGATCGAAAGCGACCTTAGTAAATACAGGCTCGTGACCAAACCGAGATTAACAAAAGAACGTTTTAATCACAGTAACTCAACTTTGGATGTGTCGAGCGTGAGCTAAACTAGAACTTGTTAATTTATTATAAGTTTCTCCTAGAGTACGATTTTGTCTAAAATCGTAAGATCCTTTATCTTAACATAGGTTTAATGTGCTATTGAGCGCTGTTCATACGTACTCTCTCCTACAAGTAATCGTGATCTCCTATATAGCGTGATCTATATTTAGACTCAATCATGGGAGATGATTGATATATATTACAAGTGTGACTCGAACCATCATCCTCATGCATGGCTGTTCCTGACTACTAGTCCGCTGTCTTGTCAACTACACTATCAGTCCGTTTGTTGAAATTAACATGAGAAAATAACAATCACAACCCTTGTAGTCTATAATTGCATGCAATAAAATTCCAGGCAAACAATACTTTCTAATGATTTATGAATACAGGTATTGTTTTTGCTTGAGAAGTCATAAAAAAAATTCGAGCTTCGTATTTCCTATTTTGTTGTTAACATCAGTAATTTGAATTTTCCAATTAAGATGCCCATCTAAATATATGCCCAAATATTCAATATTTCTTTTCCGATCAATATTTCGAATATTAATTTCATACAGATCTTTTTCATGTTAACAGAGTTTATTAACAATACGCTGTAAATGAAAACTTGATTCAGTTCAGTATAATTATTCATTACTGTTTCAAGTTCGTTTGGATCTTTACAAGTACAAAATATCGTAGAATCATACACAAATATACAGAAAGATAGTTCTGCTGATGAATTAGGGATGTCAGGAACAATCAAAAAAGTCTTTAGAACATACAGTATTATCTGTAAGCCAAACATTTCTTTGCAGAAGTACTCAAAACCTTTCAAAGATTCGTATGTATACTGAATTGCAAAAGGGCCACTTTAAGATTTGAGATTTTTTTTTTTTTTTTTTTTTACATCAGATACATTGTAAGCGACCATCAACACAGATGAATTAAATTACCCTTTGCACTTTTCAGTAATTACATTAGTTATGTGATGACATGATTACAATACCTATAATAACTGTTATTGAATGATGCAATTCATTTTCACGCTCAACATTAACAAACATGTGGGCTTCCTGTGGTCACTACTCTCGTAAACCACCACAATGGTGCTCACTTACGAAACTTAAACTAACGGGAATGCGATCATCAGAGTTTTCCCTTTCATGATCCAAAATGGTCTCTAATTACATGAAATTCCACTTCAGATACCCTACTGTAGATTTAAAGTGCATCTAAGCCCTTTTGCAATTTTTATACATATGAATCTTTGAAAGGTTTTGAGTATTTCTGTGAAGAAATATTTTGCTTACATGTACATAGAATACTCTAGGTTCTATGCTTGTTTGAATGGCGAAAAATGTGACCTTCCTGACCCATGACAGCATAAGAAAAAGACTGGCTCGATTCTTGATCTTACGTCATAATTCATTACACTTTGCAATAATTTGAATAAATATTTAGCATTTTGTCTAAAATAACTGTTTTCTTTACTAACAACTCACAGTCTATGTATATTTTCTATATATCGATGTTGTTGTGATAGAAAAGCGCCATGGAGAATAATGCATTAATGAAGTGATGTAAGACCAAGAATCTACCAGCTACATGTACATCTAGGCTTTTTCGTACGTGGTCATGGGTGACATGAATGGTCAAATTTTCACCATTTCAAACAAGCATAGAACATAGAGTATTCTATGTACATGTAAGCCAAAAATTTATTCATAGAAGTACTCAAAACCTTTCAAAGATACATACAGGTATGTATAAAAATTGCAAAAGGGGTTAGGTGCACTTAAAATTTTTTTACACATACCATTTTCCATCCAATACATTTATATACCAACACTTATGACAATAAAACACACAGAAGCCGCACAACTTCAACTTCCTTTCCCTGTACTGTAACTTATAAATACACTTTTCTTCAACAATAATTGTTTCCTACATGTATAATTACACCTCTTACACTTTCTCAACACTGAATGGTCGCCTACTATAACATTGCGGCCCTATTTTTTTATGTGTAACCCAACATAAATTTACCTCCAGCAGAATATGCAGTGGATCCATAACCTGGTCTACTAACAGTAGATGGACTACGTTCAGGAGGAAGACCATAGCTGGAGCGTTGATAGGGAGCACTGTAGCCTCTTTCCGAGTAATCACGGTCACTGGCACCATAGCTGCCTCTGTCATATCCCCGTTCTCCACCATAACCATTTGCTGGGGGGTATCGCTCACTGCTGCTGTACCTCTCACTAGAGTATCCTCGTTCAGTTGAGTACCCCCTATCAGTACCATATCTCTCACGTACCATGAGAACGTACCATGTACGTTCAGGTGGGGGTCCATAGCCACGTTCTCCACTAGAGTACCCATGATCAGGAGGAGGATACTTGTCAGCATAACCACGTTCACTTGCATAGCTTGGAGGATGCTCTCTGTCCCGCTCACCATACCCACGTTCATAATCTCTTTCTGGTGGGTACCCACTGCGCTCTGGGGGAGGAAGTCTGCGATCTGGTGGGGGTCGCTCATAGTGGTCTCGATAGCCCTCATATTGGTATCTTTCTGGTGGTGGGGGTCCTCTTGGAGGGCCTCTCATAGGACCACCAGATCCATACCCGGGTGGCATGTCTCTTCTATTTATTGGGCCTCTGCTAGGAGGACTCCGCATTGGTAGAGGTCCACGGTTGTGGTTTTCTTGTGCATACTCTATATTCAAGGTACGTCCAAAGATTTCCTATCAAACAACAAATAACAGGACACCACATTAACTTTTTTTCCGTTGCTAAATGGCTCTTAAACTTTGAAATGTGGTCACTGATTTCATGAAGTTGGTTGGCAAACTTTTCCCACTTAGCTTTGTCTCAAAAACGTCCTTATAAATATTATTATACACCAAACTACTGTAAACAGGCTAGGTGCATGCCAAGCGAGGGGTTTTCTGAAACCGCTTACTACACAAACTGCCCAAACCAGGCCTTGTACATTTCACACAAGCTGAGATTGGGATACCTGTGGCTTCATATTCAAAATGGTGTCACTACATTCTCGCTCGATAAAATTTTGTGGAAGACAGTCACTACTTCTTTCCCTTTTTCAAACATTTACAATCATGATCAAAATTGATGAAGAAAAACTCAAGATGTCATCTTGGACTTTGGTTGCCAAATTCGCGAGTGGAAATCATAATTTGGTCGCCAACACAGATAATCTTCTCACATTGGCAACCGTATCAGTCACAAGTTCAGGCCCTAAATATTCACTTTGTATAACATTAAATGGAAGCAATTATTGGTGATTTATTGATAAACCTGCTGTTATGTATTACTTTCATAAAATTTTAATTTATAAGATTATCATACACGTAAAATACAAATGTAGTTCCCAATAAACAATATTATACATGTAGTATACCCAACCAAATGGTTCATTAAGAAACAATATTTTGCATAAAAAATATGGCACAATTCTATTGTTCAGCAGTAATTTCATTTCCCTTTGGTAGAATTTCTGGTTTCCTTACTGAAGTTACACACATCAACCCTTAATTAAAGACATTCTGAAATGAAATCCATCAAAACTGCATTTTAAAACTACTAATTAAAAGTTCCTTTTATGCAAAACCATTTTGTCCAAAACCATTTTGTCCAATCGTTAGAGCTCAAAACAATAACCAAGAAAGCTTTCAATTTTAAACTGTTCCCCACATACATATGTACTGTAGTTTACCACTTATAAGCCACTGACAGCATTTTGCCACAAAATTGTAAGAAACAAGAGGCTGTACTCAGGCCATATGTATAGGCGCATTAATTCCCAAAAAAAAATTATAGAGTACAGTCATTTGCTATTTAGTGTATTAACATCTTAATGTAAGAAACACATACTCAATTTTTTAGTCGGTGGAATATTCTTATTTCACTGTAACTAAGCTACCCCAAGATACCTTGCCAAGATTCTAAATGGAATGTATACAAACATGGTCTTCTTTGAACAAAGCCGAGCCTTCCACATTGGAGAAAATAGCAAATTAATCAAGTTATCTGGAAAAATAAATTTGTATGCATTTGATAAAAAGTCTGTTTATAAGCAAAGTTTGGTTGACTGTGGGCTGCAAAAAAAAATGAGATTTTTATGACTGTGAAGGGATCATTAAAGTAACCAGACTACCTTTTGTGTCTAACCTGTCACCTATCAACAAGTTTTTACTTATGAGTCTTTTAAATGCAATACCACAAGAATGGCGAAAACTCATGAAAGGTATTTGGATACCTTTCATGAGTTTTCGCCATATACCCTACATGTATATGTTGGAAGAGGTTTTCAATCCAAACGCTTTTTATTTGCAAATGGTTGATAAAGTGTTTGCCATAAGTATATGCAAATCAAGAAATATCTATAACAATAAAATAGCTTTTATGAAAGCGACTGAGCCAACAGCCATGGGCAAATACGAACAAACCTATAACACTGAAAATGTTACTTTGGATTGGAAAGCTATTTATTCACTGCTGTTCAAATCTACCCTGGATACTAAATTATTTGAGTTTCAATACAAGATTTTAAATCAAATACTTTATACAAACGAGCTTCTGTTTAAAATTGAGAAAACTGCCTCCCTGTTCTCTTTTTTTCTGTAATAATGAAAATGAAAGCATAGCACATCTTCTTGTTTATTGTGAAACAGTTAGAATTTTTTGGAACAGATTGTATAGTTGGCTAGAGAAACATCACATACATGTATATAACAAAAACATCTTTTGATGTCAAGGATATTCTTTTTGGAATTATTGATTTAAAAGAAAATTATAATCCTAATCCCAAAATATTACATTTACAGTAGCAAACTGAAAAAAATCACCATTGTTGATTAAGGCTTTTCTACTTAAAACTAAAATGAACTATGAAACTGAGTTTCATTGTGAGAAAAAGGACTACTCTCAAGAGAATTCACTTCAATCAATGGGAACCTCTTACTGCCTCAAAAAAGGAAGTGTGACTGCCACCTTAAACAAATGACATATCTGAAAAATATAAAAAATATATAATAATTTATTATATGGATTGCTACTCATATTTTGTTTTCTTCTGTTTATATTTGTCTGTTCTAAAAATAGACCATTTTCTCAAGTACGCGCACGCAACAGGCTTGACGGGCAGGTAAATACTTCACGTGGGAATCAGGTAGTGGTTTCCTATAACCCTCCCTATTATTTCAACCAATACTAAATCCAAGCTTTTTTGCTCTGACGAATGGCTAACACTCGAAACGTCAGCTGCTACTCGCTTTCCATGGCGGTTAGCATACCTCGATCGACTTTAGTTGATTACTGCCTACATGAAGTATTTCTTGGTGGGCCGTGAGTTTTGTTAGCTTTTGTTAGACTCGTTCTGATGCGACAGCCTTTGCTATTCAAATTATCGGCTATTGTTCAACAATTGGCGGCTATCGTTCAAAAAGCGATTTGGCAGGCCAATATTGCATGCGCATACCTAAGAAAATGGTGTATTGTAAAAAAAAAAAAATGGAAAATGGAAAAAAAGGTATATTTTAAAATCATGTAATTGTTCTAGGAGTAATAAAATACAAAAAAAATCTTAACGTAATAAGAAGTCAAAAGCACGTAAGTCAGTTGCAATGATTGTATGGTATGGGGGATGTGCATGTAACTTCAATTTTGTTTTGCAAAGTCCAGCTGTGTAAATGGTGTGGTGCCCAGTTGTATCCTTATAATAAATATTAGTAGGAGTGGGGGGTAATAGTGAACAATCACGTACCAAAGTTGTTGTCGGTAGGTAGTCGGTAGGTTGTCGGCCAACAACACGCCAACAACACGCCAACAACCTACTGACAACTACGTAAATTCCACCGACAACTGCAAGAAATCGGCCGACAATCTACCGACAAGTAATAAGCTTATGTGTATCTTCTAAGACAAGATAATGACGAATTTACTGACACTTAAAAGTCATATGTGTATCCAAACAAATGGCTCTTTTAGGAGCCACCAAATTCAATAAAGTAAATTGCCTATTTGCTTCTTGTGTTCATTAACTAACTGGTATTTAACTGTAAGTGTAAGGGCCGATCTGCACTTAAGCGACATTTTGTTGACTAAATTCTTTTATTAGTACAAAATGTTTGACAATCATCCCAAAATGTTGAGTGTGGAAAATATTTTGCAACATGACAAAACTTGCGCCATTTTTGACAAAACAACACATGCAGATCAAAATTGTGACTAGCCATGTGACTCGAGACCAGTCCACAGCAGAGTATGACGTTATATCCAAGATGGCGGTCTTAAGATGGCTGCTCGTGTGAAGTCCATGTGAAGCCAGTTTATTGCCGTGCTTATCAATTTCATCGAGGAAAAAATCAGGTGGCATATATAAAGTCCTGAAAGTGTAAAAGCATGTACATGATCGTTTGAAGCATTTTAGACAACTATGTAAATTCCACCGACAACCGCATGAAATCGGCCGACAATCTACCAACAACCTACCGACAACCTGCCGACAGGTTTTGCGCCGACAATCTGCCAACAACCAACCTGCCAACAACCTGCCAACAACCTACCGACAACCTACCGACAACCTACCGACAACCTACAAACAGCCTGCCGACAATCTACCAACAACCTAACGACCGAAAATTTGGTACGTGATTGTTCACTATTTTGCAGGTTCAATTAAATAGTATTTTCGTTTACACTTGCAAAATTTAGGGGGGGGACTTCACTGTTTGCAACCTTGATGGCTCAGACTGTCAATTCCAAACCTGCACATCCCCTGGGCATTTGACATTTTGGAATATGATGGATGCCCCAACATTGCACTTTGGAATGAGGACAGAAACTCAGTCAAATACCCCACATATAGTACTGATCAAAACTAACCTCACCCTTGTGCTAATTACTTTGCGTGCACTCAAAATGCATGCACAAACCCTGCATGTACTTTTCATGCACTCAGAATAGACCCTGTGTTTACTTTGTGTTTAAGTAGTAAACGCAAATTAGTAAGTTACACATAGTAAATGCACAGCCCACAAATACAAATGGCTACAATAATGACCCAAACCACCAGACAATTCCAAAATCTGATTCAATCTTTAATTGTTCATCCAAGAGGCAGAATTCTAAAACCAGATAAATACGACAAACTCTCACATGTAAATCATGTGTCAAAGCTACATTTGTAAGATGGGAAGCAAAAGATTTCGTGAGAGAAGCGAATGTGTGCAAAGATATTAAGTCTGTTTTGACATTTGTGTTTCGGCACGTGCTCGCATGCATTCAATTTCCCTGCGTGCAGAACTCCATAATGGGTAATGTTTGCATTAAAAATAACAGATTTTTTCTGAATGTTTCGAGCTAGAGGAAACTATTTTTAATCTCCTAAAATATTTTAGATCACTGTTCCATGTTTCAGGGAAGTTGTAACTCTATCTCGAGCAGACTGTCTTTGGCTTGTGGCATTTATTTATTTCGATAAATAATCATTTGCCTTGCGTTTACTTGCATGCATTTAGTTACATTGTAGGGTTACATGTAAGTGTGAACTTACTTTGCGTTTACTTTTTTGTTTGCATGTACAATGTGTATACTTGCGTGCATGCAAGTATAAACACAAAGTAAACCCTGTGGCTGTGTTTACTTTGCATGTGTTTACTAGTAAATGCAAAGTTTTAACCAGAGTGCACACAAAGGGGAGGTTAGTTTTGATTGGCATTGTATACCTGGAAGGAGGAGGGAGGAGATTGGCAGGTTTGTAATTGGCAGAGCCATAAATGTTATGCCATCTGCCCATCCTCCTGGGTATTTGGGGGTTATTTCACATTTTGAATCAGAGCGCGGTGCAAATGGAGCGGAGTACATCTCTTATAACCATTGATGTAACATTCATTATTTTGAATCTCTTTGACCAATTCCCAACCCCAACTTTTCTTTGCTTGCAAATGCTTCACCCCCAGATCAGAGAGTTGTCAAATACCCCACATACATTGTATGCTGGGGGAGGAGTTTGAGTAGGTTTGGAATTGATAGACATTATTGGTTCTAAATCCACACAATTCTAAAACAATAGAAGTATGAAGTCCACCTGATTTTTTAGCCATTGACAGAATTATGATTCTTTTCAATAGCAGCCAAAGGCCTGGCCCAAGTAAAAAGTTCCCAAAGTTATGAGTGTGGCTTAATTATAGCAGAGTACTTTCCAAAAACTTTTCACCGAAACTCAAGAGAACATGTTCCTTTGCCCATTGTCTGCCATTTTGAAGCCTTCAAATCTTGTGGTCAGCAGTCTACGTACATTCAAGATACGAAAATCCGATGGAGATGGACTCCAGGCAGAGACATCATGTTACATGTACACACCACGATTCATTGCAAACCTATAACCCCAAAATAAAAAAACCTAACCATTTTCAATCCCAAATCATTTTTAGAATGGCTTGTGGTGTACTATAACATGAAGTCTTACCCAACTTCCACGTGTTTAGCTTTTCAGTATTCTTGTTAGGTTTATTAACTTTAAATGTTTCAGAACGGAAACGTACATAAGACATCCCCAAGCTATTATTATAGAAAATCTGTGAGAATCTGAGATAGAGAAACTTCCGAAAATTGAAGAAAAGTTGCTCCAAACTTGACTTGGTTTTTGGAGAGAAAATATTATTGCTAAAATCATGATGCGATGGGAGCTATAAGTGAGACTTTTCCAAAACATTTTCAGATGTCAAGTGATTGTGAGGTTTTCAAAGTTGGTTCCCATACTGAAGTAAATGATTGTATAATTATATTAAGTAATGGTCCATTTAAGAACTGTAGTGGAATCCATTGTTCTGCGGCAATGAGCCTCCCCCACATACGATTTTGCTTGAATATGCCTTTGGAAGTGCTTTAGGAGGTATCTACAGTCCAAACTAGTACATCTCGAAAATAAAGTATTTTTTATGCTATTGGCTAGCTTTTCTGTGAAAACGCAGAGAAGCCACCATCCAGCCAATCGGATATAGAGAAAACAAAGGATTTTTCAATCACAAATTGGAGAACTTTCCCCACATACGATATTCTTCGAAATTGAACCATAGTTAGTTTGATAAAAAATAAATTCAAACCACAAAAAAATATAGAATGAAAATGCATTATTTCGATAGGTTTCTATTGAATTTATAAGTATCAACCAATGAAATTACGAGAAAGAATAATAGAAAATTAACACCTTTTAACATTCCTTGCCGTAGACACTACAGTTCTTATATCTGTACCATTACTTAAACAGAATGAAGGGAATGATTTTGAGCCCTAAAAAGTATGACCATTAGACCTCTAAAAATTACTGCTTTTAATCACAACCACAGTAGAAATACATGTACATGTATCTAACTTTAACTTGTCAATCACTTAGAGAAATAAAATGTCACCCTAAATGGTACAGAGTTTGTGTATCGATAGACGCTAATTATGCAACCACCTAAATGGTACGGCTGTAATGGATAATAGAAAAATAACCCTAACCCAAAATGGTATGGCCGAGCACCCCTGCCACTCCAGTATGTAATTCCTCCTCCCCCAGGTGTGGCTTATAAGTGGTAAACTGCAGTATTTAAATGTGTGAGTTTGCACTTGATGCAATTCAGCTCAAATTAAAAAAATTATATTCTTCTTCAAGTTTTGATAGATTTTGATTTAAAGGTGGAGGATTGTAACAATACCAGTACCTTTCTGCATTTCTTGCCGTTGGACTGACGATATACATGATTGTGTACAATGTATCTACACCAAGTAGATACAAGTTGCACCGTAAATTTGTTGTTGGTACATTGTAAGTGGTCAGCCGACCACTTACCAACCACTTACCGACAACGTATTTATGGTGCAACTTGTTCACTTTAGCCCACCAATATATAAAATTTAATGTTATAAGGTTCATTCCCTTCCTATGTCTGAGGTGGGGTCCCAGTGAGTCACTGGCCTCTACATGCAAGTCTCTGAGATATACTGTATACCTTTTCTGTTCAATTTTCAAATGTAATATCTTGGCATATTTCTATCTTTATTTTTGCCAATAGTTTTTACGGGGTGCTTTTCTACACTGTCTAGCTTTATGTACAGTATCGACTTCACTTTGCAATGATTCTTGATCTTGAATTTTCTTCCCGGTTTCTTAGGCAAGTTTAAATTGTTGAGACATAAATTTAAACGAAATGTTCCAGTTGTTATAACTATATTCTTAAAATGGTGCTTTTCAAAGTCTGTAATTATCATGTAAACCAAAAAATACAGATACATGTACAGTGTCATCTCCTTTTATTCTGAACTAGTTTTTAGCAGTTTCAGTTATACAAATCTTACAAAAGAGTTGGCAGACCCTACTTACAGACCCAGCCAACTACATGTACATGTATGCGTACCACGACTAGCCATTGTTGGACAAAATACAATGTATGCAAGAAAGTATCATCGGGTATACATTGCATACATCTGGAATGATTAAGAGAATGAGACCCTACAGTGTATGTCAATGTTGCAACTCTAAATGCAGTTTATAAATCCCTGGTGCAGTGTCACTTCGACTACTGTAGTCCTGTGTGGGATAACATCGAGACAACTTTATCAAATAAGGCACAGACCACAAAATAGAGCTGTCAGGGTTATAACCAAGTCATCTTATAATGTATGGTCCCACTCCCTGTGTCAGCAGCTAAATTGGGACGACCTACATGTACAAACTAGACACAAAAATCATATGGCCACCATGTATGGTTGGCGAAATGGTGCAAAAATTCAACAAACGTAATACATTCACATTCAACATTGATAAGCATTCACGTTCAACGATGTTATTGTTGTTCAAGAATATATTCGTTGGCAAAAAAAATATTCATTCACATTCAACGATATTATTCTTGTTCAAGAATATATTCATTCACGTTCAACTGTATTATTCTTGTTCAAGAATATATTCGTTCAACAAAAATATTCATTCACATTCAGCGATATTATTCTTGTTCAACGATATATTCATTCAACGAAAAAATATATTCATTCAACAATTCGTGCGCACCCAGCTCTACGCATCATTGTGTCCAGTCTCCCACGGCACCGGCTATAATTCGTGACGAGGACATCACGATTTCACTCTATTTCACACGATTTCATATTTCACAAGATGGCGTCGGATCATGTAGATGAACTGGAATTGAAGGGTACAATTCGGCGGTGTGTCCGCGAAGAGATGAGAACATTTCGGGGTGGAAGTACGCAAAGCCTTTTAAGCCGTACACGGAGCTTGATACAAAGAGCATCGTCGTCAGCGGCACGAGAGATCGAATCGAATATGAATGGGGCCTGCGGAACACCGAATTATGGCGGGAAACGGAGAATAAGTGTGCCCGGCCATCCATTTCGGCCCCTGTCATTGTCAGGCAAGCGGGAAAAAAAAGGCAACCCCTGATACCGAAAAGTGTGTATCTGATCGAGTGTGTAGTACAAGATAGCGACGACGAGGAGATGGCGGAGATGGCAGAGATGGCAGATTAATTTGCATTTCGCGAACAGTATGTAGTCTTGTAAAATGCATTAATAATTCATAAGGGTATAGCCAATCCCATGTGCTGAATGACACCACATGATCGCTTCTGTATACCCCCGTGCAAACCTGATTAATAAAACATCAGGTTCTGTATCGATATACAGACCCCATGGTCCGTTATAGCTCTATTAGTATTCTGTATCAGGTACAGAATACTAGCTAAGCTAGTGAGGGAAGTCTCATGACCGATCACTGACTTCCCCTATCCCGGTAGGGGTGAAATGACAAAGTACATCTGCTCTCTTATCATGTACACACCATCTATTCCACTTGGGACCTGTTTTTCTGCACGCTACACTCTGCTCTCTTATTGCATACACATTGTCTCTTCGATGTGGGATATGTTTTTGTGAGAAACTAATTCATCCCACATCGATAGCAAGGTGGGAGAAATCAAAGGTTAAAATTTGATGTCGTGCATATCAATGGCTCTTAGTTATCTATTAATTTTACAAGTAAGATAAAATATTCGCGTCCGATCTGTAGCGGCTCGCCATTGTAAATGCCCATACAGATCTCCCGCTCATATTTTATCTACTACATAAAAGGAGAGTTTGATCTGACATCTTGACACGATGAAATACGAAATGAACTTATGGAGGTGTTTCAGACAAAAATTCCAAGTATAACGAAATCAGATTTTGATTTTCTAAAAAGGGAAAAAAATATTGTCGCCTTTCCAGTAATCAAGCTTGGTCATAAATGGGACTTTGCCCATGTGAAAAACCTTTGTGGCCAGGGCCGCTTGTATGTGAAACTGAAAGTTCCCAAGGCTGAATTACTAGAGAGAGGAAACGATGATGGCAAACTATACGAACCAGCTTTCCAAGTTACTAGATCAAGTGGCTCTTCTGCTGTTGAAACAGCTGGGCCCCAGCCCTGAGACTACAGGTCGATCAAAACAACGTGAACCTTCCAATGCAGGACCATCAGGTTATATATGCAGACCAAGGCTAAAACACTATGTAAAAGAAAGCCGTTCTGAAGCTCCTAACTCTCCCCCAGGTGTCAGATCAAACTCTCCTTTTAAGACTACATACTGTTCGCGAAATGCAAATGAATCTGCCATCTCCGCCATCTCCTCATCCGCGTCGCTATCTTGTACTACACAGTCGATTAGATACACACTTTTCGGTATCAGGGGTTGCAGAGTTTTTTTTCGTTGGATCCGAGCCAGGATCCGAGCCAGGATCCGAGCCAGGATCCGAGCCGGCAGGATCCGAGCCAGGATCACAAGCGTTTCATTCTTGACTTTCCTTTACAGGCGCGTTTGTACGAAACTGACATCACACTCGTAACACAATCGGCTTAAAACAAATCCTCGTGATGTCGCGATCTTCGTCGTCAGGACACAAGTTGTTTCAGGATACATGGTACCCTAGTTCCAGAGGGGTTCAGGTACGGAAGAAAATCTCAGGGACGGATATAATGTAATACTATAATATAATGTGCCGCGATCGAAGGAGTTTTGATTCCTCGGAGTTTTGTTTTGCGAGATGACCGTCCTAGCTGACTTCTTAGAACCTGGCATCTCTGGTATCCAGGGTATGTAGAGTACAGAATCACTGAAGAACACTGAATTACTGAGAACAGTAAGATGCAGAATCGCTGAAATCGTAGGATTTCACTGATCAATACACGTCATAATGTTTCAAGTCTGGCCTGTTTCTGGCCACTAGTAATGATCCCTTATTTCCATTCAAGTTTGTTAACGTTTTTTGTTCTCAGTGACGTGTAAAGATCTGTTTATGGATAGTATTAAAGTTACTATTTATTCTTCTTTTGTTGATGTGGTTTTTGTAAAACAGATACAATGATTCCCCCAAGAAATGGATGGCCGGGCACACTTAGTCTCCGTTTCCCGCCATAATTCGGTGTTCCGCAGGCCCCATTCATATTCGATTCGATCTCTCGTGCCGCTGACGATGATGCTCCTTGTATCAAGGTCTGTGTACGGCTTAAAAGGCTTTGCGTACTTCCACCCCGAAATATTCTCATCCCTTCGCGGACACACCGCCGAATTGTACCCTCCAATTCTAGTTCATCTACATGCAGGGGCGGATCCAGGGATGGTGACGGGGGTGACATGTCACACCCCCCCCCTGTATAAGAATTCGTAAAAATAAAATACATTCGTTCAAATTTTGTAAGAAATTTCGCACCAGAAACTGTACCGGTCAAAATAGTCACCCCCCTTTTTCAAATCCTGGATCCGCCACTGACATGATCCGAAGCCATCTTGTGAAATTTGAAATCGTGTGAAATCGTGATATCCTCGTCACGAATTATAGTGCCGTGGGAGACTGGGCACAATGATGCGTAGAGCTGGGTGCGCACGAATTGTTGAATGAATATATTTTTCGTTGAATGAATATATCGTTGAACAAGAATAATATCGTTGAATGTGAATTAATATTTTGTTGAACGAATATATTCTTGAACACGAAAAGTATCGTTGAACGTGAATGAATATATCGTTGAACACGAAAAGTATCGTTGAACGTGAATGAATATATCGTTGAACAAGAATAATATCGTTGAATGTGAATGAATATTTTGTTGAATGAATATATTCTTGAACACGAAAAGTATCGTTGAACGTGAATGAATATATCGTTGAACACGAAAAGTATCGTTGAACGTGAATGAATATATCGTTGAACAAGAATAATATCGTTGAATGTGAATGAATATTTTTGTTGCGAACGAATATATTCTTGAACAAGAATAACATTGTTGAACGTGAATGCATATCAATGTTGAATGTGAATGCATTACGTTTGTTGAATTTTTGCACCATTTCGCCAACCATAACCATGATGGGCTGTGTCCCAATTACCTCACCGAAATGTTTACTAAACGTTTTGAAATCACTAATAAATTTATTACAGTCTATAAAAATTATACAGTAAGCCATTTTAGTAACTACATGTATTAAATTTTTCATGACTCATCCTAACCGTGAATATCTAAAAAAGAGATTTAGCTACAATGTACATGATTGTACAGTAGAGCACAATGATTATGGATGGTTCAATTACCCACAAACGTAAAGGATTCTCCTTCCTTATACTCCTTTAAGGCAATTCTATTAATTAAATTGTAGCACATGTATGTCTCTTTAAAGGTGCTGTGTCACGGTACTGCGCATGTGTGAAAATCTGATGATTTTAGAATTATGTTCTAGCCCGGAACGAAATTCTCAGAGGGGTGAAATACCGATTTTTAAATCGACTTCCATCAGTGTTCTTTTTTAACTCATCCTTGCCTCCTTTGGTCATTATTTTATGGAAATGTGAGAAGTGCTTAAATAAGTTTTAATTATTTGTTTATTCAAAATTAGTCGTTGCAGACTGCAACGCAACTAAAACAAAAAAGCAAAGCGATGCTTACCGGCGGGAGACCGCCACTGAGTACTCTGAATACAGCAGCCGAAAAACACAAGAAATTGGAAGCTTTTTGGCATTCCAACCAGAAGCGAAGAGGGTTTAACCGTCCTTCCGCTGTCTTCATATAATTTGTAGGGGTATATAGGGGGGTTGATGAAAAAGACTGCCGGTTGTTTGATCATGCAGATACCTTGCTCTCAATAGTAGATCCAAATGGACATTCTTCAAAGCCTTCACCATTAGCTCTGCAGCGTACAACTTGTCTTGTCTTCCTCCTTGGCTTTTGGATGTCCAGTAGAGTTCAGGAAACACATGGAAACTTTTCAAGTCATAATTATTATAAATGATATGGCAGTTTTCAACAGCGACACGAAGAAATATATATCTACGGCTTAGAAACGATCGAGGCTGAAATGATATGAACCGACCGGAGTGCAAAGACTGTACGAAAAGTTAGATAAAACCTTTATTTGCTAGCAAAACAACCTCATGAACTCAAATACGATAGCCTTGTGAGCAATCGACGTACATATGAAGCTATAGAAGTTTATATTATCGACTACGTGAGAGTCTGAAAACATCGAACTGCTATGAAACCGCTTGTCAGTATTCACACTTTCGTGACAAGCAAACTTTTCTACTTTTGACACATGGTCGCTAAACTGTACGAAATCTCCAAGAATAAATCCCTAATGTCCAAACTAAAGGGAAAAACTGAGAGGAAATCCTTGTGACCAATCTACATACATATGAAGCTCCAGAACTAATTATTGAATACATGAGAACCCATAGAGAAAACCGATAATAATGAACACAGTATTAGTTTCACAGACATTAGATTTTGTGACTCTGAACTGAACTCGCGCTACAGCATAGCTTGAAATACTGTACGAAAACTCCCATTTAAAAATTTCCTGATGCCGAAAGGACCGTAGCATCTTAAACAAGATATCCTTCTGACCAATCGACATACATGTATATTAAGCTGTGAAAGTATGTTTCCATTCCATAACAGCCGATAGTGCAAACTAGTAAACTGCCACTACTATAGTACATGTACATGTAAATTAACCTTGCATACTTCCGCGAGTACTGAACTTTCTAGCGTCAAATGCATGTGTTACGTTTCCAAACTTTAGGACAAGAAATCTTCCATAGAATATTCTATTTTTTTACAGCAGAGAACTGTATTATTAAGCATGTAGAAATAAAACAATGGTGCCATTTTAAGAATTATATCATGTCAAAAGTGCATAACGAAGAAATATACATTGTATATCTACGGACGCGAGCATCTCGTTTCACTTTGGTCAAATTCGGACTGTTTACGACTGGAAACAGCAAAAAATACAAGCAAGTAATGAAATATAGATACCATTCTTTACTCAATGCTGTTTACCTTGGATGTAGTAAGAATAAAATCCTTGTAAATCTCGCCATATACTGTGTAAAACTACAATCTGTGAATCACGGCAGTGTGGCATTTCCTGCAATTTATTTTGATTGATTCTCATTGGATGTTACACAATACAGCTGTCAATTCAATGTCTGGAGACTGTGACATGCGCAGTACCGTGACACAGCGCCTTGAATATGATCTTTTAAGTCATCATATTGTATCAAACGTTAATATTTAACTTAGATTTTAACTTACATGTAGGTCTAATATATGTACAATGTATATCATGTATTTACAATGTAGCAGTTTTTAGGCTATTCACAGCTACTTGTAGAGCAACCCAGCTGAATGTACTACTGTGGTAAATAAAGGTTATTATTATTATTACTACATGTACAATGTAGCTCATATACACATGTACAGTATATTGCCATCAGCACTGATGTAACACAACCTTTTGATGAGATAAACTTTCCACAGTACTTAATAGTAGCTGACATCTTAATTGCTGTCATCACTCGTAAGAGCCAGGCTTTGCCAATGGACATTTATTATTATTATGCAATATGGAATGGATAGAGAAAAAACTGGACGTACATGTATATACATGTATTTATGTGGGATAGATCGGCAGAGAGAAGCATACAAAAGCAAGGAAAGTGGTTGAAGAGATGTAGAAATTAATTTGTAAGGTTATGAGGGAGCGTGTTAGTGTTTAGAAGGATAAAAAGGAAAGGGGCTGAAAATACTAGAAATAACAGCTGAATGGACTAATTTCCCACCAACATTGAAGTGCATAGTTTTTACATGTACATTGTGTATGAACCCAATTTTTTTATCATGAAAATCGATTCTCCGTCAAGTAAATAGTTGAATTGTTAAATATTTCTTAATTTGAGTGCTATTCCTGAGGTTTCTATTTCTGATATGCTAATTATGTGATGGAGGACTCGTTTATTATACAAAAATGTGCTGGCAGAAATATACATGTTTTTCTACATGTATACACACCCACGTAATATTTGGGCCTAGCTTATATCATTCAGTGATTTTACCAAATACATGTATGTCGTATAAATCAGAAATAGTTTCATTCACAAGGAGAAAGAACTGACCTTTTGTTGGCCTCACATGTCGTCACATAATTACATATTGGAAATAGAAACCTCCAAATAGCAGCACTCAAATTAAGAAATATTTTACAATTCAACTATTTACTTGATGGAGAATCGATTTTAATGATACAAAATGTTGGCTCATACATGTATGCACTTTAACTATGCAGGTGCAACTATTCTATTCTGTAGACGCTGACTCATTTCTATGACACTGCAAACTCAACTTCCCTCTACTTCTGGGGGAAATCATCTCCCCATTTTTTAAGGCCTTTAATATACATGTATGCCTCTCATTCAAAAGCTGCAGATACTTAATATAATTATGTTAACTCTTACCTTTCCTTTGCCGCTCTCTCCACCCATTTCCTTCATTGCATCACCAGCATCACTTTCATGAGTGAAGCACACATAACCAAAATGCCTGCTTTTCATTGTTTCATGGTCGTATATAACCATAACTGTGAGGAAAAAACTTTATTAGAGAACCAGAGTGGAGGTAAATAGGTAGTACCACATATTATGTATGTAAAGGGAGCTTACAGTATACATTCATGCTTCTGATTTTAAAGTAGGTTAGCAAACAGAGTAATTACATGGATGAACAAATATATATTGGTTAACAGCATGAAAGGGATAAACAGTGATTGTTGCAAAAACGTTTTCCAACAAAATCTCCACTGTTTTAGAAAATTTTAAACCATAATTTAGACTGCGAACAGTCCCTTTATTTTATTTTGTCTCTAGTCACGAAAAACTCTGTTTTGGCTGAGCGCGAATTGGCGCGAACAAAATCCCCAGACGGTAGGAGGGAGGGGGGACAAAAGAATAATAAAGGACTGCAGCCTTTTCCCACTGGCTCGCGTTCAGCAATTTCAGTCGCTCCAGCAACTGAAAATTTTGATTGGTCAATTAAACAATAGAGATGTGAGACAGATATTCCATTTCATTCGATCGAGAGAGATTTGGATTTTTATCAAATGTTTGAAGCTTTCTCATCAGCTTGGTGGCTTAATTTTAAAGGATGAACAAAAACAAGCCATTGAGAGCAATAATAATTTATGAAACAAAGATGTGTTGGCCGTGCTTCCAACAGGTTTTGGCAAAAGCTTAATTTACCAAAGTCTTTTTGTTTGCCAATTAAACAGAACAACAACCCGAGCAAGTTGAGCAAAGCAATTCTGTCCTGGTAATCGTGCCTCGATCTGAGAAGCATAATATTGAAGAATGGATAAAGTCCAATGGCTTTTGCCTAAAAGCAAAAGCTTTCGAAAAGACGAAAGAAATTTTGAGGGATATTGGTGACATAACCTGAGTATCAGGCTCTCAAGAAGAGACGACGGGGTAGAGAAAAGGAAAGAGAGCCTGACACAGACCAATTGAGAAAGGCCTTCTGCCTCCCAAGCATACGTCATCGAGCCATCACTTAATTTTTAACCAATGAAATTGCAGAACACACACTAGTGGGAAAAGGCTGCAGTCCCTTTATTTTTCTTTTGTCCCCCCTCCCGCCACCCTCCTACCCTCCGGGGATTTCGCTCCCGCCCAATCTGCGCTCGGCCAAAACATTGTTTTTCGAGTTTTTCGTGACTAGAGACCAAGTAAAATAAAGGGAGTGTTCGCAGTCTAACCATAATTGTAGCCAGTGCACAAGGAACAGACTATTTGCCCATGCTTGCCCCCCCTCCCCCCCCCGTAATTTTAATTTCATTGTAGTCAGTGCCTACTTGACATGGGGGATGAAGGCCCCTGAGTAGAACCGACTATCCACCAGTGTGGAGTGGTTAGGGCATGTTCTATGGTCGGATTAGGGTTACTGTTTGGGTTGCCACAAATTTGAGTGGTTCGGGTATGTTTTTTTGGTCAGTTTATTTCTGGTCAGCCTTTTTCTTACTAGTCATGTGTCTGACTGACGAGCTGACAAGCCACTAAGATTCTTACCAGCAACCAAGGAGCAGACAGCCACCAGGCAACTAGCCATCAAGCAGCTATAGCCACTGTGTAGCAGCAAGCCAAACTACCCACTGTGTTCATGTACATGCAGTTTAGATTCTGTAACACAAGCAACTGAGGGACAGTGAGCCACTGTATAGCTTATTAGAGCAGCATGCTGCCGAGCCAGGGGTGTACAATGTAGCTTAGATTCCTTAAGCCGAGCAACTGATGAGCAGTATTTTAGCCCCACATATAGGCCCCTTACCCTGTAAAATACCCCAAAGCCACCACTCTGAAGCTTATATTCTTTTAGCAAGAAAATAATGCTTAAAAATAAGCACTGTATTCTGCACTCATTGAAGTGTACGACTCTAATCGAAAGATCACTCGAAAATCAAACATTTTAGAACGACAAAAAACCTTGCTTTAACAACCATCAATTGAAATAAGATTTAGTAGGTTTCTTTCGATGAGAAGGTGGGAGCTGGTTGTAAACTACTGAATATTCAGAATCAGGTTGTGAACTGGCCCTTTCCCACATAAAAACCTATAAACACACTTACCATATTCGACATCCCAGCGAGAGAATGCTTTCTCTAACGCTTTGTCGTCTGCTTCACTTGGCAAACCGCCGACAAACAGCTTGTTCTTTCCTCCAGTCATACCGAATGGGTCTTGTGAGTTGTGGGTAAACTGGAACCCTGGAAAGAGTGTTTGGAACCTTGAAAGTATTCAAACGCTACCGTGCACGTGCACCGCGGCAAAACGTCACGCGGATGCGTATTTGCTATTTCTTGTCCTCTGTTGTGGACGCCTTAAATAGAATATTAGTAGATATAAATACTTGGTGTAGAAACAATAAGTTAACAATTCATACGGGAAAATCTGAGGCTATGCTAATTAGTCATAGGGCCTTTTGTGGACCACTGAAACCAATCCTTCTCGGAGAAAAGACACTGAACTATGTTAATGAAAGCAGATGTTTGGGTATCACGATTGACTCGCATCTAACATGGCACACCCAAATTAATTCCATCTGTAAAATCTTTGGCAGAAAGGTCAATCAACTAAAGAGGTTAAAATATCTGTCGAGGAGTACACTACAAGTAATTTACTTTACAAGTATTGTTCCTACAGTTACATATTGTAATTTAGTATGGGGTACATGCTCACCAAATCTGATTAATGAAATCGAACACATCCATCTAAGAGCAGCCAAGGTAATACATAACCTTCCTGGTGACCTAACTGATAATGAAATACTAACAGCTACTAACTGGCAACCAATAACACACATTTATAAAAGAAAGTTGATGATACTGATGCATAATATCCATAGGAACCAGACCCCTGAAATAATATCTAATTTATTTAAGAAAAACACTTCACGTCAATACAACCTGCGAAGGACTGAATCGTTTACTATTCCAAACTACAATCTACAAATTGGAAGGACCTCACTGAGATTTAGAGGCCCAGTAGCCTGGAACATGCTACCAAATGAGATGAAGCAGATAGAGAAAATAAGGCAATTTAAATTAGTACTTAAGAAAAATAAGAAAGTGTTAGATGACTTGACATTTCACAAAGAAACATGCCTTGTAACCAATAAGGACTCGGACCATTATTACTATAATTAGCCAATACATGTAAAATATCACATAATGATATCCACATTTTTATTATATTTTTACTAAGTCACATATTTTACTAAGTTTTTATATTCCTATTATTACTATTACTATTATTATTACCTTGTAACAAATAAGGACTCAGACTATTATTACTATAACTAGCTAATACATGTAAATTATCACATAATGATATCCATTTTACTTAAGAATCGAACTTAGCATTATCTTATAGTTTATATTATATTAATATAGTTTGCATGTATTTTGTATTTTACATGTTTTTAGATTATTATTATTATCACTCTGTATTTAGCATAGCAGGTCCACATCAGCTACCAGCTGCCATTAACCTAACCTGCTTAAACAAATAAAGTATGTATGTATGTATGTATGTATGCGCGGCGACACCGCGGAAATACGTTTTTGCCGAATCGATCACTTATTTTGCTAGTCAGCGGTCATTCGCAATAAATTAGAAACGCCGGCAAATTCAAAATAAAACTTTCGCATTTTGTACATGCCTAGGAAAACCCCAAGAAACATAATACTTAGCCTCCATACTTCATTACGACTTAGTTCAATGACAGTTACGTAAAATAAATTGTGCACAAGAAAAATGGAGCTTGCACACGATATAAACCCGACGAAGCAAAAGGCACATTCGTCGTGAAAGAGTGCGTGTTTATACGGTCACGATTTTTTTCATTTCGTAACATGCTGTGTGCTCGCTCATCTCTGAATTTCTGACGAGACCTGAAACCACCATGGGGGGCCGATCAAAGCCAGGTCCCGGCTAATCTACAGATCGAATTGGAATTTAGCGTGTTGGTTTTTGCGGAGGAAGGAAAACCGGAGAACCCGGAGAAAAACCCTCGGAGCAAGGGCGAGGTACCAACAAACTCAACTCACATATGGCGCCCCGTCCGGGAATCGAACCTGGGCCACAGAGGTGAGAAGCGACGCGCTTAACCACTGCGCCACACGGCATTATTCTCCTACTTGCCACGGAAGTTTAAGCACTACAGATACCTGTAGATATGGAAGATTAGCTTCAACACTATTCCTCTGTCAGTGCCATTTTGACAGACTTCGTCGGGGAAATGAAAAACGATGCTCGTCTCAATTCAATTTATTAACAAATACTACAAGGAGGAACATACAGAAGAAAGGCCAGAGGCTTAAATGGCCCCAAGTCCCCTTCGACTTGGGGCCATTCCCGTTGTCTTCATCCCGGGGGAGGGACTCCCATATATAAGGGGCGGGGATCCTCGTCGGAAATTTTCGTTTCGACCAGAGGTACTAAAATGGGCGTGGCTCAAGCCAAATTTGACCCCTAAAAGGAACCAATAAAAAAACACCAAGATTGGACAAAGCCAGAGCACATTCCCCTCAGCTACAACCCTGGAACTCGCTGGTGCAACATATTCCAGAAAGAAGCACCCAAGAGGCTTCACCAGTAAATGAAGATGGTGCAAAAAGATGGAAGGTAAACATCCGAAAAACTGCAATTTGGCCAACTAATAGAAGCTTATTAAAACTGTCCCTGAACTGTGCGTCAAAGTACGAATACAATAATATTGTACAGGTTTGTGATGAAAGCAATACATCAGAGGAAACCCTATAAACCCTGAGTGCCACAGGTAATTTTATTAACAATGAACTCCTTTTATTTACCATAACAAGAGCTTCATAACTTGTGATACAATAGTACTGAAATGCAGGGGCATAGCTAGGCATTTTCAAAGTGTACGTATGAGTGCAGTAGTGACCAGTTTTAACTGAGGGCCCCTCGTACAAAAATTACAATGCTAAACACTCAGGTAATTTTCTTCTCAAAATGTACGCCCATGTGTATATGCACGCTACGCCCCTGAACTGGTTTTATTTAAACAAAATACTGTATGTCAAAGTACACACACACACCTACGGTAGAGTGCAACCAATTAATCTGATAGGCATAAGCATAAAAAGTTAAATGTATTGTACTTCAAGTAATAAAGCTTTTGCTTTACAATTAATTTTGACAATTCTATACTAGATATTAAATAATTTTAGCTAAGGGGGGGCTGGAGTTTAGAGTAGGGGGTACAATTTTCAAAATCAGTTGAAAGTGGGGAGTACATTTTTTTGTGATGGTGCAAAATGGATGGGCTACAGTTTTGTACAGAACGTATTCGGGAGGGGGGGAAGCATGTTTTTGAGAATTCATGGTTTTTTTTGGGGGGGGGGATTTTGTTGTTGTGCTTATTTAGAAAATAAACTCCAGAACCCCCTTAACTATAATTATTGAGAAGTCCCTAAGTAACTGGGTTGAACATATTAATTGTCAGACTACACTCCTTCACATGGATGAAAACAATCCAATTTTGGCTAACTAAATAATTTCAGGTAGAAAATCCAGCTTATTGGAAAATTATAGGACAGTTTGGGCCAATGAGGCACCCACTTGGGAAATATTGAACAACAACAGAAACAATGAATACCGTTATGCCATCAGAGACAAATAAGTATACAGTATTATTGGTGCATGGGGACAACTTATTTTTATTAGTTTGTATCCCAAAACCTACACACAAAAAAAGTTTACACTGCAATCCACAATAAATGCCTAAAATTCAACTCGAGCAAATTGAAGGGCTGTGTGCAACAAGGGCGTAAGTGACTCCTGATCATGTTCTGTATTCTCCCTTAGAAAACAACAAATTTGTAGGAGAATTTAGAATGCAATCAGGAGTCACTTATGCCCTTGTTGCACACAGCTCTTCAATTATGCCTTAGGAAGCTCATCCAATGTTTTCAAGGATCTCTTTGGAAAAATGACTAATAATACTAAATAACTTCACATTTTCACAGAGCTCTCTTTGAAGCAGGGCCTGGATTCTTTAAGTCAAGCTATGGAAAAGTGTCCTACGAGACAAAATCTAGTAAACCACCAAAATATGAAAGACTTTAGCCTGCAGATCAGGGGCTTTGAGAAGAGACCCCAGAAAGCGAGTTCGTTGTGATGTGAGCGGAGCGAGTCGTTCTCTTCTCTCGTGCTTGTCTCCTTTTTCCATTTTTGCGTGGCCAAATTATTTTATCACTTCCTTTGCATTGAAATAACACTGAGGGCCTGTTTTGCAGGCTAGAAAGACTTTCACCGGCATCCACCATTCACTAACACTCTACCATGAGCAACAGCGTATTAAAACAAAAAAAGTATAGAGAAAGTCAGTGTTTTACAGGTGGTTACAAGAATAGATTCAAATGCCATACATGAATGAAAATTTGGGCAAAACAGTTAGCTACTTTTAACCCGACAGCTAGCGGGAACCGACAACCCAGCAAAGAACATAAATAATTCAAATTAATTTATTGTTAGTTTAAGACTTCAGAAAGGAATCAGAAACATGTTGTGGAGTATTAAATTAATAATTATGATAATCATTGTAGGTTTGAGCAAGTCGCTGTAAACCTTGGCAAATCTCACATACTACCACGAGCCATGAACAGAGCTGGGAGACCATATGGCAAAGCACCTTTGGCAAGTTTTAAGAAGGAATTTGTAACTAAGTCTCTTCCCCTTGGGTACACAAGATTGGCCTTCTTATGAACCAAACCCACTGCTTGTTTGTGACTTGGCCAACAAGAAATACACCGACTAACATGTGGGCACACATTTTATCCGCCATGTATGTGTGATGGCCAGGGCAACAGCCTTGGTTGCATGCATTATCTGCCTTCCAAACCTAGCTCCTTTATGAAATCCAGAAGCTATTCTTGTCATGAAATCTTGGCCTCTTACCTGGTCTGATACACAATGAGGATGGTGGTGACAGTTCTAAGCTACAAAAGCATACAACAGAGAAATATTTAGTACTTTCAGTCATCCAAGTTAATTGATTATGTCCAAAATAAGATAAATTTAATTAAGGCAGCTGTTCAGTCAACAAGAAGATCCCAATAAGAGTAACTCAATGGGTGTCTTCAATTGGGACGATTGGTTCTTCTCTATCAAAGTTCAATTTTAACATTACTAGACAGTTTATACAAAATATGTGAGTGCACAAAAATGTTTTGTCCCAGTTTCATGGAAACAGAGACTTGTTCTTACAATTTTACAAGGGTTTATAAGGTGAGGTGAGTAAAAACTGAACTTGTACATGCATACTGAACTTGAAAATATTGATAGAAACACTGTGTGCCACTAATGTAGTTGTAAAATGGGTCACAGTAAAGGTAGAGCACAAACACCATGACAAGCTGTAAGGGGAATAGAACATTGTATCTCATAGTCGGGGGAATATGGACACAAATTATTATAGATTTAGGGTGTAAGTGTCTATTAGTCCAATATCTATTTCACGAGTTTTAATAGTGAAACCCATTTCTTCTGACATAAACGTTAATACGAACACACTTCACTAATATATGACTACAACTAGTTCTTTAACAAAATAGCATTGATAACGGCTGACATGACCAGGCTATTGACGGCCCAAATCATAGGAAAATATCCTGGGGGGCGTTCTTCCTATGTTCGGCTGGTAGGGGTTTTTGTCGTATTTTTTAGGGTTTGAAATCTGTGATTTAGTATTTTTTAGAGGTTGTCCAAGCAAAATCCATTTTTCAGGGTGATTTTTAGACCATGAGGTACATTTCAGGGTGGGAAATTTTTCACGGTTTGGTATTTTTTTAGGGTATTTTTCGAGGTTTTCCGACGGTCACCCCTACCCTTTTTACCTTGAAGAAACCCCCCCGGGAAAATAACCCACCAAGAAATCACCGTTCAGTGCGAAAAGTGAATACGCACTTCTGATCGATCTCGTTATTACATGTACATGTTATAAATGCATGATCGTAGTAAATTTCTACAGTAATTATACATTTTGGAAAAGGTCACTGGCGTCAACGAAAACTAAAGTTCGTAAGATAGTGGGCCGCCTTTAGTTTTACGTGCGTGAACTAAATTTAAATTTACAGCGCAAAACTGAAACAGTCGTGAAGCTGCTAGACGTAATCATATGCAACTGAGTCAAGCTGACTTAATGTGGGTACTGATAGTACATACACAATTAGTATTACTTCGAAAATTATGAAAGAAGTATACTACACGGACTATACACATGTAAATAATATTTATAAATCCATTTTCTTAAAGGGGCCGTCTCACCCACAGTGCTTAGCGCGCTCACATAGCATTGCGGCCATTTTCGATGCCATCGAAATCCAGACTTTTATGGCAGTGATTTTAATCTTCTCTACATCTCTGCCATCCTTCCAGCTATCGTCAAAAAAATCATACTAGGTTGAACCTTTTTTATTGCTCTTCCTATTGAGCCTCTTATTTAAGTGTTTTAAATTATTTGGTCATGCAAATTTTAGTTTTATTTCAGGTGGCCGTAGTTCTCTGATGGTGCCAGTCTCGTTCGTCCTCAACGAAAGGAAACAATTGTCCGTTTGTGTCCACGATTTCCACCTACAACATGGAGAAGCTATTCTGACCATTAATATTTATATGTAAAGATATATTAGCGCTTAGTTCGAGTATCTACTATCTTTGAGCCGACACCGTGGCTGGCTTACGTGACCACAATTTGTAACATTAAACTCCACTTGAAGAACAGTTTCCTAAAATTATTTTCAGGGCTTTGGCGTTTAACTTGTGGAAACAGGTCTCTCACTGGTTTCAAAGGGCGAAATTCGGGCTTTTAGACAGTGATTTTGCCGAGATTTTCGGATTTATTTTTATTTATTTATTTACAACATTTGGGCGTAACGCCACAGGAAACAAACAATAGGACTCAAGGTCCCCTACGAGGCTTGTCTCCGCCATGTCAGTGGACCTACGATTTTACGTCCTTATCCGAGAAGACGTGAAGGTCTAACCATTTGCAGTTGGTTCACAAAGGCAGCACCTTCTACTCAGTTATTTTAAGACCCTGAGTGTTGGTCCGGCCGGGGTTTGAACCCGCGACCTCCCGCTCGACAGACCGAAGCTTAACCACTGAGCTAACCGGGAGGCGGTGTCTAACCGGGAGGCGGTGTTGATCATTTGAAGTTTATACTCGCACGAAATTTGACAAACAAAGCCGTCGAGCTGCATGATAATTATTTCCTATTCAAGCGAGCTGTTATTCGTTCACTGTTCTCTCTTGAACTGATTCTCTGGCACCAGCAATGAGATTTACTGCTAGCAGATGATCTCTCTCCTCTCTCTCTCTACAGGGAAAAATAAAACCGAGGGGAGAAACCTTTCTTTTCATAATTATTATGACAGGGTTTGGAAGCGACGGGTGAGCGGTAAATATTATAGTGAACAAAATATTATAGGCGACGAAAATCCGCTTGGTCGACCCGAAAAGAATTGAGCAATTTCCTAAAATCACTTTGAGAGCTTCGGCATTTAACTTGTGGAAACAGGTCTCTCTCTGGTTTCGAAGGGCTTTCACGCCGTGATTTCGCCGAGATGATCGATCAAAGTTTATGACTCGCACAAAATTTGACAACAGAGCCGCCGTGATAATAATTTCCCATTGAAACGATCGAGCTGTAATTCGTTCACTGTTCTCTCTTGAACTGGTTCTCTGCTACTGCCAGCAACGAGATTGCCTGCTAGGAGATCTCTTTCTCTCTCTCTGTCTGCAAATAAAAATAAAACCGGAGAGAAACCTCTCGATTTCATAAATATTAGTATTACCCGGAGAGTGTTCTCTGTTTATAGCAGCGACGGGTGAGCGGTAAATGTTATAGTACAGCCAAGTACTGCTGTATAACACTTTGTTGGCTTCACATTCGACTTGTAAGGTACTGTTAGTTTCATCAAGGTCATCCATGTTCAAATCAAAATTATCACTGATGTCACCAACATAAAGAATATGCTTTATAGTTCGTGAGCTTCCCGCCGTGAATAAAGGTCAAAGTCCCGGATATAAACAATAACAAAAGCACGCTAAGCACTGTGGGTGAGACGGCCCCTTTAACTCACCTCGCACGTACATGTGATGTGACAGCGGCGAACATCAACTCATTTCCACAGCAAATCTTTATACCACGACCACGAATACCTGACTTATTTCGGCTGACTTGTTACTTCATAAGATGCAAGACTTCTGGTGCAATATTTCGAGCTCCATTTTGCATATTGAAGTTCCAAGTTCTCAAATCAAAATTTTACGCAGATGAACGCATGCTGTGTTCTAATAAACCGGTTCTAATGGCGCCGACTGCTGATCAACGGAAGTGACGTCACAAAACGTATTTCCGCGGTGTCTCGCGCGGCCGCCCCCAGTTTCCCGCGAAAACTGAAATGAAACAACGTACAACAGGCACATGCCGTAATTTTAACGTTTCTGGGCCATCCCTTCATGTAGGACGACACCAGTTGCTACGAAATGTATTCTTGGCAGCTACTTCATTTCCATTGCAATAAAAAGAGCTAATTACACGAAAAGTTGTGTAATACGGCTGGGTATTTTTACGAGTCAGTTTTATTTTTTCGAGCCTGAAAGGCGAGAAAAAATAATATTGACGAGTAAAAATGCTCAGCCGTATTACACAACTCTTCATGTAATAAATTGTTTATTATACGACAGCTAACACGAACAAAAAATGTCTGTTTTCGCTTACCTTACTGCTCTGTTTGAAGAAAATCTTGAGAAGAAATCTCGAGAAGAAATCTCTCAGCTTCAATTGAAGTCCAATGTCGGGGGCGGACGCGCACTAAAAGTTGTTTTCGCGCGCTAAAAGCTGATTGGCTGTTACTCAAACGGCCCCATTTCGATTGGCTCGTGTGCCTACAAAACCTTTTAAGTGTACGTGTTGAATAAACCTGTGCAAACCTGTTCGCGACCCGTGTAATACCGTCTCATATTTGCACTCGTTTTAGCCCGTATTTGCACTCGAAAACGCCAAGTCGTATAATAAGGCTGTTTATTACATGGCAGCTCCGTGAGCCGGGCAAGATGACTCTGAATGCTGCAATCTGATTGGTTGCTCAGCGGGCAAGATTTTTCCATCTTGCCCGCTCAGGATTTTACAAAACCGCTCACAATTCTTCGTAAACAAATAGCGACAGAACCCATACATTTTGAAAGAAACTAAACAATTCGTGACATGAAAGCAAATACTAATTTAAAAATCGTTCTGCCTTTTCGTTTACAGCTAAAATTCACCTTTTTAGAGGGATTAATGCAGTTTTTTCTGGCTCTTGCAAGTTCGATGAAAACAACTGCAGCAAAAGCGACTGAATTGAACGAAGCTGGACTTACGGAGATAAAAAACTATAGCGAAGCTGAAATGGCCGTGACTTCAAAAACACAAAGAAAAGTTCGGCTACCTCACAACGCTACTACAATCGTGGTACAAAGAAATAAAATTATTACGGAAACGAGTAAGCTTAGTACACAGTTTCATCAAAGAAAGCAGGTTTTATATTGTATGAGCTAAGAAATTCAGCATTTACATTTGGTAAATGGCTTACAAATTAAGAGTATTTACTAGATTAATACTTACAAGTTTGTTTGTATCTTCTACAGCTCTATTTGTCAAATTTTGCAGTGTGCTTATCTGAGTTATCGCCGCCACTCGAGTGATTTCAACGCCGGTTTTCAACTTTCAAATCTTCCACAAATATGCACATTTTTGTCTCTAGTTAATGCATTCGGCCTTCCTGATGAAGTTGTCATTGAAACTCAGTACATCTGAAGTAAAGTACAGGTCAGTTTTCATCCATAAAAACGCATTTTTTTACGTCGGAAAACAAACTGTTTTGAACGCCACAAGGTTGAACTTCAAGTGAAAAGTCGTCGACTCTCAGTCTAATTTTAGATTGATTTCTATTTCGCTCTTCAGTTTACCACGCAATGGGTTCCTGGCGCGTGTGTCAAAGTGTGATTTTATTCATTTTTGCCATATAATAAAAACCTTATTGACCAAGCTTGGTCAATAACCTCTACATCACACTATTCATTGGCCTGCATCGGGGTTCATTGGCCTGCATCGGGGTTCATTGGCCTTCATCAGCGTTCATTGGCCTTCATCGGGGTTCATTGGCCTTCATCGGGGTTCATTGGCCTTCATCGGGGTTCATTGGCCTTCATCCGCATTCATTGGCCTTCATCGGTGTTCATTGGCCTTCATCCGCATTAATTGGCCTTCATCAGCGTTCATTGGCCTTCATCGGGGTTCATTGGCCTTCATCGGTGTTCATTGGCCTTCATCAACATTCATTGACCTTCATTGGGGGTCATTGGCCTTCATCGGGGTTCAGCCGTGGCCTTCATCGGGGTTGATTGGCCTTCATCCGCGTTGATTGGCCTTCATCCGCGTTGATTGGCCTTCATCGAGGTTCAATGGCCTTCATCCGCATAAATTGGCCTTCATCGGGGTTCATTGGCCTTCATCCGCATTAATTGGCCTTCATCAACGTTCATTGGCCTTCATCGGGGTTCATTGGCCTTCATCGGGGTTCATTGGCCTTCATCAACATTCATTGACCTTCATCGGGGTTCATTGGCCTTCATCGGAGTTCAGCCGTGGCCTTGATCAACATTCATTGACCTTCATCGGGGTTCATTGGCCTTCATCGGGGTTCAGCCGTGGCCTTCATCGGGGTTCATTGGCCTTAATTGGGTTCATTGGCCTTCATCCGCGTTCATTGGCCTTCTTCAACGTTCATTGGCCTTCATCAGGGTTCATTGGCCTTCATCAGGGTTCATTGGCCTTCATCAGGGTTCATTGGCCTTCATCAGGGTTCATTGGCCTTCATCAGGGTTCATTGGCCTTCATCGGGGTTCATTGGCCTTCATCGGAGTTCAGCCGTGGCCTTCATCAACATTCATTGACCTTCATCGGGGTTCATTGGCCTTCATCGGGGTTCAGCCGTGGCCTTCATCGGGGTTCAGCCGTGGCCTTCATCGGGGTTGATTGGCCTTCATCCGCGTTGATTGGCCTTCATCCGCGTTCATTGGCCTTCATCGAGGTTCATTGGCCTTCATCCGCATAAATTGGCCTTCATCGGGGTTCATTGGCCTTCATCCGCATCAATTGGCCTTCATCAACGTTCATTGGCCTTCATCGGGGTTCATTGGCCTTCATCGGGGTTCATTGGCCTTCATCAACATTCATTGACCTTCATCGGGGTTCATTGGCCTTCATCATGCAGCGTTCATTCGCCTTCATCAGGGTTCATTTGCCTTCATCGATGTTCATTTGCCTTCATCAGCGTTTATTCGCCTTCATCAGCGTTCATTCGCCTTCATCCATGTTCATTGGCCTCATTATCAATCATTCGCCTTCATTGGAGTTCATTCGCCTTCACTGGAGTTCATTGGGGTTCATTCACCTTCATCCGCGTTCATTGGCCTTCATCAACGTTCATTGGCCTTCATCAGGGTTCATTGGCCTTCATCAGGGTTCATTGGCCTTCATCAGGGTTCATTGGCCTTCATCAGGGTTCATTGGCCTTCATCGGGGTTCATTGGCCTTCATCGGAGTTCAGCCGTGGCCTTCATCAACATTCATTGACCTTCATCAGCGTTCATTGGCCTTCATCGGGGTTCATTTCCCTTCATCCGCATTAATTGGCCTTCATCAACTTTCATTGGCCTTCATCGGGGTTGATTGGCCTTCATCGGGGTTGATTGGCCTTCATCGGAGTTGATTGGCCTTCATCGGGGTTGATTGGCCTTCATCGGCATTCATTGGCCTTCATCGGGGTTCATTGGCCTTCATCGGGGTTCATTGGCCTTCATCGGGGTTCATTGGCCTTCATCGGGGTTCATTGGCCTTCATCGGGGTTCATTGGCCTTCATCGGGGTTCATTGGCCTTCATCCGCATTCATTGGCCTTCATCGGTGTTCATTGGCCTTCATCCGCATTAATTGGCCTTCATCAGCGTTCATTGGCCTTCATCGGGGTTCATTGGCCTTCATCGGTGTTCATTGGCCTTCATCAACATTCATTGACCTTCATTGGGGGTCATTGGCCTTCATCGGGGTTCAGCCGTGGCCTTCATCGGGGTTGATTGGCCTTCATCCGCGTTGATTGGCCTTCATCCGCGTTGATTGGCCTTCATCGAGGTTCAATGGCCTTCATCCGCATAAATTGGCCTTCATCGGGGTTCATTGGCCTTCATCCGCATTAATTGGCCTTCATCAACGTTCATTGGCCTTCATCGGGGTTCATTGGCCTTCATCGGGGTTCATTGGCCTTCATCAACATTCATTGACCTTCATCGGGGTTCATTGGCCTTCATCGGAGTTCAGCCGTGGCCTTGATCAACATTCATTGACCTTCATCGGGGTTCATTGGCCTTCATCGGGGTTCAGCCGTGGCCTTCATCGGGGTTCATTGGCCTTAATTGGGTTCATTGGCCTTCATCCGCGTTCATTGGCCTTCTTCAACGTTCATTGGCCTTCATCAGGGTTCATTGGCCTTCATCAGGGTTCATTGGCCTTCATCAGGGTTCATTGGCCTTCATCAGGGTTCATTGGCCTTCATCAGGGTTCATTGGCCTTCATCGGGGTTCATTGGCCTTCATCGGAGTTCAGCCGTGGCCTTCATCAACATTCATTGACCTTCATCGGGGTTCATTGGCCTTCATCGGGGTTCAGCCGTGGCCTTCATCGGGGTTCAGCCGTGGCCTTCATCGGGGTTGATTGGCCTTCATCCGCGTTGATTGGCCTTCATCCGCGTTCATTGGCCTTCATCGAGGTTCATTGGCCTTCATCCGCATAAATTGGCCTTCATCGGGGTTCATTGGCCTTCATCCGCATCAATTGGCCTTCATCAACGTTCATTGGCCTTCATCGGGGTTCATTGGCCTTCATCGGGGTTCATTGGCCTTCATCAACATTCATTGACCTTCATCGGGGTTCATTGGCCTTCATCATGCAGCGTTCATTCGCCTTCATCAGGGTTCATTTGCCTTCATCGATGTTCATTTGCCTTCATCAGCGTTTATTCGCCTTCATCAGCGTTCATTCGCCTTCATCCATGTTCATTGGCCTCATTATCAATCATTCGCCTTCATTGGAGTTCATTCGCCTTCACTGGAGTTCATTGGGGTTCATTCACCTTCATCCGCGTTCATTGGCCTTCATCAACGTTCATTGGCCTTCATCAGGGTTCATTGGCCTTCATCAGGGTTCATTGGCCTTCATCAGGGTTCATTGGCCTTCATCAGGGTTCATTGGCCTTCATCGGGGTTCATTGGCCTTCATCGGAGTTCAGCCGTGGCCTTCATCAACATTCATTGACCTTCATCAGCGTTCATTGGCCTTCATCGGGGTTCATTTCCCTTCATCCGCATTAATTGGCCTTCATCAACTTTCATTGGCCTTCATCGGGGTTGATTGGCCTTCATCGGGGTTGATTGGCCTTCATCGGAGTTGATTGGCCTTCATCGGCGTTGATTGGCCTTCATCGGGGTTGATTGGCCTTCATCGGCATTCATTGGCCTTCATCGGGGTTCATTGGCCTTCATCGGGGTTCATTGGCCTTCATCGGGGTTCATTGGCCTTCATCGGGGTTCATTGGCCTTCATCGGGGTTCATTGGCCTTCATCGTGTTCATTGGCCTTCATCAGGGTTCCTTTGCCTTCATCATGATTCATTGGCCTTCATCAGGGTTCATTGGCCTTCATCCGGGTTCATTGGCCTTCATCGGGGTTCATTGGCCTTCATCGGGGTTCAGCCGTGGCCTTCATCGGGGTTGATTGGCCTTCATCAGCGTTCATTGGCCTTCATCGGGGTTCATTTCCCTTCATCCGCATTAATTGGCCTTCATCAACTTTCATTGGCCTTCATCGGGGTTGATTGGCCTTCATCGGGGTTGATTGGCCTTCATCGGAGTTGATTGGCCTTCATCGGCGTTGATTGGCCTTCATCGGGGTTGATTGGCCTTCATCGGCATTCATTGGCCTTCATCGGGGTTCATTGGCCTTCATCGGGGTTCATTGGCCTTCATCGGGGTTCATTGGCCTTCATCGAGGTTCATTGGCCTTCATCGGGGTTCATTGGCCTTCATCGGGGTTCATTGGCCTTCATCGTGTTCATTGGCCTTCATCAGGGTTCCTTTGCCTTCATCATGATTCATTGGCCTTCATCAGGGTTCATTGGCCTTCATCCGGGTTCATTGGCCTTCATCCGGGTTCATTGGCCTTCATCATGCAGCGTTCATTCGCCTTCATCAGGGTTCATTTGCCTTCATCGATGTTCATTTGCCTTCATCAGCGTTTATTCGCCTTCATCAGCGTTCATTCGCCTTCATCCATGTTCATTGGCCTCATTATCAATCATTCGCCTTCATTGGAGTTCATTCGCCTTCACTGGAGTTCATTGGGGTTCATTCACCTTCATCAGCGTTCATTGGCCAAGGCTGTTGGGAATCCCCATCTGTATTCGACCACACGAGCAAGTCGAGGGTGCCTCGTGTGGGCAGCCCGGCCCCTCGACTTGCTCGTGTGGTCGTCGGGAAGCCCTTTCCATTTGGCTGCGACGGGCACCACGAAGGGTGGCGGGGGGACAATCTCTCTCTAGGAGACGTCTCTAGGCTATCCGAGAAAGACGTAGAAAGACTCCGTAGGAGGTACAATGGCCGTCCTAGCCAACTGCGCGGGTGCCTTCTATGGAGTCGTTCTACGTCTAGCTACCCGCGCAGTTGCGTACTTGGTCTCCCTAGATTCCCAAGAAGCACTGCTCGAGGACCTGCAAGAAGACCGCCTAGACCGCAACGAGATATCTGCTGTGGCCGGCCTGTTGTCTTCTTGCAGGTCCTCGAACAGTGCCTCTTGGGAATCTAGGGACCAAAAATATGCAACTGCGCGGGTAGCTAGACGCATGCACTGCCACAACTAGACACCCGCGCAGTTGCGTATTTTTGGTCCCTAGATTCCCAGGAAGCACTGCTCGAGGACCTGCAAGAAGACTCCCTGGTCCGCAACGAGATATCTGCTGTGGCAGGCCTGTTGTCTCTTGGAGCGGGGCGCTTTGTAGCCTGGCTAGCGCCTTGTTCCACGTAGCTAGCCACATAGAAGTTACTAGACGACTAGAGCCTTGCAGTCGGCCGAGATACGAGATGGCGGAACAGGTGGACCGCATGGGGGCGGAATTCTGCTGCTCGTGTGGTCGAATACAGATGGGTATTCCCAACAGCCTTGGCTCGATACGTTGCCCTTCGGCATGCACAAGGGCGCAGGGTGGGGGCTATCTACGTGTTGCAAAGTCGCGGGCGCGGGCGTGGCAGAGAGATCGGGCCAGTATGTTGGCAATTGCTACGCAACACGGATGGCCTCGGGCGCGGCCTGTATGTTGGCAGTTGCTACGCAACACGGATGGCCTCGGGCGCGGCCAGTATGTTGGCACCTCTACGCCGTGGGGTATCGCGGGGGCGTGTTGTTCTGCGTCCCCGGCGGGACTGTGGTGGTCTAGAATACCGCGCTACGCAACACTCGGCGCGGCTGCGATGGAGGCCAGGCGGTCCTTCTTCTTTTGCGGCGTCGTTCGCTCTGCACCCAGGCGGCAGAACAGGGGGACGCGCGTCTTTGGCAACGCCTCGATACCGCCAAGCATTTCGACCTCTTTCTCGAAGAAGTGGCCGTAGGTCGGCGTCTCCACGTCCGTCGTGGGCTGTCCGTCCTCGCCGGCGGGGACTAGGAAGAGGAGGGTGCGAAGCGCGCCGCGGAAGGTAGTCGAGGCGTAGCGCTGGGAGATGTATTCGCCGGGTGGCAGGTCGATCGCGTTTGTGCTATCCTTGGGCTTCGGGTTCGGGGCCTTCAGTAGTGTAGCACGCTGCGCGGCTTCTTGCTGCGCAGCTACAACACCTCGGTGCTCCTGCGCTTTTGCGAGCAAAGCCTGTAGGACTGCCAGGCGTTGGGGGTCTGGGGCGGCAACAACGTGGATCGGGTTCCAGGACACCGTGCGCCCGTCCCTCGACCGGAAGACCCTGGCCGGTTCTATTTCGATCTCCAGCCCCGCAAGCTTGCCAGCACCAACTGGAGGAAGCCAGAATGTTGTCCTCCCATATTTGTCCGTGTCCGACTCGAAGACGTCGGCGCAATCGTCGACCTCTTTTTCGAGTCCCTGCGTTGCCCACACAGAGCGTGCCGCGTCGTCGTCCGCGCTACGCAACACAACTCTCGGCTTCGTGTGCACCTGCGGTGCTTGCGCGACCCACCTGTATCCCAGGACCGCCCATTTGCGACCGCTGGGTAGGTCCGCCACTTTGCCTGTTTGGCTGCGCAGGGTATCTTCGACCTCGGCGCGTTTCTGCCGCGACTTTTCCGCGTATCGCTTGTTCGCGTCCACCAGCTTGGCCAGGCGTTCCAGCTCTTCTGCGCGGCGTCGCTGCTCTTGCTGTCGTTCTGCCTTCAGTCGAGCCCAAGCACGCCACCGCCATTCCTCGGCGTTCGCCGCGTCCCGGATTTCTTGGAGACGCTTCTCGCGGTTCCTAGTCGAGAACATTGACACCTCGCGGCCTTGGGCGATTTCGGGAACCTCGTGGAGGCGGAAGGCGGAAGTATCTTTGCCCACCGCCTGGCACTTGGCCGTCCGCCAGACCCAGGAGACCGTGGCTGTGGCTGGCAAGAGTGTCGAAGGTTCGGGGCCATTTGGGTGGAGCTGGGTCGGTCTCTTGCTGGCGGCCGAGATTGTGTTCGCATCGGCGTCTTTGGTGTAGCATCGGAGGGGGCCCAGCTCTACGCCTTCTTCGTTCGTTGCCAGAATGTCGACCCGGAAGATAGGGCAAGCCCGGAAGCCAAAGTCGGCCGCGGCCCACTCTACGGCCCTTTCCCAGATCGGAGCGGCCGCCCCCGGCCGCAAGATCGCCTGCCTTGTCTGCCCGGCGGGTGGCGGGGGTGGGACCAGCGGAGCGCCAAGTCGGCGCGGCGGTAGCCGCACCCGCGCGATAGGCTTCCGTGTCCGCGATGGCGCGCGATGGGCTTCGGGCCGTTTGGGTCGACGACGGACCCACACGACTGTGTCTTCCGCGTAGATGCGGCGCGTTTGCGTTATAGCAAAGCTATAACAGAATTGGGTCAAAAAGTTGTGTACGGCGCATTGATTTGGGGCGAAGCGGTGGTTATGGTTTTTGGAGGTAAGTCACAGAGTCTAGAGTCTGCAGTTTCAAGATGGCATCTGTTTTTGGAGTGAACATGAGCGTGAGCGAGTTCGAAGTAGCGTTAAAAGCAGCTGTGTCAAACCTCAAGGAAAGAAACACACTCGACGAAGAAAATTTATTTTATTTTTCCCACGCCTTCTCTTGCCGTTAACAATAGGAAATCTACAATGTTTACCGTCTCGTTTTTCTCGGCCAATAGGAATTTGCGTCGATAAATTCAACGCAGGAATTCAAATTTGTATGGGATCCGTGCAGGCTGTCCCTCCCTTCTCCCCCCGCCGCTCTTCTTCTCCCTCTCCTCTTCTCCCCCCCCCCCCCCAAGAAAGAGCCTGTTCGCAGGCTAGTATTGACCCGAATGCCTCACTTCGATGTAATGAAGCGCCATTGAAATCATCATTCTTGAATTACACCAACACCCTCTAAAACAAGCACGACTAAGTTACATACAGTTTGAATAGTGCTTCATTACATTGAAGTGAGGCGTTTGGGTCAATACAAAGGAGCTCTTTTGGTCAATACCTCTGCAACTGCTATTCGTAGACGCAACCGCAATATCAGATATTGATTCACCATAAACTCACTTACGGAAGTTGGCTTCGTAGACTAGTCTCCTTTGCAGTCATTGTTCAGGTCGTCCGCACGCAACGGCCAGCATAGAGATGATCCTAACAACGGATGCGAAGGAGAGTAATGGCTTCACTACTAAGTACAGAACTTTCAAGCATGAATATTCTGCTTTGGTTTATCAGCCTTATCTACTCGTAAAGGAGATTTCAGTACCTTTTAGCTTTGTTTTCTATTAATTTTGTATGCCTCAAAATGCTAACAGTTTCTGTCACCTCAAATCGAACATAAATAGGAAGATCAGAATGGGAATGGTAGCCTTATCGCATGCGCGGATGAGAGTCGACAGATCGCAATGCATTGTTGTTGGTTGCTTGGATACTTTATTACACAATCAAACGATTAAGAAAGCACCAAGGCTCTTCGACAATCATTACAACGTATACATACAAGTAGCAGTTCTCTCAAATCTATCTTAGACTAAAAATGTAAGTTAACGAAGAAACACATTTAAACGCTAAAAAAACTGCTTTTACAAACGAATGTTAACAAGATTCATGCATGTGATGGACCTAATTAAGCTACAAGGATTACAGCATAAGTATGACTTTATATGGAGAAGTGAAGGAGAAGACGGAAATAAAAAATGGTGTCCAGTGTGACTCGAACCATCATCCTCATGGCTGCTCTTGACAACTAGTCCGCTGTCGTGTCGTTTGTTGAAATGACCGTGACAAAATAACAATCACAACCCTCGTAGTTTAATGTATGCAATAAAATACCGGCAAACAATACTTCCTAATGATTTATGAATGCAGGTATTGTTTTCGCTTGAGAAGTCATATAAAAAAACTCGAGCTTCGTGTTTTACCAGGGAATCCAAAACATCTCGAAATAATAAAAGCACTCGTACTATTTTTCTTGTGTGACTTTTGGCATGGCGGGAGCTGCAGTAGGAGAGAATTTGGAGCGTTCAAACGAAAGCAGATAATTCTCCTTCGTATAGTTCTGGTATCAACAGGTAAGCCACATTATAAACTTGTAATGCGACTGAAGTTGTTCTCTCTCTCAAATAAAATCGCATTTACTTCAAAGCGATGACCAATAGCAAATGTTCTCTTCTGTGTGCAATGATTTTGATATGACTTAATAATTCTTGTTTTAAGTAAACTTTAAGAGCCATGCTCCTGTGAAAATTTGTTTTTGATCAGGGCATCAGGGCTAGCGTGCCCATATTAAAAGTTATACTTTAATATTGATACCTATAAAAGTGTACAGCTGCATCACTTTGCATGGCAAATGATTGTTTATGATTCAAGCTCATAGTGAGACCAGTGAAAATCCCATTCAAACAAATCGTTTTGAGTGACGAAAAATTATGTAAATTTCTCCTGCTTTTAATAGGATACATACAATGTATGTGTACCTCTCACAAAAGAGTTGCTGCAACAAAAACAGTGATAGAAGGAAACCATTTGCAGTTGATGGCATCCCTGTACATTCCCCCTCCATGTAGGAATTTTTTTCCGTGTTGCTGGTTGTGCATGATTTTTTTTTGGATAATTTTCCCTCGTATGGATTTTTTTTTGGGAATCCCCCCCCCACAACTTTTCTAATGGTCCGTCCCTAAACCTTCAGCTTTAAAATGAGACCTTTATTTTTCGTGTTTCTGTGTGCACTAGAAGTCAACAACCCAAAGAAAGAATCTACTTGTTGTCTTCACTCAGAACCGGCGTTTGAAAAGTGAAAATGAAAACTAACAGAACATCGTAGAAAGATCTGGCGCGTCATTAAACAGATGTAAAAACGGATTTTGAATTTCTTCAGCTTTAAAATGAGATGTTTCTCATGTTTCCATTTATTGTAGAAGTCAAACTAGCAAAGGACGAAATGAATTGCCTTGTCGTCTTGACTCAGATCTAAGCAGCCGTGTGAAGCCGTCGCCTGTTGAATTCAAAGCAAATCCTGTTGGAAAGTGAAAGTGGACTAAAAAACACACATAAAGAGCGAGCACTGGTACTCTAAAACAAAATATTTCTGAAACGATGAGATGGCAACAGGAAATTACTGCCCAGTTATGATTCTCGCGAGCAGTAAAACAATCGACTTATACGCGCCTAATCTTTCCGAAAACCGTTCAGTGACAGAATATGCTTTTGGCTTTAGCAAACATCGTTAACTCAAGATCAGGCGTAATGAACAGTCGGAGGACATCTATTGTTAATAATTAGCGCCATCACGTTATTTCTGGTATTGATTGACGGGTGCCTTATCAGCCTTGGGACATTTGTATTCCCATAACGATTAATAAACAACCAATCAGGTATCGTTAAAGCGAACTGCTCATGCGTTCGATTATAATTATTCCGCTTTAGATTAATTCTTCAACAGTAAGTACATGTCACAAAGAACAATAGGATTCTGCCCGATGCGCATCCAAGAGTTAAAAAGTCACAGCATTTTGCACTACCCACCTGCATGAACTGCCAAATGTGAAGTTACATCGGCCAACTGCGATAGGCAGATCAATGGCCATTTTCACGGATGTTACTTCTTTTAACCCGACAAGTGAGGGTATCATGAAAAACCCTCCAAAAATCGGCTTTCGTCAGATTAGGGAGCAGGTCAAAACACAACCTCTCGACGGACCCATTTTGGGGTAATGGGGTGGGGGCTACTGCCAGCCATCTCCCCTGGAGAGAAAACTCAATATTAAAAATAATTTGTTCTTAAATATCTTCAAAACTAAAAGGAATAATCTAGAAACAAATTCACTGCATGTTTTGTCATACATTATCATTTAATTTTCTGTGTTAAAATTACCAGAAGCCCCCCGCAGAATGGAAAATAGATGGTCAAAAATGGGGATGTGGGTGGTACCCTGCGCTGAAAGCGGTCTGTTGAAAAAAAATGGGTCCCTATCTGGGGCATCTGTTTTGACCTGCTCCCTTATGAAGGGAGGGTCATACATTTTCTTGTAGCTTCAAGAGAGGGGTCATTAAAAAGCTTTGTACGAGGGAGGGCCACCGAAACTTTTAAGATATTTAGTACGGATCCCCAGCCCACCCCCCACCCTCCGATAAAAACGTACCTTCCCTAACAATAGCGGATATTACGGTTGCGTCTACGAATAGCAGGTTCAGCGGTATTGACCCAAATGCCTCACTTCGATGTAATGAAGCGCCATTGAAACCATCATTCTTGAATGACACCAACACCCTCTAAAACAAGCACGACTAAGTTACATACAGTTTGAATAGTGCTTCATGACATTGAAGTGAGGCGTTTGGGTCAATACAAAGGAGCTCTTTTGGTCAATATCGCTGCAACTGCTATTCGTAGACGCAACCGCAATATCAGATATTGATTCACCATAAACTCACTTACGGAGACTAGTCTCCTCTGCAGCCATTGTTCAGGTCGTCCGCACGCAACGGCCAGCATAGAGATGATCCTAACGACGGATGCGAAGGAGAGTAATGGCTTCACTACTAAGTACAGAACTTTCAAGCATGAATATTCTGCTTTGGTTTATCAGCCTTATCTACTCGTAAAGGAGATTTCAGTAACTTTTAGCTTTGTTTTCTATTAATTTTGTATGCCTCAAAATGCTAACAGTTTCTGTCACCTCAAATCGAACATGAAGAGGAAGATTAGAATGGGAATGGTAGCCTTATCGCATGCGCGGATGAGAGTCGACAGATCGCAATGCATTGTTGTTGGTTGCTTGGATACTTTATTACACAATCAAACGATTGAGAAAGCACCAAGGCTCTTCGACAATCATTACAACGTATACATACAAGTAGCAGTTCTCTCAAATCTATCTTAGACTAAAAATGTAAGTTAACGAAGAAACACATTTAAACGCTAAAAAAACTGCTTTTACAAACGAATGTTAACAAGATTCATGCATGTGATGGACCTAATTAAGCTACAAGGATTACAGCATAAGTATGACTTTATATGGAGAAGTGAAGGAGAAGACGGAAATAAAAATTGGTGTCCAGTGTGACTCGAACCATCATCCTCGTGGCTGCTCTTGACTACTAGTCCGCTGTCGTGTCGTTTGTTGAAATGACCGTGACAAAATAACAATCACAACCCTTGTAGTTTAATGTGTGCAATAAAACACCGGCAAACAATACTTCCTAATGATTTATGAATGCAGGTATTGTTTTCGCTTGAGAAGTCATATAAAAAAACTCGAGCTTCGTGTTTTACCAGGCCGAAGCGGCCTCGTGCTTTCATCTTTCTCGGTGTTTGGATCCCCTGGTAAAACACGAGCTCTCGTTTTTTATATATTACGTCAAATGCGAATAAAAACATAGCATGAACCGGTCATACTGGCTGAATGATTTCAAGAAATGTGGTATAAACAATGCTTATTGACTGAAGTCAAACAAGGTCCATTTGAAGAGCATTAACTGATAGGTCAGCATTTCAAGTTCGGTGTATGGAGAAGGAAAGCAATTATAACAACGGCATTGGTAACAGACATGTAATCTGCAGGTAATCAATCTCCCATGGTCTCGTGCCTCATTCGCATTCTATGTCCCTTGTATACTTGTCAGCAAATTCGAACTACGAGTCGAAGATAGCACTCTTCAGAAGGTTGTGGAACTCGGATCGGGAATTGGCAATCGCATCACCAGTCTCGTCCTTCGAAATAAAATTGCAACAATGGTTAGCATAAAAACAGGGCAGTTATTAATAATATCGACTAAGCAGCAGTTTGTAGAAGCTGTGTCATTAGGATCAAATAAAAGATTGGTGAGACACCTCGAACAGGATTCTTCATGGCCACAAACTGGTACCGAAGTAGCAACATTACTCAGGTTGATTAAGAAATCGAATTTATCACAACTTAATGGAATCCGACACATTTCACAGGAACTAACAATACCAGTTGTGCACATACCTAAATCAACTATTGCGATAGATGGAATCGAAGTCGTGCTCAACAATGTTTTCCTCATCAATATTCATACTCGACTTTGCAAGATCAGTTGAAACTGCAGCATAAATAGATCACTGGTGTTCTCGTGTTCAGACAGCATGCAAATCACTACGGTCTAAGAACATTAATGAACCTAGGTAATACCGTAAGATACGAGTCAGTTCTGCACTTAGCCTCCCATGCGCACGTTGGAGCACAGACGGCTTGAACAGTCATTAATCATATTGTTTAATAGTTTTAAACAACAAGGTCCAATCTACATTTCTAACTTCTTAAGCCCCGTATCACTCCATATGCCTTAAGAGGTCATGGCCATAATGTAGTACAGGATTCTTATAATAGTCGCTACCTACGCAACTCCTTTTCTTATACTATTTCTCGCATCTGGAATCAGTTACCGTTACCTGCTAAATATGCTACTTCTTTATCGCAATTTCGGAACCACATTAAACAGTCTGACCTAGTTGGCTGCCAATGCAACAACTGCATATAATTTAGTCGTTACTTATCAATTCATTTTTATTAACATATTCTCGTTACAATTATAATTACATTTTTAATTTATCACTTATACAGAGTTTTTTTATAAAATTAGCTTATATAATTATTATATAGTATTTACTGTATATATATTTATATTTCTGTTATATTGTATATTAGTATTACTATTATTATTATTAGCTTTGTATTTTTAGTTGTCGAGCACTTTTAACATGAGCCCTCGGCTCGGGTGAATGGGCAACCACTCCCTGTGTAATAGACTTTAAATAAACTATTGTATTGTATGGTCATGAAAATAGAAACGTTTGACAGATTAACAAGGATAAAGAAGTTCCAGGAGATAAGATAAGGCAAAAACAAAAAGAAAAAAGGCCAAAACAAATCAGAACATTTCTCAAGGTAGAGATACTGCTTAAAGCAGCAAATCACAAAAATCACTTCAACTGAATATTAACATAACCAAGTCTCTGACTGTTGCCAAACTCAATAACAACTTTATTTGACTCTTTAGGTTAATCATATACAATATAACTAACAGAAAATAAAGAGATATTGAATAGACATTAGGTCAGGGAGCCCAGAAAAAACCATGAGGGTTGATCAAAGCTGGACGACCCAACTCTCCATCTGATTGGCCAAGCAAGCACTATGTGATAGATACAGAACAAGAGCCCATCTGGGCTTTCACTCGGGCCACATGAGATTGAAGATGAAATTACACTTTCATTTGAAATCCTCTAGTAATAACCGAAGGGAAGAATTATTAACTGAATTTAGCAGTCTTTAGGAGTGGCTGGTAGCGCGGTGACATTCATTCTCTGCTCCCCTAGTATATATATGTAATTTCATATTTTTGTTTTTCTCGTGTATGTAAATTAAAGAAGTTGACCTCTACTTATTCATGTTCATCTTACGCACGCTTATAGCGGAGTGCGGTAATTACGTCACAGGTCTAGACCCCCGCCAAGACTCAGACAAACAAACCGCTTTTCTTGTATCAACTTACAAGAATTGACTAGCACTTCAGTTCGTCCTCTGTCTATTCTACCAGAAATGACTACTTTCCTGGACCATATTTTGAAAGAGAACCTGATGATTATACTGTCGAACAGCTTAAACTTTGGCTGAAATACAGAGGATTGAAACAAAGCGACAAACGTCGATCTTGTCAAGCGAGTTTTGCATCTTCGCTGGCCAACCAACGAGACATGCTTACTATATAGACTACTGGCTGTCAAGTCCTATTTAAACTGTATCCCAAACTCATCTTTCCCCATGCAATATCGTTGTAAGACTTCACCTAAACATTGAAAAGTTACAAAGGTCAGGTTTTCCTGTATTAATTAAGGCAAAAACAAAAGAATGTAGCCGCGTGCCGAGTGCAATCATCTTATTCAATAAAACTCATCGGAGACCAAAGCTGTTATGGCTGGAAGAGCATATACATTAAAACTATGAACTGATAGCATCCTAAAATTCGGCAATCTTGCTTATGTTGGTGTGCTCTTTCAAACCATTATATTATTGTTTGCATTTATCGAGTTTTCAAATTTAATACCTGCAGCTCCGAAAGAAATTAACTTCATTTGTGCTCAGAAAGCATTGTAGATGTACTGTAGACGAGGCTTTGCTTCCAAAATTTATTTATAATCCACTGATAAATACTTAATGGTTGAACAGTAGTTCCTTCTCATTGTTTACTGGTGGATACATAGTCAGGGTGTCAGTAATTTATAGCCACTTACGTTTCATTGCCAGACCTAGTCTCGTTGTTCTGTGCTTTTAAGGTCTCTTGTACAAACATTTATCCAACGCTGACATTTCTCACTGAATTTGCTGTAAAGGTTTTGGAACAGAAAAGCTCCTCCTGTGAGTGATCAAAATGGCCGAGAAAAGATGAGAAACCTCTACTAGCGGTGTCCATACCGATCGATGCTTCATTCTCCGAGACATATCTCTTTGAGCGCCGGATTTATGAAGGTTTTTCACATCTAGAGTCACTCTTACATCTCCCCCAGCAACAATGCTTGGTAGTCACCATTACTGATATGACTAGGAATCTTACTGAATCAGCTGAAGGCATTGATTCTTTTTTTTAATCGAAAAAAATACGAATTCGGTCCTAATTTAGTCTGCTGTTCTGCAGGTTCAGAGTACTAATAGAAGAGTGTCTCAAATGTATGTTTATATTTGTCCCATATTATAAGTTGTATCCTGTCCACCTATGATGGAGCTATCACTATATTTCTCTACTGTTCTTTCTACCCTGCGGCTCTTTGATCGCGTCCATATCGGTATTTGTTGGACTAAAGATTATTAACTGAAATGCCCGTTTTGTTTATCTCTATTTAAAAGCTTTTACCCTCCTTCCCAAAACTGCAGTCTGATCATTATATTACAGAACTATAAAGGGAACTGTTGGAAGCCTTTAATTTCTCGAACCAAAACCTCGGCCGTGAGAGGAGTCTTGTTTACCGTGAGAGTTGAATAACTGCTTTGATCATCATATTCTGTGCTGAGTGTTTATTACCTACGAAACGTACGGCCTCAAACAAGAGCGCCAGTTGAAATATCCTGAGCCTGTTGGAAGGTTTTCGCACGAGTGAACTTAAATAAAACATTAAACTGCTTACATTTGAGATGGGACTCCAAATTTGAGAGAAAATTCCTCGCGCCGTCGTCTACCATCTTGATTTACTGTATTTAATTATGTAAATAAATTAACCTGGCGATTGTTGCGTGACCAGCACAATGCAATCTGATTGGTGTGAATTTGACCTTTAACGCATGTGCAGAAAACTTGCTACACGGAATAAAAAAAAAAATTTAAAAAAAGAACGGCTTGCATTTTAAGACTCGGTGCTGCCACAGGCAGCCCGAGTAATGAGTAGCCGTTATTTATCGGATTTACAAACTCTTGTTTACAAACTCTTGTTTGTAAATCTTGGCTTATCAAACGACTAGGTGTAGTCGTGTTGTTGCTATTTTGGCGATACGACTTATTTCGGAGAAATAAATCGAAGCAAAAGTTTACGTAAATCAGGACGAAATCAGATTTAAAGATCACTTATCGCTCGGTGATTTCCTTTGGCTTTGCATCATGAATTATTAATGAGTTTTGTAATAAATGTTATAGGTGGTTTGCATTCAATCCCCGAGACTTTTTCTCCCTCCGCAAAAACCAACACGCTAAATTCCAATTCGATCTATGGATTAGCCGGGACCTGGCTTTGATCAGCCCCCATGGTTGTTTCAGGTCTCGTTAGAAATTCAGAGAGATTCAAATGACAAAGGGTATGGCGGCCATGTTGGTGTACAGAACAAAAGAAGCTAACAAAGAATCTATTGTTAACTGTACACCAACATGGCCGCTATGACGTCATGTGCAATGGGTCTATTGGCACTTTAACTATCAAAACTAAGGTCTTGAAAGAAAGGAATACTAATGCCTACTTAGTATGTTCTTTATAGAGAATATACTAATGTCTAAAGGAGAACGATACGCGTTATTAGTATGTTCTATACAATAAAGAGAATGGCCATTGAAAGCCATGCTAACTAGCATGAATCGTAGATGTAATTATGTAATGGTCCAGAACTGAACTGTAGTGCTCCACGGCAAGGAATGTTAAAAGTGTTAATTTTCTATTATTCTTTCGCGTAAGTTCATTGGTTGATACTTATAAATTCAATAGAAACCCACCGAAATAATGCATTTTCCGCATTTTCATTCGATATTTTTGTGGTTTGAATTTATTTTTGATCACACCAACTATGGTTTAATTTCGAATAATATCGTGTGGGGGGAAAGTTCTCAAAATTGCGATTGAAAAATCTTTTGTTATCTCTATATCCGATTGGCTGGATGGTGGCTTGTCTGAGCCGGTTTTCACAGAAAAAAAGAGCCAATAGCATAAATTTTTATTTTATTTTCGAGATATAGTTTGGACTGTAAACACTTCCTAAAGCACTAAGGCATATTCAAGCAAACTCGTATGTGGGGGAGGCTCATTGCCGTAGAACAATGGATTCTACTACAGTTCTTATCTGGACCATTGCTTAATTTATCTGAATTTTGGATTTTTCAAATTATTTTGTTTGTTCTCTAGGATTTCAGAATGAGACAACCTCTTAGTTGTGACCATACTTTTCAAACGTCGAACTTTTCACGCGCCGAACGCAATTGAAACAACAGATAAATCCCATAAAACACTCACGTTCATGATCTAACTCTTAGCCAGCTATATATTTTTTTTAAACTAGGAAGGTTGAAATTATTTTCCTCAAAAGAAAAAATCCGATTCGGTTTTTCCTTCATGATTTTATTGACATTCAAAACCGTACATCACGGCCCTAAAAATGTGAGCACACGAGGAACCTGGGCCGAGCTGTTCTGTGACGTAGCTTAAGGGACCACTCTTGTTATCATCACCGATTCCGAGAAATTTTAGGGCTGTTGGAGGTAAATAACTAAATAATAATATCAGACTGCAGTTCATGTAGTAGTTCTGACTCGGAAGGCAGTGAAATGATTCAGAATGGAACTATATTCCTTATGCTACGTCATCAGCCGACTGGTTCTCCTATAATTAATATAATGAATATAATTCAACAGAACAATATAATTTAACTTGAGGGGAATTAGAATATAATATAAGGAAAAGGGAATGAAAATAAGGGAAAAGGGACAAGAAAAAAAAGAAGGAAAAGACTAGACTAGGAGAAAAACCACAAAGTAATTAAGGAGTGGTTTTTGAAAGGAGGTTTATGTTTTAAGTTTGAAGATTAAGAAGGTAGCCTTTATATTGGTTTTTAGAATTATTTGCTTTTGTTAGTTGCTGTAGGCTTGTAGTGTTTCCCATATTTTAGAGGTAGAGTATTTAAATATAATGTTCCTATGTTAGTTCTAATTTTGGGGCGATATAAGTTATTATTTCATGTTTGGCACATTTTCTATTGTTATTCGACAACCTTTATTTCACTAAGATCCCATTGAATGTCAATATGTTGCTCATTAGATATTCAAGGGCTTTTATATGGAGGTCTTTATATGATTTCGAAAACTCATGAAAAATTAATGAAGCAAAAACAAAGACTGTGAATACATTTTATACATGATAAAATGTCATCCTAATTTACATTGACTTTTAGCTTGGATTTTCTCAGCCAAAAAAAGTCGTATCGCCAAAATAACTGAAAAAAAGGTATCTTTACCCTCTTTACATGTGAATGTTTTTGAAGTTGTTTAATAAACTCGCAGCAAATTTTGGCTTTATCAGTGAATTTCTAATTAGGATGAAACTTTATATAAAATGTTATACTGGACTGTAAGACAGTGAAATAAGGGTAATTGAATAATACCTTGAACCTCAGTATTATAGCTGTGTACATGTACATTTGTTTCAGTCATTAAAGTCTTCTCAAACTCATGAATAATTCAAGAGCTTTTCAGTCAATCAGAGGACTGCATTTGGTAACATGCATGAATCTTGATACCCAATGAAACACTAGATGAACATCACTAGTGATTTGGATATCCAAACACTTCGAAATAATAAATAGAGATGATATTAGATGGATTGTTACATGCATATACAGTAGTTTGTCTCTTAAGGTACATATTTTCAACTTCACAACATTTTCAAACTCTAAGATACTAAGTAGTTTGTAATAGGGACTACATGAGTCTCTGTTATTGGCAAAAAAGATCTTTGGGTTTAGTTCAAACTTTTGTTAAAATATCTGTGGGATATGTAGTACTTCCCCAGCCCATAGATCCATAGTTAAGATAAGGATAAATGAGTGTATAATAAAGCTGATTTAGCATTTGCATACTCAGGTACATTATACTGCCATAATTTGTAAAATATTCCTGTTTTTTGCTATTTTGTTGTTAACATGAGTAATTTAATTTTCCAATTAAGATGCTCATCTAAATACATGTATATGCCCAAATATTCAATATTTCTTTTCTGATCAATATTTCGAATATTAATTTCATACAGATCTTTTTCTGTTGAGATGACTGGTCTTTTTCATTCACTGTAAATGAAAACTTGATTCAGTTCAGTATAATTATTCATTACTGTTTCAAGTTCGTTTGGATCTTTACAAGTACAAAATATATTAGCATCATACCCAAATATACGAAAAGATAGTTTTGCTGATGAATTAGGGATGTCAGGAATAATCAAACAAGCCTTAAGAACATACAGTATTATCTGTAAGCCAAACATTTCTTCGCAGAAGTACTCAAAACCTTTCAAAGATTCGTACATTGTATGTATGAAATTGCAAAAGGGGTTAGGGCCACTTTAAGATTAGAGATTGTGTTACTGTTTTTTTAAAATCAGGTACAGCAACTATCAACATGGATGAATTAAATTACCCTTTGCACTTTTCAGTAATTATACATCAGTTATGTGATGACGTGATTACAATACATTTGTACCTAATAACTGTAATCAATGCAATTAATTTTCAAGCTCAACATTAACAAACATGTGGGCTTCCTGTGGTCACTACTTTAGTAAACCACCACAATGGTGCTCACCAACGAAAGGTTCAACTGGAATGCGATCATCAGAGTTTTCCCTTTGATGATCCAAAATGGTTTCTAATTACAGGAAATTCCACTTCAGATACCCTACTGAAGATTTAAAGTGCACCTAACCGCTTTTGCAATTTTTATACATACATGTACATGACTGTATGAATTTGAGTACTTCTGTGAAGAAATGTTTTGCTTACATAGAATATACTCTATGTTCTACATGTATGCTTGTTTGAAATGGTGAAAATTTGACCTTTCCTGACCCATGACAGCATAAGAAAAAGACTGGGTTGATTCTGGATCTTACGTCATATAATTCATTCCACTTTGCAATAATTTGAATATTTAGCATTTTGTCTAAAATAACTGTGTATATTCTATATATATATCGATGTTGTTGTGATAGAAAGGCGCCATGGAGAATAATGCATTAATGAAGTGACGTAAGACCAAGAATCTACCTGAGCTAGGCTTTTTCTTACATGGTCATGGGTGACAGGAATGGTCAAATTTTCACCATTTAAAACAAGCATAGAATATAGAGTATTCTATGTACATGTAAGCCAAAAATTTATTCACAGAAGTACTCAAAACCTTTCAAAGATGTATAAAAATTGCAAAACGGGTTAGGTGCACTTTAAAAAAATTACACATACCATTTTCCATCCAATAAATTTATATATCAACACTTATGACAATAAAACACACAGAAGCCACACAACTTCAACTTCCTTTCCCTGTACTGTAACTTATAAATTTATACACTTTTCTTCAACAATAATTGTTTCCTACATGTATATACACTTTCTCAACACCGAATGGTCGCCTACGATCACATTGCAGCCCTATTTTTTTTATGTGTAACCCAACGTAAATTTACCTCCAGCAGAATATGCAGTGGATCCATAACCTGCTCTACTAACAGTAGATGGATTACGTTCAGGAGGAGGACCATAGCTGGAGCGTTCATAGGCAGCACTGTAGCCTCTTTCTGAGTAATCACGGTCACTGGCACCATAGCTGCCTCTCTCGTATCCCTGTTCTCCACCATAACCATTTGCTGGGGGGTATCGCTCACTGCTGGTGTACCTCTCACTAGAGTATCCTTGTTCAGTTGAGTACCCCCTATCAGTACCATATCTCTCACTACTACGTTCAGGTGGGGGTCCATAGCCACGTTCTCCACTAGAGTACCCTTGATCAGGAGGAGGACACTTGTCAGCATAACCACGTTCACTTGCATAGCTTGGAGGACGTGCTCTGTCCCGCTCACCATACCCATGTTCATAATCTCTTTGTGGGGGGTACCCACTGCGTTCTGGGGGAGGAAGTCTGCGATCTGGTGGGGGTCGCTCATAGTGGTCTCGATAGCCCTCATACCGGTCTCTTTCTGGTGGTGGGGGTCCTCTTGGAGGGCCTCTCATAGGACCACCAGATCCATACCTGGGTGGCAAGTCTCTTCTATTTGGTGGGCCTCTGCCAGGAGGACTCCGCATTGGTGGACCCCGTGGAGGTCCACGGTTGGGGTTTTCTTGTGCAAACTCTATATTCAAGGCACGTCCAAAGATTTCCTATCAAACAACAAATAGCAGGGCACCACATTATTTTTTTTTTCAATTGCCAAATGGCTCTTAAACTTTGAAATGTGGTCACCGATTTCATAAAGTTTGTTGCCAAACTTTCCCACTTAGCTTTGTCTGCACTCAAAAACGTTCTTATATTATACCAGTAAGTTACACCAAACTACTGTTAACAGGTGCATGCCAAGCAAGGAGTTTTCTGAGACCGCTTTCTACAAAAACTACATACCGTAATTTCCGGCCTATTACCCGCACAGCGTATTACCCGCACAGCGTATTACCCGCACAGCGTAATATTTACCCGCACAGCGTATTACCCGCACTCGCTGATTTTAGAGTCTCAAAGAAAAATATATTAACAGCGGTATTGTGACACTGAGGTACATTTTGTACATGTAGCGAAGCCAGGCCTTGTACATTTCACACAAACTGAGATTGGGATACCTGTGACTTCATATTCAAAATGGTGTCACTACAATCTCGCTCGATAAAATTTTGTGTTAGACAGTCGCTACTTCTTTCCCTTTTTAAAACATTTACATGTACATGTGCAATCATGTTCAAAATTGATGAAGAAAAACTCAAGGAAGATGTCATCTTGGACTTTGGTTGCCAATTTCGCGAGTGGAAATCATAATTTGGCCACCAATTAACATAGATATTCTGCTCACATTGGCAACTGTATCAGTCACAATTTCGAGCCATAAATAGTTCACTATGTATCACATTAAATGAGAGCAATTATTGGTGATTTATTGCTAAACCTGCTGTTATGTATTACTTTCATAAATTCAGATTATCTTACAGTTAAAATAGTTCCCAATAAACAATATTATAGTATACCCAAACAAATGGTTCATTAAGAAACAATATGACTGTATAAAAAATATGGCACAATTCTATTGTTCAGCAACAATTTTATTTCCCCATGTTAGAATTTCTGGTTTCCTTACTGAAGTTACACATCAACCCATAATTAAAGACATTCTGAAATCAAATCCATCAAAACTGCATTATAAAAGTACTAAAGTTCCTTTTGTGCAAAACCATTTTGTCCAATCGTTAGAGCTCAAAGCAATAACCAAGAAAGCTTTCAATTTTAAACTGTTCCCCACATACTGTAGTTTACCACTTATATTAAGCCACTGACAGCATTTTGCCACAAAATTTTGAAAATCGTGAGAAACAAGAGGCTGTACTCAGGCTGTACTCGGGCCATATGACATTGTATAGCATTAATTCCAACAAAAAATATACAGTGTTTGCTAAAGTGTATTAACATCTTAATGGAAAAAGGAGGTGCAATGTGTGGAATGGGGGATGTACATGTAACTTCAATTTTATTTTGTGAAGTTCAGCTGACGTGTAAATGGTGTGGTGCCAGTAGTATCCTTATAATAATTATTAGAAAGGAGAAAGGAGTGGGGTACAACTTTGCAGGTTCAATTAAATATTATTTTCGTTTACACTTGCAATATTTAGGGGGGACTTCACTGTTTGCAACCTTGATGGCTCTATCAATTCCAAACCTACACAATTCCCCTGGGCATTTGTAGGGCATTTGACATTGACCCGACCCCCCCCCCCCCTCTTCCCCCCACCAAAAAAAAAGTATTTGCTGCCAAGGACAGAAACTCAGTCAAATACCCCACATACAGTACCAATCAAAACTAACCTTGCCCTTGCGCTTACTTTGCGTGCACTCAGAATAGACCCTGTGTTTACTTTGTGTTTATAAGTAGTAAACGCAAAGTAAACACATAGTAAACGCACAGCCCACAAATACAAATGGCTACGATAATGACCAACTTGTGTTTTGTGCATTTTTTGGCACCCAAATTAGGGAGAAATTACCACCAGACAATTCCAAAACCTGATTCTTTAATTGTTCATCCAAGAGGCAGAATTCCCAAATCAGATAAATACGACAAACTCTCGCACATAAATCATATCAGGCGATCAATATGTATAAATTAAGTTATTAGTGTCTTAGAATGAGTTAATGTAAACATGTGGAACATCTCAACATTTTCCTGCGAATAAACATGCTCGAGAACAGTCTGGCAATATTATTTCTGAGGACTGGCATAATCGAAGCTGACTGCTACAAGATGAATAAATTTAGAAAATGTTGTGGAAGCGAAGAAATAATAAAAGGAGATCAAAACCAAAACATCCTTTGAAGAAAGCCAACCTGAACATAAGTCACAATCACAGCATGAAAACAAGGCTTTTGAAGTTTCGCTTCATTTCTTGCAATTGGAGCTTGAGAAATGAGAAAACTTCTCTAAAGTACCTAGAGGCTGTTTCAAGGTGTCAAAGCTAAGATGGGAAGCAAAAGATTTTGTGAGAGAAGCAAATGTGTGCAAAGATATTTTAAGTCTTTGTTTTGACATTTGTGTTTCAGCACATGCTCACACGCATTCATTTTCCCTGCGAGCACAACTCCAGAAATTACAGTAATGAGCAAAGTTTGCATTAAAAATATACATGTAAGACCACTGGTCTGTGTGTCAGGAAAGTTGTAACTATCTTGAGCAAGAGAACATGTTCCTTTGCCCATTGTCTGCCATTTTGAAGCCTTAATTCATATCTTGTAGTCAGCAGTCTACATACATTCAAGATACGAAAACCCAATGGAGATGGACTCCAGGCAGAGACATCATGTTACATGTACACACCACGATTCATTGCAAACCTACATTGTAACCCCAAAATAAAGAAAAACCTAACCATTTTCAATCCCAAATCATTTTAGAACGCCTCGTGGTGTGCTATAACATGAGTCTTACCCAACTTCCACGTGTTTTATAGCTTTTCAGTATTCTTGTTAACTAGGTTTATGAACTTTAAATGTTTCAGAACTGAAATGTACGTAAGACATCCCCAAGCTATTATTATAGATAATCTGTGAGGATTTGAGATACAGAAACTTCTGAAAATTGAGGAAAAGTTGCTCCAAACTTGACTTGGTTTTTGCAGAGGAAATATTATTGCTAAAATCATGATGCAAGCAAAAAGTGAGACTTTTAATTCCAAAACATTTCCAGACGTCAAGAGATTGTGAGGTTTTCAAAGTTGGCTCCCATACTGAAGTGACAGGGGTACTCAGCCGTGGCCCTGAAATTGACAGCCCAGCAACGGGAAATACCATTGGTCAGTTTTTACAGATCTGTCAGCAGTTCGTCAAAATGACTCGAGTCAGTAATCACAGTTGAGCTAGTGTAAAGCTATGGCATTCATGCAAGTAAAACAGTTTAATACTAGAGATTGCTGCCCTTAAATGAGATTCTAGATCACCTCAGTGACTTAAAACACTACATTTGCAGCAACCTGCTAATCCTTAAGCTGCACTCGTGCTTGGTTTTAAACTTTGCGTCAAACTGTCAATAACATGAATGCTCTTTGTGCAAGATTTCTCTGAGTTCATCAACAACAATCAGTTTGGATTCTCGATCTACTAGCTAGGATTCTCAGGTTTGTCCGATGTTTGATGTTGCAAATACCACAGTTGTTGTTTAAATTAGTGGCACATACGTGATTGTACAGTATTGACTTCACTTTGCAATGATTCTTGATCTTGAATTTTCTTCCCGGTTTCTTTGGCAAGTTAAAATTGTTGAGACATCAATTTGAATGAAATGTTCCAGTTGTTATAAATATTCTTAAATGGTGATTTTCAAAGTCTGTAATTATCATGTAAACCAAAGAATACAGATACATGTACAGTGTTGTCTCCTTTTATTCTGAACTAGTTTTTAGCAGTTTCAGTTATGCTATATTTTGCACTGCTGCTCAAATTATAATAAAATCGACTGGCAAAAACTAAGAGAGACTGATCGACCCATGCATCCCTGAGGAGTAATTACACTGTAGCAGGTGGAACTGTCAAAAATATGATCCTTTTGACAGCACGGTTGGTACAAAACTTACAAAAGAGTTGGCAGACCCTACTTACAGACCCAGCCAACTACATCATTTATTTATTTGGACCCGTACACAATCTAGTGCATTTTGGGTTTTCACCAAATATACTTTACATGGCGTGATAGCTAATAATTAAGAACGAGCATAATATGAGGTAGTTCAGTTACTAAAAGTTGGAAGCAGGCAATACTTATTCAGTTAATATCTTTTTCCTAATGACGAGGCAGTCGTGTATGTATTTAGCTGCTTGTTTTGCGAACTCATTTGGTGGATTTATGATAACTTTGAAAAGCTCATTTTGAATTCATTCATGTGCCGGCTGTTAACATTGAATATATTTTCGAAAGTAAGAAATAATTTTCTCCTATGTACATGGTATGTTTTACATTTTAGAATAAAGTGCATTTCATCTTCTACCCCATTTTTACATAATGGGCATATCCTTTCTTCAGGTTTCAGGTAGGGTTTCAAATATCTGCCTCTTTCAATTTGTAGCGGGTGATTACTTAATATTCTTATTCGGGTAAGGGCTTGTCTGTGTTCTATAATGGTTACTTTGCTGAGATAGTCCTCCAGATTATAATTTATTTTGAATATCCTATATATGTTCTTAATTTGTTTCTTTCGTTTTGCTTTCTTTGTATGTCAGTATGAATCTCGCTGAACCAGTGTTGTTGTTCAATGTCTCTTAATGTTTGTTTAATATTTTTCAAAAACTTGCCAACTATGCATGTATCAATGTTAAGCCGCACGGGGGAAGGGGGGGGGGGGGGGGGGGGGGGGTCTTGGGCAGATGTGCAGCATTTGATCAATCTTGGCGTCCCCACCCTGGGGAATTTGATTACAAGCTTTGTCCCAGGGTGTGGACATTTGAATTTGACCACTTGAGGACTGTGTCCTAGTCTCTTGTTTCCCGAGTCGCCATCTTGGGATGTTGGAAGGTATGAATTTCAAAAATGCATTTTCATCTGTTTTTATTAAGTTAAAAAGAACGCTTCACATTTATTTGGGGTCACCTCCAGTTCCCCCATTGTCTCAGCTGTATAATTATATATATAGTTTAAGGAGAAATTTTGTTGTCCCAGGTGGGGCAATTTGATCACAATTGACCATTTTTCTCTTTCCCCAGGGTGGGGAATTTGACCAAAAATTCTCGAAAAAAGTAAATGCTGCACATCTGCCCGACCACCCCCCCCCCCCCCCCCCCCCCCTCCGGCTTAACATTGATACATGCACTTTGATAAAACCAATCTTGCTCTATGGAAGCGAAATCTGGGGGACCGATAGCAAAAGATCTAACGAAAATGATCCGATAGAAATAGTGCATACAAAATTTTGCAAGTTACTATTAGGAACCAGCAGAACATCAGTCAATAATGGATGTAGAGCAGAGCTTGGTAGATATCCTTTGAGATGTGAATTAACATTCAGAAGTATTAAATATTGGACAAAATTGTTAACCAGGGACGAGCCAATGCTTACAAAAAATATGTATCTCGACAGTTTGCAATCAAGCAACCCAGTTTTTTGGAGTCACAAAATTAAGCGAACCGTACAAAGCCTAGGCTATGGTGATATATGGACACTCCAAAATAATACTCCAGATTTTAGGGAATTTCTGAAGAATATAAAGCAACGACTGAAAGACACAGAACTACAAATTTGGTTAAGTGATATATTTAATGACCAACGACAGAATCCAAACCAGAGTAACAAACTTCGAGTTTATCGAACATTCAAAACGAAGTATGAATTCGAAAACTATTTGGATCTTGTCAGAAACATCAAACATAGAATTACGTTCACCAAATTAAGAATAAGCAATCATTGCCTTCAAATTGAAAAAGGAAGACACCTTAAACCTTATCTAAAACCAGAAGAACGAATTTGCCCAACATGCAAACAAGAAATGGAAGATGAAATTCACTTCCTGCTGAGATGCAAAACTTACCAGACAATTAGGCATGATTTCTTATCCTCCTTAAAAACTCTAACGAAATTAGATAGCAGAAAAATGACAGAAAAAGAACTATTCTCGGTAATCATTGATCCCCCGAGACAAGTCACAACAGTAGCAGCAAAATATGTTTATGATTGTATGGACATGCGATCCACCATAATTTCAGCACAAATAATGTGAGCTAATTTAATGATAACTATATATATATTATATTTTAAGATTACAGAACAATCTATTCGTCATTAACCAACTTTTTAAATTTGTTAGCAGTCATCTGATGTACCAATGTAGTACAAAGAGCTAATGAATAAAGTCTGTCTGTCTGTCTGTCTGCACTACATCTACATGTACCATGACCTAGCCATGTCTAGCCATTGTTAGACAAAATACATTTGTATGCAAGAAAGTGTCATCGGGCATACATTGTAGGTCTGGAATCATTAAGAGAATGAGACCCTACATGTATGTCAATGATGCAACTCTAAATGCAGTTTATAAATCCCTGGTGCAGTGTCACTTCGACTACTGTAGTCCTGTGTGGGATAACATTGGGCCAACTTTATCAAATAAGGCACAGACCACAAAATAGAGCAGGGTTATAACCATTAGTCATCTTATAATGTATGGTCCCACTCCCTGTGTCAGCTGCTGAATAGTCCAGTTTCGTATTCGAAAATTACTGCTGAATGCAATGACTACAGACGCATGTACTCAGGCTTAGCCTTATTCTGAAGTTAAACATTCTTAAATACCAGCGAGAAGGTGCAAAATGCGAAACTACAACAATACGCAGAGTTGTGAATAGCCATTGCATTCAGCGGTAAATTTCGAATAGGAAACTGGAGTATTGGGACGACCTACATGTACAAACTAGACACAAAAATCATATGGCCACCATGATGTACATGTACATTTGTACAAGGTCCATCATGGGCTGTGTCCCAATTACCTCACCGAAATGTTTACTAAATGTTTTGAAATCACTAATAATTTTATTACAGTCTATGTGCAGTAAGCCATTTTATTAACTGGGTTATTTCACAGTATTTTGGACAAAAAAATGAAAAAATGAAAAAGGTTACAGGACATTAAAAACGACTTTTTCTAGTAGCTGGATAATCAAACCTTGTGATATTAAGATTTTGTTTTCATTCCAGTGTCACCCAAAAGAAAAACAATACCACTGATTTGGAAAAAAGGATAAATTGTGTTACAGAGGGGGAAACATTTTTTTTTTTCTATTTTACAAACACATAGATTACATAAAGGCATTCTATGCTGGTGGATATAACATACAATGTACCAGTCACCCTTAACAGTAACATGATAATAGAAATCTTTTGGATAAATGTTCTCTCAGGATTAGAGATAGACTTTCTCAAAGTCGTTCTTAGCCCCCCGCACCATGGATCACAAAAGACTGGATTGGAAACTACAGGTCACGTGGGGTGTTTCCGGTTTGCTGATTGGCTGATACTCTACTTCAAGGTGGCTCAATCATAGTGGAAATCGTGACCGTGAAGAGTGGCGTATGTAAAGGTTTTTCGCTGTTTCTTTGCCTTTACTTCTGTTCTTTTGTCGTGTTTTAGTGCTCTTCTCACTTTTAAGTAACAATATTTTCTTTTTCCGTTGTTTTACGACATTCCAACCCGCCTAAGCCACACGAGAAACTTCAAGGTAAGCCCATCTTGTTGTTGTTTACTTTCATTTTATTCTGTTTGGAGAAAATCGCATCACAAAAACGGGCCTTTTTTAGGGCCAAATTTGGAGAATGTTGTGTATTTTGGGACACAAATATTGTTAGTTTTTCACGTTGTCCTTTGTTCAAATTCTCCTTTACTTGATTGTATTTGCATCAAATTGTGGCTTAGACATAGTTTTACGAGTTAGGGTTGTAATTTGAAACTGCAAATTATGTACCAACGTGCTTTTGAGGATAGTTGTGTAGCTTATGTCAAGGTTGTTAATGCGGACAAAATGTAAATGTTACTTAATTTTATCCACATAAGACATATGTCAAGATGGTTGAGAGAAAGTTAAGGCACCAGGGATGCCCCAGTGAATCTACTGCAGATCGAGATTACCTCCTTGTGGTCTTCCATTGAAATTCAGTTTACTATTCACAATGTTCCTTCATCTGAAATTAGCCTTCTATCTACATGTACAAACTATTGTTGTATTCACAGTTCTATATCAAATGATGGTTTACTTATAATAACCAACTGAACTTAATTGCCCAAACATTCAGAACTCTTCCTTATGTTCCATATTACATGTACATGCATGTGTTAAAAGAAGTAGTCTACATCAGAACATGCAGATTTTACAGGGTACTTGAATGTTTTTTTTTTCATATCATGACTCCATGATTCAAAACTTTATATGGACCATTCATTATTTATGGGAGGAAGAGGGGCGAGATGAGAATTAAATTATAAAAGTTATATGGAGGAAGAGGGGCGAAATGAGAAATTATAAAAGTATCAACACATTTCATAATCCCCCATAGAGATGGAATTCGAGATTTACTCCTCATGGAAAAATCCCCCCAAATTAAGCTATAATACAAGAGTTGTATTTACAGCAACACAGTATACATACTTCATAACCAATAGTGTAAGCAGTCTCGTAGAGAACTAAGTAGCACGTGAACAAGGTTTTATTTTGGAAAAAATACTGCACAATTATTAAAAAATATCTTTGTTGGTCAGTGCATGACCATTTTCTAAGGTAGTTAGACAATGAACACTCCTGCTTTATGGAAGTTAGAGTCCTTCACAGTTAGATAGAGTTCTAATGCTTGGAACTTTGAATCCAAAATGTATGCTAACTTGTATTCATTGTCTAATTAGCCTATGATGATTTCACTTCATGGAATTGACCCTAGGTTAATGCCCTGAAGTATTGTGCAGTTTCACAACAACTTTAGACTAGCAAAAACGAAACAAAATTTATCCTCCTGGGAGTCAATTAATCAACATGGCCAGCACAGTGCTCAACATTAGATTTTAGGTTGGTTGCCTTAAGATCTGGTTTGCCTTTATGTCTTTGTTTTAGTTGTCCAGGTACAAAAATTACCAGCCCGGTTCAACTTTTTAGTTGTCCTGGGCAAGGGGGCAAGCATTACTGTCAATCGAGTCCTGCACCATGTCAGAACAGTCGATAAGCAAGGTTTCTGCTATGTAAATTAGGCATGTTTAATAGTCGACTGAGCTAGAGTGAGTCCCAAATCTTCATTTCTAATAATTTATTTTCATTTATATTACATCTGACTATAAGATAATTTTGATAGATTTATTGTCAAGTTTACTATGTTGTACAGTACATGAACTATAATTTTATGTACAGTAAGTCTGAGAGTTCAATAAAAATTGTTTTATTGTTTTCACTGTTCATGTGTATCTTAGTTAACTTCAGATATACAGATTTAAATAGCATATATCATCCATGCAGCTAGCTAGAATGGAATATAAGTTATGATTTGTACAAACCCCAAGTATTATCATCTAATTTAATAATACTGTACCCAGAGGTCATAATACAAAGTGTACTACCAGTATAACATATTATTGCCTTCACAAATCAATAAACCAGCAAAAACATATTACCAAGCTTTTCTCCTTTGGGATACTTATTAAATATACCCATTTGGTGTTGACAGAACAAAATGAAAGGCCTCAACAATAGACGTTTTTTTTTTGCAAAAAAATTCTTAGATTTTGGAACACAATCTAAAAATCACTGAATGTGCTGGGAAACTAGTATGAGTAAGGGGTGTGACTGTGGGCGGAAACTTATAGAATACCTCCCACTTTTCTAACCCAATTGGAGGAATGCCATTGAATCACGTTGGTTGTACTGGGTTAGTTTTTTTAGGGCCACAAGTTTATTAGTGTTCTGCACTATACGTGTTACCCTCCATAAATAAAGTCTTTATTATTATTGTTAATTTGTTGGTATCGATTGTCCTTGCTCCGATGATTTTTCTTTTGCGTTCTCCGGTTTTCCTCCATCCACAAAAGCGACACGCTAAATTCCAATTCTTGGTGACCTTGCATGATTAGACACTACGGTTGTTTGTGGGGGTTATGGTTATAACGAATGTCGTTTGTTATTCCCCTTCGGCTTTTATCAACTTCATCAACAAGGACTGTACACAGTCACGCGATAGAATGAATAGAGAGAATACTCGTGTTTTCACTTATGGCAACCGAGTTGTAGTTTTCGATGTTCTGACAATTTTTGCTTTTTTCGCGGTTTGATATATATTAATAGCTCCATATAGCTTCCTACGTGTCTTATCATGAACCAACATTTACCCGCATTTAGTATGATAGACCTTTCTGCATTCTAAACACTAATATTTCACTCACTTTCGGAATTGCTAGAACGACAGCTATCGGCAACTTCGTATTAAATTCATTCTCCTTTAGATGCATTTTCTCCTCCGAAAACAAGCCGTTTGAGCACCCCTCGAAGTTTTTCTCCGATCTCCATCTTCAGGGCTTTATCTTTTTCTCTTCAATGTTTATTTCCCAAGCTACTCTCGAAATCGCGCGCACCGAGAAATTACGAAAATGTTTGTTTACATGTGACGTCACGATTTTCCACTAGGTTGCGGCATCACATCAGCGCGTGCCCAATCCAGTCTTTTTATGATCCATGCCCGCACAAAGGACTTTTCCCACTTGCAGCGCGCCAAATTTACCAGTTGATTTTTCGACCGGAGGTGTGGCTTATGACGTACTACGATTTGCCAATCACAAAGCGTCCAATTCGTCAGGCATTGTAATATGTTGACGTGTCAAATCAGTCGACCGTAGATGTGGTATTTACAATTTGAGTGTACTGTCTAATAAAAGAGTTTGTCAAAGGCACGAAATACAAAATAAAATGTACAGTCCCTGTCAAAAGTTTTTCACACCGTACGAACCACATGTGGTACATGTGTTTACCACTTTCGGTAAAATGAATGTGGCGAAGCGAAATCGTAACTGAACCACTTTCGGTAAAACACAATCGGTGACCGAACCACTTTCAGTAAAACGAAATCGGTGACTCTACCACCTTCAGTAAAATGAATTCGGTGACTCTACCACCTTCGGTAAAACGAATTTGGTGACTCGACCACCTTCGGTAAAATGAATTCGGATAGTCATCATGTTATGTAAATATGCCGCTACGTACGCGATCATTCTAGTTTAGTTGTAGCAAAGTTCGGCGTTTTTATTCATCTGATAAACTTTACATACTTTAATCTATCCCTCAATCCTTCACGATTTCTTTAAAAGTCGTTGCGTACGCTGTATGTTTTCAATTCAACAGATTCAAGAGCTTTTCGATGCTTACATGTGGCTTTCAGCCGTGGAAACTAATTGTCTGGTTTTTGGACACAACAAGAATGTCGCGAACTTCGCGGAACATGTGATTTTATTGCAGAATGTAGAGTTAAATAATGCGGGAAAGTTTCTCAACTTTTAATACTGGCAAGTGATAACGTCTACCAAATAAAATATTCTGGAATTCTTTTTATTTAATGTGGGATCCGTCATTTTGCTCAAATTGCTCGAACAGAAGTGTGACATTTTTGAATAATCAATGAGCTCTGACAGCAGTGTTTGTTTTGCTTGGAGATCACACCAAAAATTATCTTGATATCTTCCTACTGAATCAAATGCTTTCAAAGTTTGTATTTTATTACGGTTCTGAACAGTTTTCACCTAATGCGAAAACTGGTTTGAGTCCATTCTGTCAAATAAAAACACCCAGGTGAATACATTTTGGATATTTTAATTCGTTATTGGTTATTTTGCCGTGAGATCGCACCGAATCTTCTGGAGTTTCAGCTTTTTTACTTCATACATTGCTTGATATTTTAATTTCGAAAACATGCCTTTCCAGTATCCGCAAACATTTGCAATGCTTTTGGTCGGAACCTTAATTGAACAATGCAGGAATCTCTCGTAAATGTTAAACTACGGAAGCTAAAGTTTGTTTGTTGATTATTGCTTACTGGCGGGGCCCGCTTTAAAAGTTTTCCGCTAGATTATGAACGAACGGCGGTTGTTAGTTTGTGGCGTAAGTTTAAGGTTATATATCACAGCAGTTCCTTTTTTTTCAGTACAGTTTATCAGTGAGGTTATCAGAAGAAATAGGAAGGAGAGAATGCTCTTAGCCACTTCGCGGCTTTCTCGGTACAAATCACGATCAAAACAAATAAGTTTTTCGATGATCGCACCAGGACACCGACCTGACGCTTCGCCGACAATTTGAAATTGGAGCTTTTTCTACAATGAAAACACCAATATTTATTGCTGTGCCGATATATCGTTTCAAAGAAGACAAAACGAGATATCATTTTTGAAATCTAAACTTCAGCATTTTCAGTTTTAACGTTGTAAAAATCACTTTAGTCGCAAGCAGTGAACTACATGTACATGTACAAGTAAACAACTTGTAGACTGTCTTGACCTGCAATGTTTGGTGAAGCGAAATCGGTGACTGAACCACTTTCGGTAAAACGAAATCGGTGACTGAACCACTTTCGTTAAAACACAATCGGTGACCGAACCACTTTCGTTTAAAACACAATCGGTGACCGAACCACTTTCAGTAAAACGAAATCGGTGACTCTACCACTTTCAGTAAAACAAATTCGGTCTTAAAACGAATGGAGTTTACCGAACGAAATCTACCACATTGTGGTTACCAAATTTCGTTTTACCGAAGCACATACGGTACAGTATACGGTTGAAAAACTTTTGACAGGGACTGTATAAGCATCGCGCCAAAACATAATCCCCCGATTCAATTTCCTGCAAGTGAAACAAGTCAAACTCGCCTCTTCGCTCGCTTTTTGACCCAGTAATTGCTTACCCAGTGACTAAGCGAGTTCGACTTGGAGCAAGTCTAGATTAGAGATTTCAACCAATATGCTATTTTTCCCCTCCGTAACAATATGAGGTACATGTACATAAATTAGTCCAAATACTTTGCCACTTTTATTCCTTCCAATTTAATTTGCGAGTCTACAGATGAGATACATTAGCATCTGTTTGATTTTAGTTTCCTGAAGATACAGCGAAATAAAAAGTGTTACGGAAGGGAAAAATTGTTACGGAGGGGAATTTTGTTATTGAGAAGGAAATTATTTTGATTGTAATTAAAGAATTAATAACAACCTATATTTAAGCCAAACATAAAGATTATAACAAAAGCATTTTTTCTGTTCCCCTCTGTAATGCTGAATATTTTTTCTTATGATCAATACACGGATGTTTGATTTTTGTTTGCTCTCCCTGCAGCTTTAGTAATAATATAGATGGGTACCAATGCTTATACTGTCAACTCAACAAAAAATAGTAAATGATTCCATAATTAAATAGCTACAAGTAGTTAAAAAGTTTTGTCTTCCCCTCCGTACATTCCAAATACTGTGAAATGACCCACCTATTAAATTTTTCATGCCTCGTCATATCTAAAAAAGAGCTTTAGCTACATGTACAGCAGAGCACAATAATTATGGTGGTCCAATTACCCACAAATGTAAAGGATTCTCCTTCCTTATACTCCTTTAAGGCTACCTTAAGCAATTCTATTAATTAAATTGTAGCACATGTACAATGTACATGTTATGTCTTTTTAACATGATCTTGCTTTTAGTCATCATTTTGTATCAAAAGTTAATATTTAACTTAGATTTTAACTTAGGTCTAATATCATGTATTACAATGTAGCAGTTTTTAGGCTATTCACAGCTACGCTGTACTAGCACGGATGTAACACAACCTTTTGATGAGATAAACTTTCCACAGTACTTAATAGTAGCTGACATCTACGTGTAATTGCTGTTGGCCGCTCATAAGAGCCAGGCTTTAATTGCCAATGGACAGTTTTTTTATTACGCAATATGGAATGGATAGAGAAAAAAACTGGACGTACATGTATTTATGTGGGATAGATCGCAGAGAGAAGCATACAAAAGCAAGGCGAGTGGTGTAGAGATGTAGAAGTTTGTAAGGTCATGCGGGAGCATGAATTATAGTGTTTAGAAGGATAAAAAGGGAAGGGGCTGAAAATACTATAACAGCTGAATGGACTAGTTTCCCACCAACGCTGAAGACTGTGCATATGAACCCAAATTGTTTTTATCATGAAAATAGATTCTCCATCAAGTAAATAGTTGAATTGTGAAATATTTTCTTAATTTGAGTGCTGTGTCTAGATGAGTTATAGAGGTTTCTATTTCTGATATGCTACATTATGTGATGGACGACTCATTTATTATACAAAAAAAGTGCTGGCAGAAAATTAAAATATACTTTTTTTCTCTACACTCCCACGTAATATTTGGGCCTACAGTTGTATACCATTCAGTGATTTTACCCAAATATTTTGTATAAATCAGAAATAGTTCATTTACAAGGAGAAAGATTAAGTGACCTTTTGTTGGCCTCACATGTCGTCACATAATTACAAGTAGCATATTGGAAATAGAAACCTCCAAATAGATGCAGCACTCAAATTAAGAAATATTTACAATTCACCTATTTACTTGAGTGGAGAAATTGATCTTTTTTAATTAATGGATACAAAATTTTGGCTCATACATGTATGCACTTTTAACTACAGTGTATGGTGCAACTATTCTATTCTCACTGTAGCATTAATTTGCAAAGGGAGTAAACCCATCAGCGTGAATGACTATTTCGACTGGAAACAATGTAACATTTTTATTACATTGTACTCTAACTGATTGTACGCTGACTGATCGTACTCTGACTCATTTCTATGACACTGCGAACTCAACCTCCCTCTACTTCTGGGGGAAATCGTTCTCCAATTTTAAGGCCTTTAATATATGCCTCTCACTCAAAAGCTGCAGATAATTAATATATGTTAACTCTTACCTTTCCTTGCCACTCTCTCCACCCATTTCCTTCATTGCATCACCAGCATCACTTTCATTAATGAAGCACACATAACCAAAATTCCTGCTTCTCATTGTTTCATGGTCGTATATAACAATAACTGCGAGGAAAAAACTTATTAGAGAACCTGAGAGTGAGGTACATTGTAAATAGGTAGTACCACATATCATGTATATAAAGGGGGGCTTACAGTATTCATGCTTCTGATTTTAAAGTAGGTTAGCAAACAGAGTGATTACATGGATGAACAAATACATATTGGTATAACGGCATGAAAGGGTTAAACAGTGATTGTTGCAAAAACGTATTCCAACAAAATCTCCACTGTTTTTAGAAATTTTAAACCATAATTTAGACTGCGAACAGTCCCTTTATTTTACTTTGTCTCTAGTCACGAAAAAACTCTGTTTTTGCCGAGCGCAATTGAGCGCGAACGAAATCCCAGGAGGGTAAGAGGGCGTCGTTCAGCAATTACAGTCGCTCCAGCAACTGAAAATTTTGATTGGTCAATTAAAACAATAGAGATGTCAGACAGATATTCCATTTCGTTCGATCGAGAGAGATTTGGATTTTTATCAAATTTTGAAACTTTCTCGTCAGCTTGGTGGCTTAATTTTAAAGGATGAACAATAAAACAAGCCATTGAGAGCATTAATAATTTACGAAACAAAGATGTGTTGGCCATGCTTCCAACGGGTTTTGGCAAAAGCTTAATTTACCAAAGTTTTTTTGCTTGCCAAACAGAACAACAACCCAAGCAAAGCCGTTCTGTCCTGGTAATCGTGCCTCATGAGAAACATATTGAAGAACGGATAAAGTACAATGGCTTTTGCCTGAAAGCAAAAGCTTCGAAAAGAGAAAGAAGTTTTGAGAGATATTGGTAACAACAATATACGCGCCGCCGAGCAAGTTCTGTCTTTACCAAGTTCCTCGATTTGTTGAGGGATGAGTCTACTCATTCAGCAAGAATCTGTTGTCAATAGTTAGTTGTAGATGAATGCCACACAGTTGGTTAATTGATACCTGGTAAGTTCGATAACCATCTTGATGTTCTCCTTTCAAAATTTGCAGTTCATGCTGGGAATTCATGCAAATCAAGTGACTTGAAATCTTGTGAGGTTATAAAATTATGCAGGAAACATTTCGTAATAAACTTAAACAACTAAGTTTAAGTTTACCACCTCGGTTTAACTTGTGCTATTTCATCATTGCAGATAGTAGAAACCAAGTCTATGACTATTGACAACAGATTCTTGCTGAATGGAGTAGACTTGTCCTCAACAAATCAGGAACTCGGTAAAGACAGAACTTGCTTGGTGTGTGCGTATATTGTTTGTTACCAATATTACTTCTTTCGTCTTTTCGATAGCTTTCGCTTTCAGGCAAAACCCGTTGGACTTTATCCGTTCTTCAATAAATATTATGCTTCTCAGAGGCATGATTACCAGGACAGAATGGCTTTGCTCGACTTGCTTGGGTTGTTGTTCTGTTTGGCAAGCAAAAAACTTTGGTAAATAAGCTGTTGCCAAAACCCGTTGGAAGCACGGCCAACACATCTTTGTTTTGTAAATTATTAATGCTCTCAAGGGCTTGTTTTTGTCATCCTTTAAAATTAAGCCACCAAGCTGATGAGAAAGCTTCAAAAATTTGATAAAAATCCAAATCTCTCTCGATCGAACGAAATGGAATATCTGTCTGACATCTCTATTGTTTAATGACCAATCACGATTTTCAGTTGCTGGAGCGACTAAAATTGCTGAACGCGAGCCAGTGGGAAAAAGGCTGCAGTCCCTTTATTTTTCTTTTGTCTCCCCTCCCCCGCCCTCCTACCCCTCCGGGAATTTCGTTCGTGCCTGAATCTGTGCTCGGCAAAAACATTGTTTTTCGAGTTTTTCGTGACTAGAGATCAAGTAAAATAAAGGGACAGTCTAACCATAATTGTAGTCAGTGCACAAGGAACAGACTATTTGCCCATGCTTGCCCCCCACCCCCCCCCCTAAAAAAATAATGTTATTCCATCTCGTAATTTTTATTTCATCGTAGTCAGTGCCTACTTGACATGGGGGATGAAGGCCCTGAGTAGAACCGACTATCCACCAGTGTGGAGTGGATAGGGCATGTTCTATGGTCGGATTTAGGGTTACTGTTTGGATTGCCACAAATTTGAGTGGTTCGGGTATGTTTCTTTGGTCGGTTTAGCCATTTCCGGTGAGACTTTTTCTTACTGGTCATGTGTCTGACTGACGAGCTAACAAGCCACTAAGATTCTTACGAGCAACCAAGGAGCAGACAGCCACCGAGCCACTAGCCACTGAGTTGTGTAGCAGCTAGCCACTGTGTAGCAGCAAGCCTACACTGTGTTCATGTAGTTTAGATTCTGTAACACAAGCAACTGAGGAGCAGCGAGCAACTGTGTAGCTTAGATTCCTTAAGATAAGCAGCATGCTGCCGAGCCAGGGGTGTAGCTTAGATTCCTTAAGCTGAGCAACTGATGAGCAGTAAGCCCCACATAGATCATGGCCCGCTTACCCTGTAAAGGCCCCTTACCCCAAAGCCACCACTCTAGATCTGAAGCTTATATTCTTTTACCAAGAAAATAATGCTTAAAGCACTGTATTTTGCAATCGTTCCAAATATTTTATATGTGCTTGGGTTGATAACTAAACACCGCTCCCCCCCCCCCCCCCCCCCCAAAAAAAAAATTAACGAACAAACCTTTAATACGACTCAAGTGTACGACTCTAATCGAAAGTTTCCTGTTGAGAATCACTCAAAAATCGAACATTTTAGAACGACAAAAAACCTTGCTTTAATAACCATCAATTAAATAAGATTTAGTATGTTTCTTTCGTTGAGAGGGTGGGGGTTGGTTGTAAACTACTTCAGTACTTGCACAAACCTACACATGGCAATGATAATCTGAATTCAGAATCAGGTTGTGAACTGGCCCTCTCCCACATAAAAACCTATTATAAACACACTTACCATATTCGACATCCAGCGAGAGAATGCTTTCCCTAACGCTTTGTCGTCTGCTTCACTTGGCAAACCGCCGACAAACAGCTTGTTCTTTCCTCCAGTCATACCGAATGAGTCTTGTGAGTTGTGGGTAAACTGGAACCCTGGAAAGAGTGTTTGGAACCTTGAAAGTATTCAAACGCTACCGCGTGCACTAGCTTGCACCGTGTTTAGACTCTTCTACAGACCCCGCGCGCTCGGCCTGTTACACTATAATGGTATCCCCATTTTGATTGGTTTGGCCATTCGCCTTGAAACCGATGCTGCTATTGGTTGATCTATATTCTGCTAAATTATATGCGGTCAACGGAACCATTAGGAGGGGAGTATGGACCGACACTAAGAACGGCTGCAAAGGAGACTACGGACCATGTGTAGTCTATAAATAAAGGCTGCGAAGGAGACTAAACCATGTGCTCTATAAAATGGCTTCGCCATTTTCGTGAAACTCGTGATCGAAATCATGGCGGACTTGGAGCGGGGAGGTCACTTTAGACGACTTCGATGGACAACATTCTGCTTTTGTAAGCAACTGGCTTAAAACAAAGGCTCCAAAAGCTTTGTGCTGTATTTGAAGGTATTAAAATATAAATATAAATTGCTTACGAATATTTAAACTGTCTGTTAAAAACAAAATGCGGGGTAGGGGCATTTGATCGCCTAATACGACGATGGGGTAGGGCATTTCAACAACAATTTTGGCCCGGGTGACGGGAATTTCAACAATCCAAACTTCAAAAATTAAAATGCCCGGGGATTGACCGGCGGAGGGGGGGGGGGGGGGGTGTTGATGTTTCGATTTGATCGGTACATAACTTACACAAGCCTAAGGTGCTCGTAACTTACGAATATCATATATGTCCCCGAGTGAAACTTTTAAAAGGCAATTAACTAAAATTAGACTGAGACGATGAACCACAGGTACCCCAGGCTCATTATGCGTAAAACGGTTATTTCCCGGATATTTGAAAATTACAGTAAATGTATGGAGTTTTAGCTCGCATGACCGTTTGCTCTAAATAATTTTAATAAATCGTCAAAATATTCTTACCTGTCTCTTGAATATTTCTTTCAGTTTCTATGAAGTTTCAAGCCATTCCGTTCAATATTGAGTGAGTTACAGAAATTTTCCTACCCTTAGTATAATTTTAAATTAGACAAGAGGTACACTTACCTTGCAGGATAATTGTAATTCTCTGAGCCATACGGAACATTATGCCCTTATACTGCGTACTTCCTTGCGCATGCGCAATCGCCCGCGTTCCAAAGTAACCATTGTTATGCAAATCATAACAGGTATAAATTCAGGTACCAGGACAGGCAGGCCTCTTCTTCTTGAGTGCAAAAGTACTGAGTATATTTGGCATCCACTAACAGGGTAGGGGTGTAAAAGTTGAAAACGATATACCGGGTGGGTAGATATAAGGTCATAATATTCCGTATGGCTCAGAGAAATTACAATTATTAAAATTCTCTTTCGCCATACTCCACATTATGCCCTTATTCTGCGTGTTCGAAGCTCGATGCCAAATAGAAACACACAGGAATACAGTAACAATAACCCAAAGGCTCGTTTCATTACTATGAAAAAATCAAGGTGCTATATGACACCGAATTGGAATCTATTATAGGTTTCCTATAATATTTGTTGAATGTAGATGGGCCGAGACCAATCTGCTAGCTTCATGATATCGGAGACTGACGCTCCCTTAAATAAAGCCTTGGAAGTGACCGCAGTTCGTAAACTGTGCGCCTTCAACACAGACGTATCAATATGAGACAGGCTGAGCACACACTTAAGCCACCTAGCTATCTGAGTAGGAACTGGAACTAATGGCCTGATAAGGCTTACAATAGGAAATAAACAACTGTTGACCAGACTCATAGTCTCTTGGCCTTAACAACTTAGTCATTTCTATGTGATGAGTTAAATTCGTATAAGGACACAAACGTGTGTCATCAGGAAAAAACTAGGAATAATAACCGACAGCGGATTCTGTCCTGGCCGGGAAGTCTTAACGTGGTCCTCAATACTGAAAATAATTTTGTCCACAAGTACACTCTAACAAATGAATAGATTGACACCTTAGAGCCAAAACTAAGGCAACTAAGGTTATCATCTTAAGAGTAAGTTATTTCAGAGTAAGGGCTGAAAACGACGGCAAAGTCTTCAAATAATCTGTGACTAAAGTAACGCCGTCCCATGTTGCTGTGTACCTTGGTCGTGGAGGCCTTCCCACAAACACACCTTTCATAAACCTGGTGACCAAATGGTGTCAGCAATTTTTTTGACCAGTTGTGGCCTCTATTGAAGTAGACACAGCACACCTGTAGGTATTGAGAGTGCTGTAGGACTTTCCCTCCTCATACACATCGCTAAGAAAGTCCAGAAACCTAGGTAACTACAGACGCTTGAAAGGGATTATATGATCGTTCACTACACCAGCTACACCACTTTAAGCAGGCGTTGTCATACTGCTTTGCGGTGCCTTTAGTCACGACTGGGAAATGACTTCGGAAGTCCTCGATGAAACTCCCTGACTGACAAGACGCTGATTGATAGCGTCCATGCGGCAAGCTGCAGGTGGTCCCGGAGAGGGTGACGTTCTCTTGTGTGTGGTATAGTTGCAACTGGTTCGGCCACCTCGGCAGGAGGATGGGGCGTTCGATCACATCTGTAATAGTACAGAATACCACGGCTGGGACGGCCAGACAGGTGATACCGGTAGAAACTTCTGAACCTGGTCCTTCTATACCTGCATGGGCTAGCACTTTCGGATAGACTGAAAGTAGGACATAATGCATCAAAACCTTCCAAGACAAAGAAAAAGCATCAAACGCAAATGTACCTGCATGGATCAGGTCACCACGATACAAATTTGCTAAACTTAGCGTTGAGTCGAGATGCAAATAAATCTATGTCTGGTGCAAACGTGGCTTGTTGAAGCCACACAAAAACAGTTGGATGCAAGCTCCACTCCGTTCTAACGTTAAAGTTCGAGACTTAAAGTCAGCTCTGTAATTACTCAGACCAGACACGTGGATAACAGTGACGCAAATGTCCTTTGACATGCACCATGCCCATATTTCTATTTACAGGGAGTTAAGTAGTGGAGACCTAATACCACCCATATTGTTTATATAAAACACAGCTGATCTATAATTATCAAGTTGCAGTTGAACATTTTTCCACGAGCATCACAGGCAAAATATTTTAATGCAAAAAACGCCGCTAGCGTTTCTAAATAGTTAATGTGATACGGAGCCTCGCTTTAAGACCAGAGGCTCCTGTACTCGTTCCGTTGTCACATCACTCTCAATAGTCAAGTCCACCGGCGGGGAAACTATGGGCAGCCCGTTATGCTGACGAATGTTGCTGGTAATCCATTCTAAATCAGTACGAGCAGAATCACTCAAGACGACCTTTTCATCATATGCCGCACCATTAGATATACACCCTGATATACATAACTCAACGCAAATAGATCTAGAGGGAAAGAGGAGGGACTGTTCGCAGTCTAGGGATCCTGCACCGCTAGTGATTTTGTATGCAATCTTATTAGCTTTTGTTTATATGTCATCAACATCCTTCGAAAGGTCGTCCCCAAACAGTAACGTAGAAACAGGGGCTGACTGGTAGCATAGTGACTGAAACGTTTTGCTGAGCTCAGACTTAAGAAGCTCGCGTCGCCTCAAAGACATCTGGTAACCAGCATTGTCTACAAAAGCTATCTGATAGCATCGGTAAGATAGGGTAGAAGGTCTCTAGCCTTCTTTTTCTTTGCCTGAATAACGGAATCGGTTAGGCTGACCAAGTGCACACTTGACCCGTCCTTTATAATGGCTTTCTGAGCTTCTTGAAAACAATATCCGTTCTATGCGACTATAGGCCGGGTAGTTCGTTCCATAAAGGCGGATTCACCTAGGAACACAGAGAAACTCACAGTTCTCTGGAGTCTTGAACTTCTCGATCGGTTTGACCGTAAATGTACGGTGGCCCGTAAGGGACATGCTGCAAATAAACAATAGCCTCGTGCGAAAAT